>OX465298.1:207324549-207924549 GCA_949987735.1 Leucophora obtusa
TAAATATTTTAAACACAAAAAAAGAACAATAATGCAGGGATTCACAGTTGAACTGCTAAAGTGCAATCGACGTAAATTAGCCTGAAGATTTAAAGATTGAAATTTTCGTTGCTGTAAAAAAAAATCTGAAATTTAATTTTTAACAACAAAAAAATTTTTTTTCTTTAAATGGTCTGCAAGGGTTTGAGTTTTGCTATACAGTTTTTTATAATATTTTTTTTAATGAAAAGCTTAAAAATACGACAAAATAGATTTTTTGTTAGCAAGGATCTGTAAAAAGGTAATTTTTAGAAAATAAATGGGAAATGACAAAAATGGAATTTAATGGCAAATGCCAACACAACTTGCCCTGGTAATAATGAAGAATACATGGAAAAAGTTATTAGACACTGAACGATTTGAATGCATTTTTTGAACAGCTACGAACTTCGCCAAGATTAAATGTTAAATGTTGTCTGTTAAATTTTTCAATAAAAATATTTTCTTCTTCTTCATCCTCTAGATGAGCTTTATTAGTAATAAATTAATGTTTTCTTCCCATTAGAAAAATTAGGTATTAATAGTTTATAAAATTTTTAAAATTGAAATTCCAAATACTCGGCCAAGAAAATTGTTCTAAATCAACGTTCATTTATTTAATTAATAATAACTTTTTCTTTGTATTCTCTATTATTACTCGTACAAATAAAATTTATAATTTTTCTATTCATTTGTAAAAATTTTCATGATCTTGAACCGAACGAAAAACATCTCACATAGGCCCGTTAACTTATCTCAATTTATACCATGGTTAAGACCTCTACTAGCCTTAACCACTGGTAAACATATTTTTTGAATAACTTATCTAAATTTTAACCAAGCATTTCTTCTAACCAATGCTAAAATTTAACCATAGAAATTTCTGTGGTCAAGAAACTTAACCAAAGCTATTTTAGAACAATTCACCCTACATAAGATATTTTAATAAATTAAACTTGTAATGATGATTAATAAAAAAAAAATCTAAAGCGCAGCGTTAACCAAACTTTGACTAAGAATCGTTTATGATACCTATAAATATTTTCGATGTGCATTTCCTTGCATTTAAGGATTTAGAATCAGCGTATCAAAGCTCAAACCGCTGAAAGTTTGTTGAGGTGTGTTATCAAAGATTTGTAGAATTTTGGTACACGTGAAGTACAAGACTACTGAATTTAATTCTTATATATAAAAAAAGCGCATAGAAATCACTCTCGAATTTACGAAATGTGAACCAATCATGTTTTAAATATTTTAAAAATATGTGAGGAACCCCTGGACAACCCACAGTTTTGCCTCGCAATTACAAAAAGATACAAAATCATGCACAGCGATTATTTTTTTACTCACTTTGATGTGCTGATCACATAAATTGCCTTAATTTAATAATCTATCACAAAATTTCCACTATTTTTTTGTAATTTTATGCGCGAATCTTTCCGCGGTTGTCTCGATTAGCACGAAATACTTATTAATAGATCAAATAATCCACTTTTATTTCATAGACTTACCAAATGGATTTAATTAAATCACCTCTCGTAGTATGCAAAAAGACACAATCATTTTATAGCATTTAGCGACCGACAATCTTGAAAAAAAACGACGTGGTCAAGTGTATTATTTTTTTACGACCAGAAACACACAAAAAACCGCGAGAAAAACTTTTAATATTCCCGTATTGAAAAAACATTTTTTTGTTATTAATTTTTGTTTTTCCTTTTGTTTTTATTCTGACATTTCATACTAAGGTTAACTACCCAGGGTTAAAATATTGATAAGTTATTATGGTTAAATTTTCATAGGCATAAATATTTAGTATTGGTTAGTTACCCATGGTTAAGGTAAAGTTAACTTCTCGAGAAAAGTTAATGGGCCATAATAAGTTTTATGAAGTCTTTATATCTCTTGTCTATTAAAAGTTGAAATTTCCCGATTATATTAATAAAAATTAATAAATTTACAAGTTAAATTTATAAAATATTCATGTGAATCAAACTATTTATTTTAATTCTTTTCTCGCAAAATTTCATACAAATTTAAATTAATTTAATAGTTCTTTAATCAATTTTTATAACCAATTTCTATTTAGATTATCATTGTAATAAAAATTTCGGTTTGTTTTTTTTTATTATTTGTAAAATTATAATATAAATAAATGGATATTCCATTAAATTCAAATTTTCAGCAATTTTCAAACAAAAAACTATGTTTTCACAAAATATTATTTTTTCCAATACATATCCCATAAATTTAACCAAATAAACTTATTTAATATAAAAAAAACAACAACAAGAACGAAAATCCACTTGCTGACTTGCAACTAACAACTGTGTAAAACTAATGCCACACACACACACACATATTCAACACACATACTATTTTAGCAAAAGCTGTACACTAACACTATACCCAACAAACATGTTAACGTAAAGCGAAATATAAGTGTGATCACGAACATGATATTATTTGTAAGTTTTTAGCAAATACTTTGTAATACTCAAATGTAAACATCTAAAAACTTAAAAATAAACATCGAAAGCACTTTTAAAGCAACAAGATTGTTTACAATGTTAAGAATTTGTAAATGTTTTTATTTCTCACATATTTTATGAAAATATTTGGTAAAATAAACAATTTTCTTTTTAAAAAACGCTTTGAAAGCACAATATAAGTTACAAAACATGAAGTTTTTTTCTTAGCGTACAGTATAATCTTGTTTAAAAATTTTAACAGCTTACTTTGCTGCATTTTCGCTCATCCCTATCAATATTGAGTAGTTAAAGCAAATGTAAGTTAAACCGCTACGAACGCAATGAAACATGTCACTTGACCGGTTACTAGGGACAGGGATCGCTCCTTGGACTACTCTTTTATATGAAAAGAACCTGCAACTCTTACATGGACTTGTCGTAGGAAGGAGTCATTTACCCCTTAGGATGTGTTAGAGGACCGACGCAAAATAACCAGTCGTAGGACTGATGCAAAAGAACATGTCACAGGACTGACATAAAAGAACATACCACAAGAATGACGTAAATATACCTGTCATAAAATTAACCTGAAAAAATCTAGCACAGAACTGACACAAATTAACTTTTAATAGACTTTGGTCAAAGAGCTGGTTTCTGAAAAAGTTCTTAAAATAAAAGGACTTTTTTTTATTATGTTAAAATTTAATAGTGAAATAACCAAAATGGAACCATTTCTAATCTTAGCTATACTCTAAAAATTTTTTGTAAATTTACTACTATAAAATCGCTAAAGTTTTGCTTAATTTTACGAAAATTCGGTAATAATAAACAATAAATGCGTAAAATTTTTTGTACAAACTTCCATACACAATAACACACACACAAAGTATTTTTAAACATTGTGTGTTTAGAAATAAACACATTGTGTCTAAAATTAGTATTCTTTTGTTTAAAGAAATTTTTACGCGCAATTACTATACTTATAATAGTAATATCTACAGTGACATTTTCAAATTGGAAAAAAATGAAAACATTTTTTAAAATTAAAAAAAACTTGAAACCAATTATTTTTTGTGAATTACTACTTTTCTGCAAACTCATTATTATCTGGAAATATCAACATAAGAACGAAAATGTTTTTGGTAATTGTTGTTGACTTATCAAATACCTTAAAATCTCAAAACGACCAATTTCGGCATAAACGATTATGCGAAAATAGCACGAATATTAATATTTTATTTAATTTTCATTTATTTAATATATTTTTGTTTAAAATCTTTAATTTTAGTTTATGATTTATTGAAAAAAAATAATTGTTTTGAATAGTTTAACTTTAAACGAAGCTGTTGACAATATACGATTTTTTGTGGATTTTTACGCTTTTTTGTGGATTTTTAATCACTTTATGCGTATATTTGCACGTAAAGCATGCTTTTCTTACCCACAAATTTAGTGACTTAACACACTAATTTCAAAATTTCATTTAATTTATACGCGCTTTCAATGTAAAATTGCACATTATTCATGCATCAACTTAAACATAATGTGCGTATTTCTTTTTCAATTACGCACATATAGTAAATTTATCCATTTTATAGTAGGGGGTACAGTTCCCTACTATAAGTTGTAAATATGTAAAATATATTCCGGGGTTAACAGACAACAAAAACTTACGAGAAACTATGCAGTCAGAAAACATATGCTTTGCCTATAAACCAAACACAACTCTCAATACAATTTTCTCTAATATTAAAGCGCCAATTAGAAAACAACAACAAATTAATGTTGTTTACGAGGTGAAGTGCAAATGCAACAACGATCACAGCTGTAAACAACAGTGCTGCCAACTCTTGAAGGCAGGAAAGCACCGTGAGCATTGTGAAAACGGGTAAAAAGGGTAAAAATTTACCAAAAATGGGGTAAAAAAGCACGATATTAATTTTTGGTAAAATTTAAGTCAAGAATTTAAAAACACATTTTAGCTTTGTAAAACTGTGTAAAAAGGGTTCAAAAAAAATAACCAAAAAGGGGTAAAAAAGCACCAAATTAATATTTCAAAATTTTCAAGTTTAAATATAACGAAGTTGCTATTTAAAATTGTACTACAAACATTGTGAAAAAATGTATTTTTTGTATAGTTCGTATAATTTTTTCAACTTTGATAGAAAATTGAAGGAAAATTTAAAGAAACGAGAACAAATACCAAAAAAATAAACTGTACAAAAAGCACTACCAGAAATCTGAAAAAGCACTGTAAATACCCGCTTTTTTTAAACGGGTATTTGTAAAAAATCACCGGGTATGTGAAGGAAAAAAGCACCAAAAAATACCCGAAAAGAACTGAAATGGCAACACTGGTAAACAAGTGTACATAGGAACAACAAAGAGAACACTTAAAGCAAGAATAGGAGAGCATAGAATGGAGATAATAAAGGGAAAATAAAGCACTGCATTAGCACAACATATAATAACAACAGGGCACACATCTGATTCTGACAACGTTCACATACTAGACAAAGAAAACATAACGAAAAAAGGATTCACAATAGAAAGCCTACGAATACAAGACAACTTAGGAATCACAATGAATATGAAAGAGGACACAAACAATATAAGCGCCAGATATAGAGTTGCCATTAAGTGAAACATTACTGTGATATTAGTTTAAGCTTTGCGTATTCATTTGAAATTCATGTTTTGTGTTTTTTGTTTTATGTACAATGCTGTTTAATGGGAAGGAAAATAGTTGTATATTTTAAGTTCAATTGTTTTATGGTGTATTTTATCAAATTAATGTACTTGAAAAAGTCTAGAAATATAGACGAAACGTCGGAAAAATATATAAAGAAACTTTGTTTTATGAAAACTGATTAAACAGATTTGAAATACTTGGCCAAACAAAATAATATCAAAATTATTTAAATTTTTGCATTAAAAAATACAAAAATTGTTTTTTCATATATTTAGTTTGAATATTTTTCTACCTCAAGTCCTAAATCTATTATGTTATTGTCATATTAGATTTTATTGTATTGTCTACCATGCAAATGGTCAACCTTTTAAAGCAACAAATAAAATCTAACATGAGAATATCATATTAGATTTTAGGCTTGGGGTAAAACAATATTCTAACTAAATGTATGAAGATTTTTTTAAATCTTTAATATTTTTTTTTATTTACACAAAAGATTAAAAAACGCTTGCAAATCCTTTAAAAAATGTTTATTTTAAATACATTTTATTTATAACGTTTGCAAAGTGTACACATATGTTAAACATATTTTTTAAAGCTTACATAATGCATAAAATACAGGATTATAAATGGAATTACAAAAAGCTTTCGTTTAAAGAAGTTCAGAAGTTTGCATTAGTTGTACAGTTTTCTTATACTACAATTAAAAAACGTGGCTTTTTATTTATATATAGTTAAATAAAAAATTAAAATTTTTTTGCTATTTGTTTGTAAATACAAATTGTTTGCTGGGTAATACTATGACAACTAGTGTTAGTAGTGACTCTGCTGCATAACTAATCCGCAACAGCAATATCAGAATGCCACATACCAATACGCTTTACATAACTGTACAACCATTCGGTTGTTGTTTATTATTATTTTGTGGCTGCAAATGAATTTGAATTCAAAACCGCAAAAAATATACAAACTGAGTAAAAAAATAAACAAATATTAACAAAAAACATACACACAGTACAAAAATATTTGTATGTATGGTTACCAAAAAAAAAAAAACACCAAGAAGAGAACTAAAATACTGAAAACTTTTCTAAAACAAGCAACATTTTATTTTTTTGGTCATAAATTTTAAACGGAAATGCGGCGAAAATTGAATTTTATTTACAGCAACAGGAGCAGTTATGGAGAAACTTGAATACATCTGTGGTATTATTGCATTTAAATATGAATGTATGAGTGCATTTATATATTTCGCATGGGTGTATGTGAGTGTGATGGCTGTGCTGATGACTGTATATGGGAAAGTTGTTGTATAGTGTAAAGCTTTGATTTAACGAAGCGTAAATGCTCTTTTCACGCTTGTTTTACGTATTTCATTTTTTTTTCTATTTTCTTAAAATCTCCTTTTCCCTATACATCTATCCCTTGATTTACACTATATGTAGTAGGGGATTCTATTAAATCAAAATGTGATTTTAGTGAATGGATGGGTACAATTTTTTTTCTTTTCGGTATAAGAATAGTATTTAAAAAATTTAGTGACAATCGAAATAGGAAAAGTCGACCGAGGGAAATAGATTGAAAACTTGATTTGTGTTTACATTGCGAAAAAATTGCTCTCTCTAGTTATTTCAAAAATTTTGTTATGGAATATATTTTTTTTTTACAAAATTGTTTACAAAATCATTAACTCGGCTGAATCATCTTTTTAAAAAAATATTTAAAAATTTCGAAAACATCACAGTCATTACAAATTCCCCAAGCCTTAAAAAAATCGTCAAAATGCCTTTCTTTGGAAAGTAAGGTAAAAATGGCATTTTCGCAAAATAATTGGAAAGGTGTCATTTAATACAAAAGCCAAAAAAAGCACTGGATATAATATTAATTACGATAGTCTCTATGAGGGTTACAAATAGTTTTCTCGGAAAAGATCCCATTTGAATATTATGAAAAAAATTATTAGAATCTAGTTTTTAAATGCAAAATAAAAAACAAAAAAAAAAAGAAATGGCAAAATATTTTACTGCAAGCTCCAGACTTCATCTTTGCTTACGAGAATCGTGAGAGGACAACATTTTTTAATTTCCACCCGATTAAAAAAATTATATATAGTCGTATATAGTAATATCTTGTTTAATCTTATAATATGTGAATATATTTTGTCATGAATAGCCATATATAATTATATGGTTCTTATGTGGTACCTTATATAACCATATATTTATATATATTGTCTTTTATAAAATTAGATATCAACCATATATGCTATAGATAATGAGATATAACAGATCTATTGTCATATATAATTATAAATGATCATATATAACATAATAGATGATCACATATGACGGCATATAAGCCATATAATTTGAGATATAATAATATATGCCCTCTTATACAAATTTTTTGGTTGTATGATGTAAGATATTTTTATATATGATTATATATTATATTAAATGCTATAAGATATAATTATATATGATTCCATATATGGCGCAAGATTAACAATATAATTTGGGATATTATTATATATGGTCCGGCGTCAATAATATTTTCTATGTGTTTACTTGTAAATATTTTTTACAGATATTAAAAAAAATTTTTTTTAAACTTTTTTTTAACTCAATTTGATTTACTTATGAATATTTTCTTTACAGATATTAAAAAGTTTAAACAATTTTCTGTCAACAGCAGGTGCAAATTATTTTTTCATTCAGTAGTATTTTAAATATATACCCGAGTAAAAAAGTGTATATAAAATTATATGTGAATGGATATATTTGCAATATGTAACTGGATATAATTTCATCCGAAAAATGGTTATATTAAATTGTATCATATTGGATATAATTGTATTTACAAGGATACAAAGTTATATCAAATGATAAACTTATATCCGAATTTTGTCCCGATCAAATTGGATATAAGTTAATCCAATACGATATGATTAAATTTAAATGATAAAAAAAAAACTTTGAATTGGAGGGCAGCAGGATTTCGGGTCCTACACACTCAGGGGTGTGATGAAAATCGAAAACGAACAGTTTTTCAATTTAGAATAATTTGTTTCGCGAAAATCAAATTGGCTTCAAATTATTATTTATCGTTTTTTTTTTTTGACGCCGGACATCTAAATTAGGAAATAAAATATAAATTGGTATTGTACAGATCCTAAAATATTTACCATTGAAAATCAGATCGTTTTCGTTTTCGATATTCATCACATGCCTGACTGTCAGCCGAGGGCTACTGTTGATAATGAGTAACTATTAAAGACGTTAATGTATAAATCTGTTATTCTTTAAATACTAGATAATTTTTTATCAAATATGGGAATTTTCTTTGGACTTTGAGTGGAGAAATACCACTCAAAACTTATCGGACCAGAACAAAATATATATATCGTTGGGGAGGTACTTGAAATACCTTTCCAATGATATGCAACATGCCTAGACTTATTAACCCATTACGAGCCGCGCCATGGTTTTAAATGTTAATTTTTTTAAATTGGATTTTTTAAATTAAAAAAAAACTTTTAGTAGTAAAAAAGCTCAGAAAATATTAATTTAATGAAAAAATTGAGTAAAGCATATAAAAAATTGTTTTTTTATCAAATATTACATTAATCTCGAATATATTAGTTAATCTCGAACATGGGTCTGATATTAACTAATATATCGTCGGCTTGCCTGCAAGAAGTGCTATGTTTTTGGTTTTAACAGGTTTTCAGGATAGCGAAAAAACTGATTTATATTATCCTTTTAAGATATTTTATTGACATCATATGCCCTAATGATTCACGACCTTATTTATTACAATCATTATTAAGGCATATGATGTCAATGAAATATATTAAAAGGATAATATAAACCAGTTTTTTCGCCCTCCTGAAAACCTGTTAAAGAACACATAACACTACTTGCAGGTAAGTTATATAAAAAATAAAGTTAAAAATATTTTTCGTATCTATTTATATATAAAATTTTGGACGGTTTTATCAATAATATATTCCTATATATACAATTTGCAATAAAGCAATTACTGATATATGATTTAATATGATTACATATGAGAAAATTTCTAAAAAAATTTCTAATATATCACCATATAAAAACATATAAGGTCGCACATAATATTTTATATTATCATATATTTTAATATTAAAAAATATATGTTATATATACTCTTTTTTACTCGGGTAATTACATAGATATCGTAAAATAAAGAATAATTTCGTTAAAGCACCGAATTTGAATTCTTCCAGGGCAAAAATGATTTTTTTTGTGTAATATTTATACATACATTTTTTTTCTGCAATATTCTTATTTTTTTACCCGTACTTTTAATACCAACAAAATAACTTGTGAAAAAGTGTTGGAAAAGAGTATTTTGAAGCAAAAAGAAGTTTTTTTCTGAAAATCCCTCTAAAAACTAAAAAAAGGATCCTCTGAAATAAGATTTTTTTTCCAAAGGATTGCTAAGTTTATACATGTCATACCTTATATAAAATACATTTATATTACCTTTTCAACAGTATGTATACTGTTCTTGTCCTATTATTAATTTCGTAAATACATACTGTTGACTTTTAGACCTTTGAGGCATATTTATTTTCTTCACCAAAAAATTCCGTGAGTGAAAAAATTGAAGATTTTTAATTTTCGTTTTTTTTTTTTGCAAGAATGTTATTAATTTATTTTTTCTAAGTCATGTATGTATATAAATTTATATAATTATATATAACTCAGTAACTCAAACAATGTTGTCTCATATAGTCAGTCATTTTGTATAGCAGTGTGTGGCTGAGTGAGTTAAGTGACCGACTGCAACTGCAGCAATCTGGGTTCAAATCCTGCCGACGGCGTTTGTTTTTTATATGAAATAAATATTTTTTTAATAAATAAATTGAGTTGTTAACATATTCGATTTGCTTTCAACTTTCACATAAGTAGACGATTATCAAAGTTTAACCCGTCAAGGCAAATGACACTGATGATGGCTTTGTAGTTATCGAATTTTTTCAAAATTTTTTTATTCTTTGTAATTTACTTGTGAAAATTGTATAATCTTTCTTTAATTTGAAAAATAATTTAAACAGAAAGTGATATTAATTTATGGTCTAGAGTCAAAATGAAAAACATTCATTTAAATAAATATTTTTTTTAAATTTAAATAATTCCAAATATATCATAGGCTATATTTTGATCTCAAAATATCCAATTCGATCTACCAAAATTAGCTTATCCATTTGTATCTAATTGGATCTAAATTAATAGCATGGGATATTTTTGGTTCTATCAGGATCTCAATTTTATATTATTGGATATTATTCGATCTCAGAATTTTGAAATTTATTTGGATCTAATTTAATTCTGTAATATATTTGAGGGATCTTATTGGATATTACTGGATACCCCTATTTTGAGATGAACTTGGATAAGATTAAATGACGATCTATATCAAATGAGATATCACTACAAATGCTGGATATATTTTTTTTGATCGGGTAGAGATATTTATACCCTACACCACTACGTGGTCAGGGTATTATAAGTTTGTGCTGATGTTTGTAACACTAAAAAATATTGGTCCTAGACCCACCTTATAGTATACCGATCGGCTCAGAACTTTTTTATTTCGATTTAACGATGTCCGTCTGTCCGTCCGTCTGTCTGTCCATGCATTCTTGTGCGCACTCTACAGGTCGCAAATATTAAGATATTTTGATGAAACTTGGTACACCGACTTATGTCGGCCCAAGGACGACGCCTATTCATTTTGGTTGAAATCGGTCCATGTTTAGACCTAGTGCCCATATAAGGGTTCGCCCAAAATTATATTGTTTATACGCTGCAGGTCGCAAATATTAAGATATTTTAATGAAATTTGGTTCGCTGACTCACATTATAGAAACTTTTGACACAAGTCCCATTTTAACCCATTCGAATTTCGGATCCAAACATTAGTTGGCTTTTAACCAGACTGGTGTAGGGTATTGTATAGTCGGCATGCCCGACTTTAACCTTTTTACTCGTTTTATATATCAAATATCATTTCCCGCTCATATATTTGACACGGATTAACTACTTCTTCTAATTCTTAATACAGTTTTTCCAAGAGTCTAGAATATAGGAAAGCAACAATATTTGAAAATGTCTACCTTTTTGCTTCTTAAAAATTTTAACCCCTCAATTCATAAATGCTTTGTAAAGTTATAGCAGGTTTACAAAACGTCATTTTCATACAAAATTTGTTCAATAAACCTTCTATAATTTAACAAAGCGTTTATGAATGTAGGGGTAAGTTTTTAATATTTGCCAAAAATTTCTCAGAAAAAAAGTGTACATTGATTTGCACAAGAAATAAAAAAAAAAAACTGTGTTAAAATTAAATAGTTAAAAAAGTATCACGTTATTCGGGAGATAGGTGTATTTGTATTGTATATTTGAGTAAGATCTTTATAAAAGCAGGAATATATTTTTTGTTTCATACATATTTTTATTACTGCTTAAAGGAAAGGTAGAATGCAAATTATTTGAATATGTTTAAATGATTTACATTCAATTCATAATTACCATTTTCTTTGAAACTGTTATATTTTCCTTTTAAGCACCATGAGTTGTTTTTCACGTGGAAAAATTTCACTCAAGCTTTAAAGGCTTTAAATCGTAATTTCAATTCTGAAAATTAATTTATTTTTTTGTTATTAAAAAGACACAATCACAGTAAATACAAAATGCCACTTTTTAACGAGTAAAGCAATAGTCACGTTTATTAAATTTGCGTCAGAACAAAGTCTACACAATTTGCACGTGAAACTCATTGCATGAAAATAATTTTTTTTGATGTGGAACTAACAGTTTTAGCACTTGAAATTCAAACAATCCAGTCAAAAATATACAAAAGGGAAAGCGATGGCAAAGCACTTTAACAGGTGGTACAAGTACTGGCAAAAAGTGCTTTACCATTCCCAAAATGATAACATCATTAGAACAAAAGACCGGATGTTCAAAAAGCGCTGGAAAAACACTGGAAAACAAAATTTTTAAACGTTGGAAAACCGCTGGCAAAACCAAAAAATAGGTGGTCTGGAAATATATTTTCCAAAATAAAATGCTAGCACTGGCAAACAATTTTTTGGAACTAATATGCCAGCGTTGGGAGAGCAAAAAAAATTTGGTCTTAAAGGAGCTTCTCCGCAAACAAAAAATTTGATTTTATAGAACAAAAAAATTTTTAAATTACAAAAAATTCAAAAAAAAAACCTTTTTGCTTGCAACCGGATTAGAACTCGGAACCTCCTGACTACAAACCTTTTTTAGCGAAGCGTCAGCAGTTTTATAAAGTCACTACTCTACCAGTGAATTGGTTTTTGTGCCATTGGCTAGGTAGCACTGGATAACCACTGGTTGCAAACCTTGGCATATCACTCTTAGACCATTCTCTGCCAGTGGTTTTTTTTTTATAAACCACCGAAATTTTTGTAAAACAAATACTGGAAAAACGCTTTTTGCAAACGCTGGCAAAGCGTCCCAAATAAGTGTGCTCCCAGTTATTTATCTTCAACACCGTGGTTAACCAGTGGTATGCCAGTGCTTGATTTTTTGTACCACTGGCGATTTCTGATTGGAACTTATTGTACTATGCTTTACGCTGAATTCAGTACTTTAGCACAGTAAGTTGTTACGATTTAATTTGAGGCCTTTTAAATTCGAGTGAAAAACAACTTACGATCGGCCCCACATTGAAGGGTTAACTTTAACTTAACTATAACAACCATCCCAAAACCATGGCATGTGATGGCATTTTTATGAGTCCGTCCTCAAAACAAAAGAAAATAATACTTTTTGGTTAGCTATCAGGAATGGATTTACTTTTTTGGTACTACTTTATGATAGTTTATGATTTTTATTTAATTGCTAAGTTAATAATAATAAAACAAAAGCAAAACAAAAATTTTACTGGAGTCAAAAAAGTACTCTGAAATAATTTTTTTGATACTGGAATGAAAAACCTTGCAGCCAAATTCACACTAGAAAATTATTTAAATCTCTGATTTTTCAACATTTAAACGTCATGTTTTATGATTTGATTTAGCAAACAACAAACATTTTTGCGTTAAAAATAGTTAACTCATAATACCGTTTAATTTGAACACTTGTTTTTGTTTTTTACATAATTTTTTCTTTTGATTACGAACTAAGTTAAAGCTACACACAGGAAAAAAAAATTGCCAACCGAATCCAATTTTATATGATTAGATAAACCCATTTTTCGGATCGTATTTCATCATATTAGATACAAGGTGGATCTAAATTAATGCAATACGATCCACCATTTTTCGGATAAAATTTTATTTTGGGTGGCATCAAAAAAAGATATGATTGTATGTTGTACCTCATTAATTTTCTTAATAGGGTGGTTTTTTAATTTAAATATAAGAAACAGAACTTGAACAATTATTTTGTATTTAAAATTATTTTTAATTTGTGTTTCCATAAACTGGAACAATTTTTTGTGGGAAAAGCCGAAAATTTCCAAAATTCGGGAATCTGAAATAAATAAATTTAATGTCAAATTGGTACTCCCACTTTAGTTTAATGCACGCTACCTAAATACAACTAAAGAAAAAAAAAAAAAAACAATTACAGGTATCCCTCCGGCAGGTTAAAATGGGATGCGATTTCATTTTTGTAATTTTTCTTTGAAAATATAATTTATAAGAAAGCAACCAATATTACACGAATAAGGTAATACTTGACCTCGGTAGCACAGGAAAAACATGAATTTTTAAAAAGTTAATCCCTATTGGCAACCGCCAAATATATTTCAAAAGGTTAATTTAAAATTTAAAACGAAAATTTACTAAAATATATCTTTTTAAAAAAATATTGCTATGACTGCACACTAGAGTGTCCCTAAAAAATAGATTTGATCCAGATGGGGTTGATTTTTATACTTTTGGCCAAAAACGCCCCACTAGGAAATTTACAGAATAACATCTTTCATAATTTTCTGGAAAATATCACTTTGAATGAATAAAAAAAAAGTCAAATTTTTACAATAAAACTGTGGGGTGTACACCCCAGTTTTATTGGAAAATAATTCCGAAAATTATGAAAGATGTTATTCTGTAAATTTTTTAGTGGGGCGTTTTTGGCCAAAAGTATAAAAATTAACCCCATCTGGATCAGGTTACATAAAATAATTATTTTTATCCAGGTGAGATTTTTTATCAATTTAATGGTTTTACAATCTCGTAGTCATAATTAATATTAAGATTCATGGGACTTTTCTGACCCCAGGCCACTAAGGATTAAAGATTTTTTTAAAGAAATATAAAGATAATTATAGTCTAACCAAATTCAAATGTTGTTTTTCCGAAAACTGTGTAAAATTTGATGAAAACATTAAAATTTTGTTAAATTTTTGACAAAATGAGCAATTTTTGTAAAATGTCCTGGAAAGCAGTCGCTCAAAACACAAACTCGAGTTATCATTTTTCTAATTCATTTTTTTTTCTTCAATAACAACTATTATGTGGTACAAATAGCAATCGACATCTCCAAATTAGGCATTTTAAAAAATCTTTATAATTAATTAAAAAAAAAAACACGTTTTTGTATTTTTATCAAATCCGTGGGTCATTTTGGATTCCAGGCTGAAGTGGATTAATGATATCCGATGAAGTCAAAATTCCATGTATGAATTAGTTTGATTATACTAAATGAATAAATGGAATAAAAAATAATTTTTTTTCGAAATTTCGAATTTTGAGAATTTTTAATAGGAATACAGTTTTTTTCCAAAATGAGCCATTTTCGTCCAACTTTCGGCACGGGTTAACGTTTTCCAAAAAAAAATCGATTTCTTCCATTTGGGACCATTTCCAATAAAATGGAAATGGTCCCAAATTTGTCGAAAATCGACAAATCGCTATTTTAAGGGACAGTCTACTGCACACCACACAATAAAATTTGTTATCAGTAATTAATTTAAAAAGCATTATTTTTTTAATTTTTATATGTTCGCTGTTTTTTGCGGAAGTTCGAAATTTTGATTCAAAATTTCTAATAGAAGGTCGCAGTCGATTAAAAAGAAAAGAAATTTCATATTTTATATCTATAAGGAAAAAAATTGTCCCTCCGAAAAGAGAGCGCAAAATGAGGCATTCTTGTGCCAACTAGTATAATCTGAAAAAAATTAAATACGCCATGACCTCTCAATTAAACTACTTTCATTAAACAAAATTTGTGGTCAGTAAACAAAATCTGAATTTCTGGAATACCTAGACTAGTCGCCGCATTTCTAATTATGGACACAAATAGACCATATTCATACGAACATTTTGGTGTATCACACTTGTATCCTATCAGTTTTTTGTGGAGTTGCTCCATGAAAATGTGATTCACCAATGGTGGTCAGTAAACAAAATCTAAATTTCTGGAATACCTAGACTAGTCGCCGCATTTCTAATTATGGACACAAATAGGCCTTATTCATACGAACATTGTGGTGTATCACACTTATATCCTATCAGTTTTTTGTGGAGTTGCTCCATGAAAATGTGATTCACCAATGGCGGTCAGTTAACAAAATCTGAATTTCTGGAATACCTAGACTAGTCGCCGCATTTCTAATTATGGACACAAATAGGCCTTATTCATACGAACATTTTGGTGTATCACACTTATATCCTATCAGTTTTTTGTGGAGTTGCTCCATGAAAATGTGATTCACCAATGGTGGTCAGTAAACAAAATCTGAATTTCTGGAATACCTAGACTAGTCGCCGCATTTCTAATTATGGACACAAATAGACCTTATTCATACGAACATTTTGGTGTATCACACTTATATCCTATCAGTTTTTTGTGGAGTTGCTCCATGAAAATGTGATTCACCAATGGTGGTCAGTAAACAAAATCTAAATTTCTGGAATACCTAGACTAGTCGCCGCATTTCTAATTATGGACACAAATAGGCCTTATTCATACGAACATTTTGGTGTATCACACTTATATCCTATCAGTTTTTTGTGGAGTTGCTCCATGAAAATGTGATTCACCAATGGTGGTCAGTAAACAAAATCTAAATTTCTGGAATACCTAGACTAGTCGCCGCATTTCTAATTATGGACACAAATAGGCCTTATTCATACGAACATTGTGGTGTATCACACTTATATCCTATCAGTTTTTTGTGGAGTTGCTCCATGAAAATGTGATTCACCAATGGCGGTCAGTTAACAAAATCTGAATTTCTGGAATACCTAGACTAGTCGCCGCATTTCTAATTATGGATACAAATAGGCCTTATTCATACGAACATTTTGGTGTATCATACTTATATCCTATCAGTTGTTTGTGGAGTTGCTCCATGAAAATGTGATTCATCACCGGTGGTCAGTAAACAAAATCTGAATTTCTGGAATACCTAGAGTAGTCGCCGCATTTCTAATTATGGACACAAATAGGCCTTATTCATACGAACATTTTAGTGTATCACACTTATATCCTATCAGTTTTTTGTGGAGTTGCTCCATGAAAATGTGATTCACCAATGGTGGTCAGTAAACAAAATCTAAATTTCTGGAATACCTAGACTAGTCGCCGCATTTCTAATTATGGACATAAATAGGCCTTATTCATACGAACATTTTGGTGTATCACACTTATATCCTATTAGTTTTTTGTGGAGTTGCTCCATGAAAATGTGATTCACCAATGGTGGTCAGTAAACAAAATCTGAATTTCTGGAATACCTAAACTAGTCGCCGCATTTCTAATTATGGACACAAATAGGCCTTATTCATACGAACATTTTGGTGTATCACACTTATATCCTATCAGTTTTTTGTGGAGTTGCTCCATGAAAATGTGATTCACCAATGGTGGTCAGTAAACAAAATCTAAATTTCTGGAATACCTAGACTAGTCGCCGCATTTCTAATTATGGACACAAATAGGCCTTATTCATACGAACATTTTGGTGTATCATACTTATATCCTATCAGTTGTTTGTGGAGTTGCTCCATGAAAATGTGATTCATCACCGGTGGTCAGTAAACAAAATCTGAATTTCTGGAATACCTAGACTAGTCGCCGCATTTCTAATTATGGACACAAATAGGCCTTATTCATACGAACATTTTGGTGTGTCACACTTATATCCTATCAGTTTTTTGTGGAGTTGCTCCATGAAAATGTGATTCACCAATGGTGGTCAGTAAACAAAATCTGAATTTCTGGAATACCTAGACTAGTCGCCGCATTTCTAATTATGGACACAAATAGGCCTTATTCATACGAACATTTTGGTGTATCACACTTATATCCTATCAGTTTTTTGTGGAGTTGCTCCATGAAAATGTGATTCACCAATGGCGGTCAGTTAACAAAATCTGAATTTCTGGAATACCTAGACTAGTCGCCGCATTTCTAATTATGGACACAAATAGGCCTTATTCATACGAACATTTTGGTGTATCACACTTATATCCTATCAGTTTTTTGTGGAGTTGCTCCATGAAAATGTGATTCACCAATGGTGGTCAGTAAACAAAATCTGAATTTCTGGAATACCTAGACTAGTCGCCGCATTTCTAATTATGGACACAAATAGACCTTATTCATACGAACATTTTGGTGTATCACACTTATATCCTATCAGTTTTTTGTGGAGTTGCTCCATGAAAATGTGATTCACCAATGGTGGTCAGTAAACAAAATCTGAATTTCTGGAATACCTAGACTAGTCGCCGCATTTCTAATTATGGACAAAAATAGGCCTTATTCATACGAAAATTTTGGTGTATCACACTTATATTCTATCAGTTTTTTGTGGAGTTGCTCCATGAAAATATGATTCACCAATGGTGGTCAGTAAACAAAATCTGAATTTCTGGAATACCTAGACTAGTCGCCGCATTTCTAATTATGGACACAAATAGGCCTTATTCATACGAACATTTTGGTGTGTCACACTTATATCCTATCAGTTTTTTGTGGAGTTGCTCCATGAAAATGTGATTCACCAATGGTGGTCAGTAAACAAAATCTGAATTTCTGGAATACCTAGACCAGTCGCCGCATTTCTAATTATGGACACAAATAGGCCTTATTCATACGAACATTTTGGTGTATCACACTTATATCCTATCAGTTTTTTGTGGAGTTGCTCCATGAAAATGTGACTCACCAATGGTGGTCAGTAAACAAAATCTGAAATTCTGGAATACCTAGACTAGTCGCCGCATTTCTAATTATGGACACAAATAGGCCTTATTCATGCGAACATTTTGGTGTGTCACACTTATATTCTATCAGTTTTTTGTGGAGTTGCTCCATGAAAATGTGATTCACCAATGGTGGTCAGTAAACAAAATCTGAATTTCTGGAATACCTAGACCAGTCGCCGCATTTCTAATTATGGACACAAATAGGCCATATTCATACGAACATTTTGGTGTATCACACTTATATCCTATCAGTTTTTTGTGGAGTTGCTCCATGAAAATGTGATTCATCACCGGTGGTCAGTAAACAAAATCTGAATTTCTGGAATACCTAGACTAGTCGCCGCATTTCTAATTATGGACACAAATAGGCCTTATTCATGCGAACATTTTGGTGTATCACACTTATATCCTATCAGTTTTTTGTGGAGTTGCTCCATGAAAATGTGATTCACCAATGGTGGTCAGTAAACAAAATCTGAATTTCTGGAATACCTAGACTAGTCGCCGCATTTCTAATTATGGACACAAATAGGCCTTATTCATGCGAACATTTTGGTGTATCACACTTATATCCTATCAGTTTTTTGTGGAGTTGCTCCATGAAAATGTGATTCATCACCGGTGGTCAGTAAACAAAATCTGAATTTCTGGAATACCTAGACTAGTCGCCGCATTTCTAATTATGGACACAAATAGGCCTTATTCATACGAACATTTTGGTGTATCACACTTATATCCTATCAGTTTTTTGTGGAGTTGCTCCATGAAAATGTGATTCACCAATGGTGGTCAGTAAACAAAATCTGAATTTCTGGAATACCTAGACTAGTCGCCGCATTTCTAATTATGGACACAAATAGGCCTTATTCATGCGAACATTTTGGTGTATCACACTTATATCCTATCAGTTTTTTGTGGAGTTGCTCCATGAAAATGTGATTCATCACCGGTGGTCAGTAAACAAAATCTGAATTTCTGGAATACCTAGACTAGTCGCCGCATTTCTAATTATGGACACAAATAGGCCTTATTCATACGAACATTTTGGTGTATCACACTTATATCCTATCAGTTTTTTGTGGAGTTGCTCCATGAAAATGTGATTCACCAATGGTGGTCAGTAAACAAAATCTGAATTTCTGGAATACCTAGACTAGTCGCCGCATTTCTAATTATGGACACAAATAGGCCTTATTCATGCGAACATTTTGGTGTATTGTAACGTGCCGTTACAAATAACCTACTTATTCATATACCTAATGAAAATGCTGATACCCCTAACCAACAATATATTTTCACTGGGCTGGGCAAATATTCTAATAATTCTTATTAGGTTAATAGAACGTATAACTTATAAGGGAAAAGTTGTATAGCCTAGGGGAGAGCTTGAATCCAGTTGGAGTTTTATTATACTTCGTCCAGTGGGCGAAGTATACACGAATAAGCCAGCCCGATTACAGTTCCCACACTAACCCGACTCACCTGCCTATTATTCTCGTGAGTCACTAATCGTAGTTACTAATCGCATTTACCATATTCCCTCGTTTCCCCGAATTAACCCGACTCACCTGCCTACTATTCTCGTGAGTTACTTAGAAATATTTACTAATCGTATTTACATCTCCTCGTGTTCCCGAGGTAACCCGAACCCAGTTGGAGTTTTACTATACTTCGTACTTCTGCGAAGTATACACGAATAAGCCAACAAGGTCGGAGTTACCGAAATAACCCGACTCACCTGCTTACTATTCTCGTGAGTTACTTAGAAATATTTACTAATCGTATTTACCATATTCCCTCGTTTCCCCGAATTAACCCGACTCACCTGCTTACTATTCTCGTGAGTTACTTAGAACTATTTACTAATCGTAGTTACCATATTCCCTCGTTTCCCCGAAATAACCCGACTCACCTGCTTACTATTCTCGTGAGTTACTTAGAACTATTTACTAATCGTAGTTACCATATTCCCTCGTTTCCCCGAAATAACCCGACTCACCTGCTTACTATTCTCGTGAGTTATTTAGAAATATTTACTAATCGTATTTGCCATATTCCCTCGTTTCACCGAAATAACCCGACTCACCTGCTTACTATTCTCGTGAGTTACTTAGAAATATTTACTAATCGTATTTACGCTATTCCATCGTTTCCCCGAAATAACCCGACTCACCTGCTTACTATTCTCGTGAGTTATTTAGAAATATTTACTCATCGTATCTGCCATATTACATCGTTTCCCCGAAATAACCCGACTCACCTGCTTACTATTCTCGTGAGTTACTTAGAAATATTTACTAATAGTATTTCCTCATATCCCCGAAATAACCCGACTCACCTGCTTACTATTCTCGTGAGATACTTATAAAGATTTACGGGTCGTAGTTCAATACCTAATCAGATCGAACCAGTGACAGAGCTATCGACGTTTGGAGGAACTGCAACCACTGCCAGAGTTGCCGAAGATCATCCTGTGCACCGAATCATCGACACCGTTTAAAGAAGTCATTAGATTAAATAAGTAGTTTAAGTAGTTTAAGATCTTGGTAAATAAAACTGTGTGCGATACAGGATCGTACAATTGAATTGAACAAAAGAAACGATTGCTGTTTTATTTCAAAGGAGGCAGACCTTTGACGAACCTGGACAAACTGAGTTTTACCCCGGCCTCAGACAAAACTGCATCACAGTATCACACTTATATCCTATCAGTTTTTTGTGGAGTTGCTCCATGAAAATGTGATTCACCAATGGTGGTCAGTAAACAAAATCTGAATTTCTGGAATACCTAGACTAGTCGCCGCATTTCTAATTATGGACACAAATAGGCCTTATTCATACGAACATTTTGGTGTATCACACTTATATCCTATCAGTTTTTTGTGGAGTTGCTCCATGAAAATGTGATTCACCAATGGTGGTCAGTAAACAAAATCTGAATTTCTGGAATACCTAGACTAGTCGCCGCATTTCTAATTATGGACACAAATAGGCCTTATTCATGCGAACATTTTTGTGTATCACACTTATATCCTATCAGTTTTTTGTGGAGTTGCTCCATGAAAATGTGATTCATCACCGGTGGTCAGTAAACAAAATCTGAATTTCTGGAATACCTAAACTAGTCGCCGCATTTCTAATTATGGACACAAATAGGCCATATTCATACGAACATTCTGGTGTATCACACTTATATCCTATCAGTTTTTTGTGGAGTTGCTCCATGAAAATGTGATTCATCACCGGTGGTCAGTAAACAAAATCTGAATTTCTGGAATACCTAAACTAGTCGCCGCATTTCTAATTATGGACACAAATAGGCCTTATTCATGCGAACATTTTGGTGTATCACACTTATATCCTATCAGTTTTTTGTGGAGTTGCTCCATGAAAATGTGATTCATCACCGGTGGTCAGTAAACAAAATCTGAATTTCTGGAATACCTGGAATAGTCGCCGCATTTCTAATTATGGACACAAATAGGCCTTATTCATGCGAACATTTTGGTGTATCACACTGATATCCTATCAGTTTTTTGTGGAGTTGCTCCATGAAAATGTGATTCATCACCGGTGGTCAGTAAACAAAATCTGAATTTCTGGAATACCTAGACTAGTCGCCGCATTTCTAATTATGGACACAAATAGGCCATATTCATAC
The DNA here is from genome assembly GCA_949987735.1 of Leucophora obtusa. NCBI lineage: Eukaryota > Metazoa > Arthropoda > Insecta > Diptera > Anthomyiidae > Leucophora > Leucophora obtusa. Next base: position 207,346,632 of record OX465298.1, read on the forward strand.
GAACATTTTGGTGTATCACACTTATATCCTATCAGTTTTTTGTGGAGTTGCTCCATGAAAATGTGATTCATCACCGGTGGTCAGTAAACAAAATCTGAATTTCTGGAATACCTAGACTAGTCGCCGCATTTCTAATTGTGGACACAAATAGGCCTTATTCATACGAACATTTTGGTGTATCACACTTATATCCTATCAGTTTTTTGTGGAGTTGCTCCATGAAAATGTGATTCACCAATGGTGGTCAGTAAACAAAATCTGAATTTCTGGAATACCTAGACTAGTCGCCGCATTTCTAATTATGGACACAAATAGGCCTTATTCATGCGAACATTTTGGTGTATCACACTTATATCCTATCAGTTTTTTGTGGAGTTGCTCCATGAAAATGTGATTCACCAATGGTGGTCAGTAAACAAAATCTGAATTTCTGGAATACCTAGACTAGTCGCCGCATTTCTAATTATGGACACAAATAGGCCATATTCATGCGAACATTTTGGTGTATCACACTTATATCCTATCAGTTTTTTGTGGAGTTGCTCCATGAAAATGTGATTCATCACCGGTGGTCAGTAAACAAAATCTGAATTTCTGGAATACCTAGACCAGTCGCCGCATTTCTAATTATGGACACAAATAGGCCTTATTCATGCGAACATTTTGGTGTATCACACTTATATCCTATCAGTTTTTTGTGGAGTTGCTCCATGAAAATGTGATTCATCACCGGTGGTCAGTAAACAAAATCTGAATTTCTGGAATACCTGGAATAGTCGCCGCATTTCTAATTATGGACACAAATAGGCCTTATTCATGCGAACATTTTGGTGTATCACACTTATATCCTATCAGTTTTTTGTGGAGTTGCTCCATGAAAATGTGATTCATCACCGGTGGTCAGTAAACAAAATCTGAATTTCTGGAATACCTAGACCAGTCGCCGCATTTCTAATTATGGACACAAATAGGCCTTATTCATGCGAACATTTTGGTGTATCACACTTATATCCTATCAGTTTTTTGTGGAGTTGCTCCATGAAAATGTGATTCACCAATGGTGGTCAGTAAACAAAATCTGAATTTCTGGAATACCTAGACTAGTCGCCGCATTTCTAATTATGGACACAAATAGGCCATATTCATGCGAACATTTTGGTGTATCACACTTATATCCTATCAGTTTTTTGTGGAGTTGCTCCATGAAAATGTGATTCATCACCGGTGGTCAGTAAACAAAATCTGAATTTCTGGAATACCTAGACCAGTCGCCGCATTTCTAATTATGGACACAAATAGGCCTTATTCATGCGAACATTTTGGTGTATCACACTTATATCCTATCAGTTTTTTGTGGAGTTGCTCCATGAAAATGTGATTCATCACCGGTGGTCAGTAAACAAAATCTGAATTTCTGGAATACCTGGAATAGTCGCCGCATTTCTAATTATGGACACAAATAGGCCTTATTCATGCGAACATTTTGGTGTATCACACTTATATCCTATCAGTTTTTTGTGGAGTTGCTCCATGAAAATGTGATTCACCAATGGTGGTCAGTAAACAAAATCTGAATTTCTGGAATACCTAGACCAGTCGCCGCATTTCTAATTATGGACACAAATAGGCCTTATTCATGCGAACATTTTGGTGTATCACACTTATATCCTTTCAGTTTTTTGTGGAGTTGCTCCATGAAAATGTGATTCATCACCAGTGGTCAGTAAACAAAATCTGAATTTCTGGAATACCTGGAATAGTCGCCGCATTTCTAATTATGGACACAAATAGGCCTTATTCATGCGAACATTTTGGTGTATCACACTTATATCCTATCAGTTTTTTGTGGAGTTGCTCCATGAAAATGTGATTCACCAATGGTGGTCAGTAAACAAAATCTGAATTTCTGGAATACCTAGACTAGTCGCCGCATTTCAAATTATGGACACAAATAGGCCTTATTCATGCGAACATTTTGGTGTATCACACTTATATCCTATCAGTTTTTTGTGGAGTTGCTCCATGAAAATGTGATTCATCACCGGTGGTCAGTAAACAAAATCTGAATTTCTGAAATACCTAGACTAGTCGCCGCATTTCTAATTATGGACACAAATAGGCCATATTCATACGAACATTTTGGTGTATCACACTTATATCCTATCAGTTTTTTGTGGAGTTGCTTCATGAAAATGTGATTCACCAATGGTGGTCAGTAAACAAAATCTGAATTTCTGGAATACCTAGAGTAGTCGCCGCATTTCTAATTACGGACACAAATAGGCCTTATTCATACGAACATTTTGGTGTATCACACTTATATCCTATCAGTTTTTTGTGGAGTTGCTCCATGAAAATGTGATTCATCACCGGTGGTCAGTAAACAAAATCTGAATTTCTGGAATACCTAGACTAGTCGCCGCATTTCTAATTATGGACACAAATAGGCCTTATTCATACGAACATTTTGGTGTATCACACTTATATCCTATCAGTTTTTTGTGGAGTTGCTCCATGAAAATGTGATTCACCAATGGTGGTCAGTAAACAAAATCTGAATTTCTGGAATACCTAGACTAGTCGCCGCATTTCTAATTATGGACACAAATAGGCCTTATTCATGCGAACATTTTTGTGTATCACACTTATATCCTATCAGTTTTTTGTGGAGTTGCTCCATGAAAATGTGATTCATCACCGGTGGTCAGTAAACAAAATCTGAATTTCTGGAATACCTAAACTAGTCGCCGCATTTCTAATTATGGACACAAATAGGCCTTATTCATGCGAACATTTTGGTGTATCACACTTATATCCTATCAGTTTTTTGTGGAGTTGCTCCATGAAAATGTGATTCATCACCGGTGGTCAGTAAACAAAATCTGAATTTCTGGAATACCTGGAATAGTCGCCGCATTTCTAATTATGGACACAAATAGGCCTTATTCATGCGAACATTTTGGTGTATCACACTGATATCCTATCAGTTTTTTGTGGAGTTGCTCCATGAAAATGTGATTCATCACCGGTGGTCAGTAAACAAAATCTGAATTTCTGGAATACCTAGACTAGTCGCCGCATTTCTAATTATGGACACAAATAGGCCATATTCATACGAACATTTTGGTGTATCACACTTATATCCTATCAGTTTTTTGTGGAGTTGCTCCATGAAAATGTGATTCATCACCGGTGGTCAGTAAACAAAATCTGAATTTCTGGAATACCTAGACTAGTCGCCGCATTTCTAATTGTGGACACAAATATGCCTTATTCATACGAACATTTTGGTGTATCACACTTATATCCTATCAGTTTTTTGTGGAGTTGCTCCATGAAAATGTGATTCACCAATGGTGGTCAGTAAACAAAATCTGAATTTCTGGAATACCTAGACTAGTCGCCGCATTTCTAATTATGGACACAAATAGGCCTTATTCATGCGAACATTTTGGTGTATCACACTTATATCCTATCAGTTTTTTGTGGAGTTGCTCCATGAAAATGTGATTCACCAATGGTGGTCAGTAAACAAAATCTGAATTTCTGGAATACCTAGACTAGTCGCCGCATTTCTAATTATGGACACAAATAGGCCATATTCATGCGAACATTTTGGTGTATCACACTTATATCCTATCAGTTTTTTGTGGAGTTGCTCCATGAAAATGTGATTCATCACCGGTGGTCAGTAAACAAAATCTGAATTTCTGGAATACCTAGACCAGTCGCCGCATTTCTAATTATGGACACAAATAGGCCTTATTCATGCGAACATTTTGGTGTATCACACTTATATCCTATCAGTTTTTTGTGGAGTTGCTCCATGAAAATGTGATTCATCACCGGTGGTCAGTAAACAAAATCTGAATTTCTGGAATACCTGGAATAGTCGCCGCATTTCTAATTATGGACACAAATAGGCCTTATTCATGCGAACATTTTGGTGTATCACACTTATATCCTATCAGTTTTTTGTGGAGTTGCTCCATGAAAATGTGATTCATCACCGGTGGTCAGTAAACAAAATCTGAATTTCTGGAATACCTAGACCAGTCGCCGCATTTCTAATTATGGACACAAATAGGCCTTATTCATGCGAACATTTTGGTGTATCACACTTATATCCTATCAGTTTTTTGTGGAGTTGCTCCATGAAAATGTGATTCACCAATGGTGGTCAGTAAACAAAATCTGAATTTCTGGAATACCTAGACTAGTCGCCGCATTTCTAATTATGGACACAAATAGGCCATATTCATGCGAACATTTTGGTGTATCACACTTATATCCTATCAGTTTTTTGTGGAGTTGCTCCATGAAAATGTGATTCATCACCGGTGGTCAGTAAACAAAATCTGAATTTCTGGAATACCTAGACCAGTCGCCGCATTTCTAATTATGGACACAAATAGGCCTTATTCATGCGAACATTTTGGTGTATCACACTTATATCCTATCAGTTTTTTGTGGAGTTGCTCCATGAAAATGTGATTCATCACCGGTGGTCAGTAAACAAAATCTGAATTTCTGGAATACCTGGAATAGTCGCCGCATTTCTAATTATGGACACAAATAGGCCTTATTCATGCGAACATTTTGGTGTATCACACTTATATCCTATCAGTTTTTTGTGGAGTTGCTCCATGAAAATGTGATTCATCACCGGTGGTCAGTAAACAAAATCTGAATTTCTGGAATACCTAGACCAGTCGCCGCATTTCTAATTATGGACACAAATAGGCCTTATTCATGTGAACATTTTGGTGTATCACACTTATATCCTATCAGTTTTTTGTGGAGTTGCTCCATGAAAATGTGATTCACCAATGGTGGTCAGTAAACAAAATCTGAATTTCTGGAATACCTAGACCAGTCGCCGCATTTCTAATTATGGACACAAATAGGCCTTATTCATGCGAACATTTTGGTGTATCACACTTATATCCTTTCAGTTTTTTGTGGAGTTGCTCCATGAAAATGTGATTCATCACCAGTGGTCAGTAAACAAAATCTGAATTTCTGGAATACCTGGAATAGTCGCCGCATTTCTAATTATGGACACAAATAGGCCTTATTCATGCGAACATTTTGGTGTATCACACTTATATCCTATCAGTTTTTTGTGGAGTTGCTCCATGAAAATGTGATTCACCAATGGTGGTCAGTAAACAAAATCTGAATTTCTGGAATACCTAGACTAGTCGCCGCATTTCAAATTATGGACACAAATAGGCCTTATTCATGCGAACATTTTGGTGTATCACACTTATATCCTATCAGTTTTTTGTGGAGTTGCTCCATGAAAATGTGATTCATCACCGGTGGTCAGTAAACAAAATCTGAATTTCTGGAATACCTAGACTAGTGGCCGCATTTCTAATTATGGACACAAATAGGCCATATTCATACGAACATTTTGGTGTATCACACTTATATCCTATCAGTTTTTTGTGGAGTTGCTTCATGAAAATGTGATTCACCAATGGTGGTCAGTAAACAAAATCTGAATTTCTGGAATACCTAGAGTAGTCGCCGCATTTCTAATTACGGACACAAATAGGCCTTATTCATACGAACATTTTGGTGTATCACACTTATATCCTATCAGTTTTTTGTGGAGTTGCTCCATGAAAATGTGATTCACCAATGGTGGTCAGTAAACAAAATCTGAATTTCTGGAATACCTAGACTAGTCGCCGCATTTCTAATTATGGACACAAATAGGCCTTATTCATACGAACATTTTGGTGTGTCACACTTATATCCTATCAGTTTTTTGTGGAGTTGCTCCATGAAAATGTGATTCACCAATGGTGGTCAGTAAACAAAATCTGAATTTCTGGAATACCTAGACCAGTCGCCGCATTTCTAATTATGGACACAAATAGGCCTTATTCATACGAACATTTTGGTGTATCACACTTATATCCTATCAGTTTTTTGTGGAGTTGCTCCATGAAAATGTGACTCACCAATGGTGGTCAGTAAACAAAATCTGAAATTCTGGAATACCTAGACTAGTCGCCGCATTTCTAATTATGGACACAAATAGGCCTTATTCATGCGAACATTTTGGTGTGTCACACTTATATTCTATCAGTTTTTTGTGGAGTTGCTCCATGAAAATGTGATTCACCAATGGTGGTCAGTAAACAAAATCTGAATTTCTGGAATACCTAGACCAGTCGCCGCATTTCTAATTATGGACACAAATAGGCCATATTCATACGAACATTTTGGTGTATCACACTTATATCCTATCAGTTTTTTGTGGAGTTGCTCCATGAAAATGTGATTCACCAATGGTGGTCAGTAAACAAAATCTGAATTTCTGGAATACCTAGACTAGTCGCCGCATTTCTAATTATGGACACAAATAGGCCTTATTCATGCGAACATTTTTGTGTATCACACTTATATCCTATCAGTTTTTTGTGGAGTTGTTCCATGAAAATGTGATTCATCACCGGTGGTCAGTAAACAAAATCTGAATTTCTGGAATACCTAGAGTAGTCGCCGCATTTCTAATTATGGACACAAATAGGCCTTATTGATACGAACATTTTGGTGTATCACACTTATATCCTATCAGTTTTTTGTGGAGTTGCTCCATGAAAATGTGATTCACCAATGGTGGTCAGTAAACAAAATCTGAATTTCTGGAATACCTAGAGTAGTCGCCGCATTTCTAATTATGGACACAAATAGGCCTTATTCATACGAATATTTTGGTGTATCACACTTATATCCTATCAGTTTTTTGTGGAGTTGCTCCATGAAAATGTGATTCACCAATGGTGGTCAGTAAACAAAATCTGAATTTCTGGAATACCTAGACTAGTCGCCGCATTTCTAATTATGGACACAAATAGGCCTTATTCATGCGAACATTTTGGTGTATCACACTTATATCCTATCAGTTTTTTGTGGAGTTGCTCCATGAAAATGTGATTCATCACCAGTGGTCAGTAAACAAAATCTGAATTTCTGGAATACCTGGAATAGTCGCCGCATTTCTAATTATGGACACAAATAGGCCTTATTCATGCGAACATTTTGGTGTATCACACTTATATCCTATCAGTTTTTTGTGGAGTTGCTCCATGAAAATGTGATTCACCAATGGTGGTCAGTAAACAAAATCTGAATTTCTGGAATACCTAGACTAGTCGCCGCATTTCTAATTATGGAAACAAATAGGCCTTATTCATACGAACATTTTGGTGTATCACACTTATATCCTATCAGTTTTTTGTGGAGTTGCTCCATGAAAATGTGATTCACCAATGGTGGTCAGTAAACAAAATCTGAATTTCTGGAATACCTAGAGTAGTCGCCGCATTTCTAATTATGGACACAAATAGGCCTTATTCATACGAATATTTTGGTGTATCACACTTATATCCTATCAGTTTTTTGTGGAGTTGCTCCATGAAAATGTGATTCACCAATGGTGGTCAGTAAACAAAATCTGAATTTCTGGAATACCTAGACTAGTCGCCGCATTTCTAATTATGGACACAAATAGGCCTTATTCATGCGAACATTTTGGTGTATCACACTTATATCCTATCAGTTTTTTGTGGAGTTGCTCCATGAAAATGTGATTCATCACCAGTGGTCAGTAAACAAAATCTGAATTTCTGGAATACCTGGAATAGTCGCCGCATTTCTAATTATGGACACAAATAGGCCTTATTCATGCGAACATTTTGGTGTATCACACTTATATCCTATCAGTTTTTTGTGGAGTTGCTCCATGAAAATGTGATTCACCAATGGTGGTCAGTAAACAAAATCTGAATTTCTGGAATACCTAGAGTAGTCGCCGCATTTCTAATTATGGACACAAATAGGCCTTATTCATGCGAACATTTTGGTGTATCACACTGATATCCTATCAGTTTTTTGTGGAGTTGCTCCATGAAAATGTGATTCACCAATGGTGGTCAGTAAACAAAATCTGAATTTCTGGAATACCTGGAATAGTCGCCGCATTTCTAATTATGGACACAAATAGGCCTTATTCATGCGAACATTTTGGTGTATCACACTTATATCCTATCAGTTTTTTGTGGAGTTGCTCCATGAAAATGTGATTCATCACCGGTGGTCAGTAAACAAAATCTGAATTTCTGGAATACCTGGAATAGTCGCCGCATTTCTAATTATGGACACAAATAGGCCTTATTCATGCGAACATTTTGGTGTATCACACTGATATCGTATCAGTTTTTTGTGGAGTTGCTCCATGAAAATGTGATTCACCAATGGTGGTCAGTAAACAAAATCTGAATTTCTGGAATACCTAGACTAGTCGCCGCATTCCTAATTATGGACACAAATAGGCCTTATTCATACGAACATTTTGGTGTATCACACTTATATCCTATCAGTTTTTTGTGGAGTTGCTCCATGAAAATGTGATTCACCAATGGTGGTCAGTAAACAAAATCTGAATTTCTGGAATACCTAGACTAGTCGCCGCATTTCTAATTATGGACACAAATAGGCCATATTCATACGAACATTTTGGTGTATCACACTTATATCCTATCAGTTTTTTGTGGAGTTGCTTCATGAAAATGTGATTCACCAATGGTGGTCAGTAAACAAAATCTGAATTTCTGGAATACCTAGAGTAGTCGCCGCATTTCTAATTATGGACACAAATAGGCCTTATTCATACGAACATTTTGGTGTATCACATTTATATCCTATCAGTTTTTTGTGGAGTTGCTCCATGAAAATGTGATTCACCAATGGTGGTCAGTAAACAAAATCTGAATTTCTGGAATACCTAGACTAGTCGCCGCATTTCTAATTATGGACACAAATAGGCCTTATTCATACGAACATTTTGGTGTATCACACTTATATCCTATCAGTTTTTTGTGGAGTTGCTCCATGAAAATGTGATTCACCAATGGTGGTCAGTAAACAAAATCTGAATTTCTGGAATACCTAGAGTAGTCGCCGCATTTCTAATTATGGACGCAAATAGGCCTTATTCATACGAACATTTTGGTGTATCACACTTATATCCTATCAGTTTTTTGTGGAGTTGCTCCATGAAAATGTGATTCACCAATGGTGGTCAGTAAACAAAATCTGAATTTCTGGAATACCTAGACTAGTCGCCGCCTTTCTAATTATGGACACAAATAGGCCATATTCATACGAACATTTTGGTGTATCACACTTATATCCTATCAGTTTTTTGTGGAGTTGCTCCATGAAAATGTGATTCACCAATGGTGGTCAGTAAACAAAATCTGAATTTCTGGAATACCTAGACTAGTCGCCGCATTTCTAATTATGGACACAAATAGGCCTTATTCATACGAACATTTTGGTGTATCACACTTATATCCTATCAGTTTTTTGTGGAGTTGCTCCATGAAAATGTGATTCACCAATGGTGGTCAGTAAACAAAATCTGAATTTCTGGAATACCTAGACTAGTCGCCGCATTTCTAATTATGGAAACAAATAGGCCTTATTCATACGAACATTTTGGTGTATCACACTTATATCCTATCAGTTTTTTGTGGAGTTGCTCCATGAAAATGTGATTCACCAATGGTGGTCAGTAAACAAAATCTGAATTTCTGGAATACCTAGAGTAGTCGCCGCATTTCTAATTATGGACACAAATAGGCCTTATTCATACGAACATTTTTGTGTATCACACTTATATCCTATCAGTTTTTTGTGGAGTTGCTCCATGAAAATGTGATTCACCAATGGTGGTCAGTAAACAAAATCTGAATTTCTGGAATACCTAGACTAGTCGCCGCATTTCTAATTATGGACACAAATAGGCCTTATTCATACGAACATTTTAGTGTATCACACTTATATCCTATCAGTTTTTTGTGGAGTTCCTCCATGAAAATGTGATTCATCACCGGTGGTCAGTAAACAAAATCTGAATTTCTGGAATACCTAGACTAGTCGCCGCATTTCTAATTATGGACACAAATAGGCCTTATTCATACGAACATTTTGGTGTATCACACTTATATCCTATCAGTTTTTTGTGGAGTTGCTCCATGAAAATGTGATTCACCAATGGTGGTCAGTAAACAAAATCTGAATTTCTGGAATACCTAGACTAGTCGCCGCATTTCTAATTATGGAAACAAATAGGCCTTATTCATACGAACATTTTGGTGTATCACACTTATATCCTATCAGTTTTTTGTGGAGTTGCTCCATGAAAATGTGATTCACCAATGGTGGTCAGTAAACAAAATCTGAATTTCTGGAATACCTAGAGTAGTCGCCGCATTTCTAATTATGGACACAAATAGGCCTTATTCATACGAACATTTTGGTGTATCACACTTATATCCTATCAGTTTTTTGTGGAGTTGCTCCATGAAAATGTGATTCACCAATGGTGGTCAGTAAACAAAATCTGAATTTCTGGAATACCTAGAGTAGTCGCCGCATTTCTAATTATGGACACAAATAGGCCTTATTCATACGAACATTTTGGTGTATCACACTTATATCCTATCAGTTTTTTGTGGAGTTGCTCCATGAAAATGTGATTCACCAATGGTGGTCAGTAAACAAAATCTGAATTTCTGGAATACCTAGACTAGTCGCCGCATTTCTAATTATGGACACAAATAGGCCTTATTCATACGAACATTTTGGTGTATCACACTTATATCCTATCAGTTTTTTGTGGAGTTGCTCCATGAAAATGTGATTCACCAATGGTGGTCAGTAAACAAAATCTGAATTTCTGGAATACCTAGACTAGTCGCCGCATTTCTAATTATGGACACAAATAGGCCTTATTCATACGAACATTTTAGTGTATCACACTTATATCCTATCAGTTTTTTGTGGAGTTCCTCCATGAAAATGTGATTCATCACCGGTGGTCAGTAAACAAAATCTGAATTTCTGGAATACCTAGACTAGTCGCCGCATTTCTAATTATGGACACAAATAGGCCTTATTCATACGAACATTTTGGTGTATCACACTTATATCCTATCAGTTTTTTGTGAAGTTGCTCCATGAAAATGTGATTCACCAATGGTGGTCAGTAAACAAAATCTGAATTTCTGGAATACCTAGACTAGTCGCCGCATTTCTAATTATGGAAACAAATAGGCCTTATTCATACGAACATTTTGGTGTATCACACTTATATCCTATCAGTTTTTTGTGGAGTTGCTCCATGAAAATGTGATTCACCAATGGTGGTCAGTAAACAAAATCTGAATTTCTGGAATACCTAGAGTAGTCGCCGCATTTCTAATTATGGACACAAATAGGCCTTATTCATACGAACATTTTGGTGTATCACACTTATATCCTATCAGTTTTTTGTGGAGTTGCTCCATGAAAATGTGATTCACCAATGGTGGTCAGTAAACAAAATCTGAATTTCTGGAATACCTAGAGTAGTCGCCGCATTTCTAATTATGGACACAAATAGGCCTTATTCATACGAACATTTTGGTGTATCACACTTATATCCTATCAGTTTTTTGTGGAGTTGCTCCATGAAAATGTGATTCACCAATGGTGGTCAGTAAACAAAATCTGAATTTCTGGAATACCTAGACTAGTCGCCGCATTTCTAATTATGGACACAAATAGGCCTTATTCATACGAACATTTTGGTGTATCACACTTATATCCTATCAGTTTTTTGTGGAGTTGCTCCATGAAAATGTGATTCATCACCGGTGGTCAGTAAACAAAATCTGAATTTCTGGAATACCTAGAGTAGTCGCCGCATTTCTAATTATGGACACAAATAGGCCTTATTCATACGAACATTTTGGTGTATCACACTTATATCCTATCAGTTTTTTGTGGAGTTGCTCCATGAAAATGTGATTCATCACCTGTGGTCAGTAAACAAAATCTGAATTTCTGGAATACCTAGAGTAGTCGCCGCTTTTCTAATTATGGACACAAATAGGTCTTATTCATACGAAGATTTTGGTGTATCACACTTATATCCTATCAGTTTTTTGTGGAGTTGCTCCATGAAAATGTGATTCACCAATGGTGGTCAGTAAACAAAATCTGAATTTCTGGAATACCTAGACTAGTCGCCGCATTTCTAATTATGGACACAAATAGGCCTTATTCATACGAACATTTTAGTGTATCACACTTATATCCTATCAGTTTTTTGTGGAGTTGCTCCATGAAAATGTGATTCATCACCTGTGGTCAGTAAACAAAATCTGAATTTCTGGAATACCTAGAGTAGTCGCCGCATTTCTAATTATGGACACAAATAGGCCTTATTCATACGAACATTTTGGTGTATCACACTTATATCCTATCAGTTTTTTGTGGAGTTGGTCCATGAAAATGTGATTCATCACCTGTGGTCAGTAAACAAAATCTGAATTTCTGGAATACCTAGAGTAGTCGCCGCATTTCTAATTATGGACACAAATAGGCCTTATTCATACGAACATTTTGGTGTATCACACTTATATCCTATCAGTTTTTTGTGGAGTTGCTCCATGAAAATGTGATTCACCAATGGTGGTCAGTAAACAAAATCTGAATTTCTGGAATACCTAGAGTAGTCGCCGCATTTCTAATTATGGACACAAATAGGCCTTATTCATACGAACATTTTGGTGTATCACACTTATATCCTATCAGTTTTTTGTGGAGTTGCTCCATGAAAATGTGATTCACCAATGGTGGTCAGTAAACAAAATCTGAATTTCTGGAATACCTAGACTAGTCGCCGCATTTCTAATTATGGACACAAATAGGCCTTATTCATACGAACATTTTGGTGTATCACACTTATATCCTATCAGTTTTTTGTGGAGTTGCTCCATGAAAATGTGATTCACCAATGGTGGTCAGTAAACAAAATCTGAATTTCTGGAATACCTAGAGTAGTCGCCGCATTTCTAATTATGGACACAAATAGGCCTTATTCATACGAACATTTTGGTGTATCACACTTATATCCTATCAGTTTTTTGTGGAGTTGCTCCATGAAAATGTGATTCACCAATGGTGGTCAGTAAACAAAATCTGAATTTCTGGAATACCTAGACTAGTCGCCGCATTTCTAATTATGGACACAAATAGGCCTTATTCATACGAACATTTTAGTGTATCACACTTATATCCTATCAGTTTTTTGTGGAGTTGCTCCATGAAAATGTGATTCATCACCGGTGGTCAGTAAACAAAATCTGAATTTCTGGAATACCTAGAGTAGTCGCCGCATTTCTAATTATGGACACAAATAGGCCTTATTGATACGAACATTTTGGTGTATCACACTTATATCCTATCAGTTTTTTGTGGAGTTGCTCCATGAAAATGTGATTCATCACCGGTGGTCAGTAAACAAAATCTGAATTTCTGGAATACCTAGACTAGTCGCCGCATTTCTAATTATGGACATAAATAGGCCTTATTCATACGAACATTTTGGTGTATCACATTTATATCCTATCAGTTTTTTGTGGAGTTGCTCCATGAAAATGTGATTCATCACCGGTGGTCAGTAAACAAAATCTGAATTTCTGGAATACCTAGAGTAGTCGCCGCATTTCTAATTATGGACGCAAATAGGCCTTATTCATACGAACATTTTGGTGTATCACACTTATATCCTATCAGTTTTTTGTGGAGTTCCTCCATGAAAATGTGATTCATCACCGGTGGTCAGTAAACAAAATCTGAATTTCTGGAATACCTAGACTAGTCGCCGCATTTCTAATTATGGACACAAATAGGCCTTATTCATACGAACATTTTGGTGTATCACATTTATATCCTATCAGTTTTTTGTGGAGTTGCTCCATGAAAATGTGATTCATCACCGGTGGTCAGTAAACAAAATCTGAATTTCTGGAATACCTAGAGTAGTCGCCGCATTTCTAATTATGGACGCAAATAGGCCTTATTCATACGAACATTTTGGTGTATCACACTTATATCCTATCAGTTTTTTGTGGAGTTGCTCCATGAAAATGTGATTCACCAATGGTGGTCAGTAAACAAAATCTGAATTTCTGGAATACCTAGAGTAGTCGCCGCATTTCTAATTATGGACACAAATAGGCCTTATTCATACGAACATTTTGGTGTATCACACTTATATCCTATCAGTTTTTTGTGGAGTTCCTCCATGAAAATGTGATTCATCACCGGTGGTCAGTAAACAAAATCTGAATTTCTGGAATACCTAGACTAGTCGCCGCATTTCTAATTATGGAAACAAATAGGCCTTATTCATACGAACATTTTGGTGTATCACACTTATATCCTATCAGTTTTTTGTGGAGTTGCTCCATGAAAATGTGATTCACCAATGGTGGTCAGTAAACAAAATCTGAATTTCTGGAATACCTAGACTAGTCGCCGCATTTCTAATTATGGACACAAATAGGCCTTATTCATACGAACATTTTGGTGTATCACACTTATATCCTATCAGTTTTTTGTGGAGTTGCTCCATGAAAATGTGATTCACCAATGGTGGTCAGTAAACAAAATCTGAATTTCTGGAATACCTAGACTAGTCGCCGCATTTCTAATTATGGAAACAAATAGGCCTTATTCATACGAACATTTTGGTGTATCACACTTATATCCTATCAGTTTTTTGTGGAGTTGCTCCATGAAAATGTGATTCACCAATGGTGGTCAGTAAACAAAATCTGAATTTCTGGAATACCTAGAGTAGTCGCCGCATTTCTAATTATGGACACAAATAGGCCTTATTCATACGAACATTTTGGTGTATCACACTTATATCCTATCAGTTTTTTGTGGAGTTGCTCCATGAAAATGTGATTCACCAATGGTGGTCAGTAAACAAAATCTGAATTTCTGGAATACCTAGACTAGTCGCCGCATTTCTAATTATGGACACAAATAGGCCTTATTCATACGAACATTTTAGTGTATCACACTTATATCCTATCAGTTTTTTGTGGAGTTGCTCCATGAAAATGTGATTCACCAATGGTGGTCAGTAAACAAAATCTGAATTTCTGGAATACCTAGACTAGTCGCCGCATTTCTAATTATGGACACAAATAGGCCTTATTCATACGAACATTTTGTTGTATCACACTTATATCCTATCAGTTTTTTGTGGAGTTCCTCCATGAAAATGTGATTCATCACCGGTGGTCAGTAAACAAAATCTGAATTTCTGGAATACCTAGACTAGTCGCCGCATTTCTAAATACGGACACTAATAGGCCATATTCATACGAACATTTTGGTGTATCACACTTATATCCTATCAGTTTTTTGTGGAGTTGCTCCATGAAAATGTGATTCATCACCGGTGGTCAGTAAACAAAATCTGAATTTCTGGAATACCTAGACTAGTCGCCGCATTTCTAATTATGGACACAAATAGGCCTTATTGATACGAACATTTTGGTGTATCACACTTATATCCTATCAGTTTTTTGTGGAGTTGCTCCATGAAAATGTGATTCACCAATGGTGGTCAGTAAACAAAATCTGAATTTCTGGAATACCTAGAGTAGTCGCCGCATTTCTAATTATGGACACAAATAGGCCTTATTGATACGAACATTTTGGTGTATCACACTTATATCCTATCAGTTTTTTGTGGAGTTGCTCCATGAAAATGTGATTCACCAATGGTGGTCAGTAAACAAAATCTGAATTTCTGGAATACCTAGAGTAGTCGCCGCATTTCTAATTATGGACACAAATAGGCCTTATTCATACGAACATTTTGTTGTATCACACTTATATCCTATCAGTTTTTTGTGGAGTTCCTCCATGAAAATGTGATTCATCACCGGTGGTCAGTAAACAAAATCTGAATTTCTGGAATACCTAGACTAGTCGCCGCATTTCTAATTATGGACACAAATAGGCCTTATTCATACGAACATTTTGGTGTATCACATTTATATCCTATCAGTTTTTTGTGGAGTTGCTCCATGAAAATGTGATTCACCAATGGTGGTCAGTAAACAAAATCTGAATTTCTGGAATACCTAGAGTAGTCGCCGCATTTCTACTTATGGACACAAATAGGCCTTATTCATACGAACATTTTGGTGTATCACACTTATATCCTATCAGTTTTTTGTGGAGTTCCTCCATGAAAATGTGATTCATCACCGGTGGTCAGTAAACAAAATCTGAATTTCTGGAATACCTAGACTAGTCGCCGCATTTCTAAATACGGACACTAATAGGCCATATTCATACGAACATTTTGGTGTATCACACTTATATCCTATCAGTTTTTTGTGGAGTTGCTCCATGAAAATGTGATTCACCAATGGTGGTCAGTAAACAAAATCTGAATTTCTGGAATACCTAGAGTAGTCGCCGCATTTCTAATTATGGACACAAATAGGCCTTATTCATACGAACATTTTGTTGTATCACACTTATATCCTATCAGTTTTTTGTGGAGTTCCTCCATGAAAATGTGATTCATCACCGGTGGTCAGTAAACAAAATCTGAATTTCTGGAATACCTAGACTAGTCGCCGCATTTCTAATTATGGACACAAATAGGCCTTATTGATACGAACATTTTGGTGTATCACACTTATATCCTATCAGTTTTTTGTGGAGTTGCTCCATGAAAATGTGATTCACCAATGGTGGTCAGTAAACAAAATCTGAATTTCTGGAATACCTAGAGTAGTCGCCGCATTTCTACTTATGGACACAAATAGGCCATATTCATACGAACATTTTGGTGTATCACACTTATATCCTATCAGTTTTTTGTGGAGTTGCTCCATGAAAATGTGATTCACCAATGGTGGTCAGTAAACAAAATCTGAATTTCTGGAATACCTAGAGTAGTCGCCGCATTTCTAATTATGGACACAAATAGGCCTTATTCATACGAACATTTTGGTGTATCACACTTATATCCTATCAGTTTTTTGTGGAGTTGCTCCATGAAAATGTGATTCACCAATGGTGGTCAGTAAACAAAATCTGAATTTCTGGAATACCTAGAGTAGTCGCCGCATTTCTAATTATGGACACAAATAGGCCTTATTCATACGAACATTTTGTTGTATCACACTTATATCCTATCAGTTTTTTGTGGAGTTCCTCCATGAAAATGTGATTCATCACCGGTGGTCAGTAAACAAAATCTGAATTTCTGGAATACCTAGACTAGTCGCCGCATTTCTAATTATGGACACAAATAGGCCTTATTGATACGAACATTTTGGTGTATCACACTTATATCCTATCAGTTTTTTGTGGAGTTGCTCCATGAAAATGTGATTCACCAATGGTGGTCAGTAAACAAAATCTGAATTTCTGGAATACCTAGAGTAGTCGCCGCATTTCTACTTATGGACACAAATAGGCCATATTCATACGAACATTTTGGTGTATCACACTTATATCCTATCAGTTTTTTGTGGAGTTGCTCCATGAAAATGTGATTCACCAATGGTGGTCAGTAAACAAAATCTGAATTTCTGGAATACCTAGAGTAGTCGCCGCATTTCTAATTATGGACACAAATAGGCCTTATTCATACGAACATTTTGGTGTATCACACTTATATCCTATCAGTTTTTTGTGGAGTTGCTCCATGAAAATGTGATTCACCAATGGTGGTCAGTAAACAAAATCTGAATTTCTGGAATACCTAGAGTAGTCGCCGCATTTCTAATTATGGACACAAATAGGCCTTATTGATACGAACATTTTGGTGTATCACACTTATATCCTATCAGTTTTTTGTGGAGTTGCTCCATGAAAATGTGATTCACCAATGGTGGTCAGTAAACAAAATCTGAATTTCTGGAATACCTAGAGTAGTCGCCGCATTTCTAATTATGGACACAAATAGGCCTTATTCATACGAACATTTTGTTGTATCACACTTATATCCTATCAGTTTTTTGTGGAGTTCCTCCATGAAAATGTGATTCATCACCGGTGGTCAGTAAACAAAATCTGAATTTCTGGAATACCTAGACTAGTCGCCGCATTTCTAATTATGGACACAAATAGGCCTTATTCATACGAACATTTTGGTGTATCACATTTATATCCTATCAGTTTTTTGTGGAGTTGCTCCATGAAAATGTGATTCACCAATGGTGGTCAGTAAACAAAATCTGAATTTCTGGAATACCTAGAGTAGTCGCCGCATTTCTACTTATGGACACAAATAGGCCTTATTCATACGAACATTTTGGTGTATCACACTTATATCCTATCAGTTTTTTGTGGAGTTCCTCCATGAAAATGTGATTCATCACCGGTGGTCAGTAAACAAAATCTGAATTTCTGGAATACCTAGAGTAGTCGCCGCATTTCTAATTATGGACGCAAATAGGCCTTATTCATACGAACATTTTGGTGTATCACACTTATATCCTATCAGTTTTTTGTGGAGTTGCTCCATGAAAATGTGATTCACCAATGGTGGTCAGTAAACAAAATCTGAATTTCTGGAATACCTAGAGTAGTCGCCGCATTTCTAATTATGGACACAAATAGGCCTTATTCATACGAACATTTTGGTGTATCACACTTATATCCTATCAGTTTTTTGTGGAGTTCCTCCATGAAAATGTGATTCATCACCGGTGGTCAGTAAACAAAATCTGAATTTCTGGAATACCTAGACTAGTCGCCGCATTTCTAATTATGGAAACAAATAGGCCTTATTCATACGAACATTTTGGTGTATCACACTTATATCCTATCAGTTTTTTGTGGAGTTGCTCCATGAAAATGTGATTCACCAATGGTGGTCAGTAAACAAAATCTGAATTTCTGGAATACCTAGACTAGTCGCCGCATTTCTAATTATGGACACAAATAGGCCTTATTCATACGAACATTTTGGTGTATCACACTTATATCCTATCAGTTTTTTGTGGAGTTGCTCCATGAAAATGTGATTCACCAATGGTGGTCAGTAAACAAAATCTGAATTTCTGGAATACCTAGACTAGTCGCCGCATTTCTAATTATGGAAACAAATAGGCCTTATTCATACGAACATTTTGGTGTATCACACTTATATCCTATCAGTTTTTTGTGGAGTTGCTCCATGAAAATGTGATTCACCAATGGTGGTCAGTAAACAAAATCTGAATTTCTGGAATACCTAGAGTAGTCGCCGCATTTCTAATTATGGACACAAATAGGCCTTATTCATACGAACATTTTGGTGTATCACACTTATATCCTATCAGTTTTTTGTGGAGTTGCTCCATGAAAATGTGATTCACCAATGGTGGTCAGTAAACAAAATCTGAATTTCTGGAATACCTAGACTAGTCGCCGCATTTCTAATTATGGACACAAATAGGCCTTATTCATACGAACATTTTAGTGTATCACACTTATATCCTATCAGTTTTTTGTGGAGTTGCTCCATGAAAATGTGATTCACCAATGGTGGTCAGTAAACAAAATCTGAATTTCTGGAATACCTAGACTAGTCGCCGCATTTCTAATTATGGACACAAATAGGCCTTATTCATACGAACATTTTGTTGTATCACACTTATATCCTATCAGTTTTTTGTGGAGTTCCTCCATGAAAATGTGATTCATCACCGGTGGTCAGTAAACAAAATCTGAATTTCTGGAATACCTAGACTAGTCGCCGCATTTCTAAATACGGACACTAATAGGCCATATTCATACGAACATTTTGGTGTATCACACTTATATCCTATCAGTTTTTTGTGGAGTTGCTCCATGAAAATGTGATTCATCACCGGTGGTCAGTAAACAAAATCTGAATTTCTGGAATACCTAGACTAGTCGCCGCATTTCTAATTATGGACACAAATAGGCCTTATTGATACGAACATTTTGGTGTATCACACTTATATCCTATCAGTTTTTTGTGGAGTTGCTCCATGAAAATGTGATTCACCAATGGTGGTCAGTAAACAAAATCTGAATTTCTGGAATACCTAGAGTAGTCGCCGCATTTCTAATTATGGACACAAATAGGCCTTATTGATACGAACATTTTGGTGTATCACACTTATATCCTATCAGTTTTTTGTGGAGTTGCTCCATGAAAATGTGATTCACCAATGGTGGTCAGTAAACAAAATCTGAATTTCTGGAATACCTAGAGTAGTCGCCGCATTTCTAATTATGGACACAAATAGGCCTTATTCATACGAACATTTTGTTGTATCACACTTATATCCTATCAGTTTTTTGTGGAGTTCCTCCATGAAAATGTGATTCATCACCGGTGGTCAGTAAACAAAATCTGAATTTCTGGAATACCTAGACTAGTCGCCGCATTTCTAATTATGGACACAAATAGGCCTTATTCATACGAACATTTTGGTGTATCACATTTATATCCTATCAGTTTTTTGTGGAGTTGCTCCATGAAAATGTGATTCACCAATGGTGGTCAGTAAACAAAATCTGAATTTCTGGAATACCTAGAGTAGTCGCCGCATTTCTACTTATGGACACAAATAGGCCTTATTCATACGAACATTTTGGTGTATCACACTTATATCCTATCAGTTTTTTGTGGAGTTCCTCCATGAAAATGTGATTCATCACCGGTGGTCAGTAAACAAAATCTGAATTTCTGGAATACCTAGACTAGTCGCCGCATTTCTAAATACGGACACTAATAGGCCATATTCATACGAACATTTTGGTGTATCACACTTATATCCTATCAGTTTTTTGTGGAGTTGCTCCATGAAAATGTGATTCACCAATGGTGGTCAGTAAACAAAATCTGAATTTCTGGAATACCTAGAGTAGTCGCCGCATTTCTAATTATGGACACAAATAGGCCTTATTGATACGAACATTTTGGTGTATCACACTTATATGCTATCAGTTTTTTGTGGAGTTGCTCCATGAAAATGTGATTCACCAATGGTGGTCAGTAAACAAAATCTGAATTTCTGGAATACCTAGACTAGTCGCCGCATTTCTAATTATGGACACAAATAGGCCTTATTCATACGAACATTTTGGTATATCACACTTATATCCTATCAGTTTTTTGTGGAGTTGCTCCATGAAAATGTGATTCATCACCGGTGGTCAGTAAACAAAATCGGAATTTCTGGAATACCTAGACTAGTCGCCGCATTTCTAATTATGGACACAAATAGGCCTTATTCATACGAACATTTTGGTATATCACACTTATATCCTATCAGTTTTTTGTGGAGTTGCTCCATGAAAATGTGATTCATCACCGGTGGTCAGTAAACAAAATCGGAATTTCTGGAATACCTAGACTAGTCGCCGCATTTCTAATTAAGGACGCAAATAGGCCTTATTCATACGAACATTTTGGTGTATCACACTTATATCCTATCAGTTTTTTGTGGAGTTGCTCCATGAAAATGTGATTCATCACCGGTGGTCAGTAAACAAAATCTGAATTTCTGGAATACCTAGAGTAGTCGCCGCATTTCTAATTATGGACACAAATAGGCCTTATTCATACGAACATTTTGGTGTATCACACTTATATCCTATCAGTTTTTTGTGGAGTTGCTCCATGAAAATGTGATTCACCAATGGTGGTCAGTAAACAAAATCTGAATTTCTGGAATACCTAGACTAGTCGCCGCCTTTCTAATTATGGACACAAATAGGCCATATTCATACGAACATTTTGGTGTATCACACTTATATCCTATCAGTTTTTTGTGGAGTTGCTCCATGAAAATGTGATTCACCAATGGTGGTCAGTAAACAAAATCTGAATTTCTGGAATACCTAGAGT
Source organism: Leucophora obtusa (assembly GCA_949987735.1). NCBI lineage: Eukaryota > Metazoa > Arthropoda > Insecta > Diptera > Anthomyiidae > Leucophora > Leucophora obtusa. The sequence goes on from OX465298.1 coordinate 207,368,398, forward strand.
AGTCGCCGCATTTCTAATTATGGACACAAATAGGCCTTATTCATACGAACATTTTGGTGTATCACACTTATATCCTATCAGTTTTTTGTGGAGTTGCTCCATGAAAATGTGATTCACCAATGGTGGTCAGTAAACAAAATCTGAATTTCTGGAATACCTAGAGTAGTCGCCGCATTTCTAATTATGGACACAAATAGGCCTTATTCATACGAACATTTTGGTGTATCACACTTATATCCTATCAGTTTTTTGTGGAGTTGCTCCATGAAAATGTGATTCACCAATGGTGGTCAGTAAACAAAATCTGAATTTCTGGAATACCTAGACTAGTCGCCGCATTTCTAATTATGGAAACAAATAGGCCTTATTCATACGAACATTTTGGTGTATCACACTTATATCCTATCAGTTTTTTGTGGAGTTGCTCCATGAAAATGTGATTCACCAATGGTGGTCAGTAAACAAAATCTGAATTTCTGGAATACCTAGAGTAGTCGCCGCATTTCTAATTATGGACACAAATAGGCCTTATTCATACGAACATTTTGGTGTATCACACTTATATCCTATCAGTTTTTTGTGGAGTTGCTCCATGAAAATGTGATTCACCAATGGTGGTCAGTAAACAAAATCTGAATTTCTGGAATACCTAGACTAGTCGCCGCATTTCTAATTATGGACACAAATAGGCCTTATTCATACGAACATTTTAGTGTATCACACTTATATCCTATCAGTTTTTTGTGGAGTTGCTCCATGAAAATGTGATTCACCAATGGTGGTCAGTAAACAAAATCTGAATTTCTGGAATACCTAGACTAGTCGCCGCATTTCTAATTATGGACACAAATAGGCCTTATTCATACGAACATTTTGTTGTATCACACTTATATCCTATCAGTTTTTTGTGGAGTTCCTCCATGAAAAAGTGATTCATCACCGGTGGTCAGTAAACAAAATCTGAATTTCTGGAATACCTAGAGTAGTCGCCGCATTTCTAATTATGGACACAAATAGGCCTTATTCATACGAACATTTTGGTGTATCACACTTATATCCTATCAGTTTTTTGTGGAGTTGCTCCATGAAAATGTGATTCACCAATGGTGGTCAGTAAACAAAATCTGAATTTCTGGAATACCTAGACTAGTCGCCGCCTTTCTAATTATGGACACAAATAGGCCATATTCATACGAACATTTTGGTGTATCACACTTATATCCTATCAGTTTTTTGTGGAGTTGCTCCATGAAAATGTGATTCACCAATGGTGGTCAGTAAACAAAATCTGAATTTCTGGAATACCTAGACTAGTCGCCGCATTTCTAATTATGGACACAAATAGGCCTTATTCATACGAACATTTTAGTGTATCACACTTATATCCTATCAGTTTTTTGTGGAGTTGCTCCATGAAAATGTGATTCATCACCGGTGGTCAGTAAACAAAATCTGAATTTCTGGAATACCTAGACTAGTCGCCGCATTTCTAATTATGGACGCAAATACGCCTTATTCATACGAACATTTTGGTGTATCACACTTATATCCTATCAGTTTTTTGTGGAGTTGCTCCATGAAAATGTGATTCACCAATGGTGGTCAGTAAACAAAATCTGAATTTCTGGAATACCTAGAGTAGTCGCCGCATTTCTAATTATGGACACAAATAGGCCTTATTCATACGAACATTTTGGTGTATCACACTTATATCCTATCAGTTTTTTGTGGAGTTGCTCCATGAAAATGTGATTCACCAATGGTGGTCAGTAAACAAAATCTGAATTTCTGGAATACCTAGAGTAGTCGCCGCATTTCTAATTATGGACACAAATAGGCCTTATTCATACGAACATTTTGGTGTATCACACTTATATCCTATCAGTTTTTTGTGGAGTTCCTCCATGAAAATGTGATTCACCAATGGTGGTCAGTAAACAAAATCTGAATTTCTGGAATACCTAGACTAGTCGCCGCATTTCTAAATACGGACACTAATAGGCCTTATTCATACGAACATTTTGGTGTATCACACTTATATCCTATCAGTTTTTTGTGGAGTTGCTCCATGAAAATGTGATTCACCAATGGTGGTCAGTAAACAAAATCTGAATTTCTGGAATACCTAGACTAGTCGCCGCATTTCTAATTATGGACACAAATAGGCCTTATTCATACGAACATTTTGGTGTATCACATTTATATCCTATCAGTTTTTTGTGGAGTTGCTCCATGAAAATGTGATTCATCACCGGTGGTCAGTAAACAAAATCTGAATTTCTGGAATACCTAGAGTAGTCGCCGCATTTCTAATTATGGACACAAATAGGCCTTATTGATACGAACATTTTGGTGTATCACACTTATATCCTATCAGTTTTTTGTGGAGTTGCTCCATGAAAATGTGATTCACCAATGGTGGTCAGTAAACAAAATCTGAATTTCTGGAATACCTAGAGTAGTCGCCGCATTTCTAATTATGGACACAAATAGGCCTTATTCATACGAACATTTTGTTGTATCACACTTATATCCTATCAGTTTTTTGTGGAGTTCCTCCATGAAAATGTGATTCATCACCGGTGGTCAGTAAACAAAATCTGAATTTCTGGAATACCTAGACTAGTCGCCGCATTTCTAAATACGGACACTAATAGGCCATATTCATACGAACATTTTGGTGTATCACACTTATATCCTGTCAGTTTTTTGTGGAGTTCCTCCATGAAAATGTGATTCATCACCGGTGGTCAGTAAACAAAATCTGAATTTCTGGAATACCTAGACTAGTCGCCGCATTTCTAATTATGGACACAAATAGGCCTTATTCATACGAACATTTTGGTGTATCACATTTATATCCTATCAGTTTTTTGTGGAGTTGCTCCATGAAAATGTGATTCACCAATGGTGGTCAGTAAACAAAATCTGAATTTCTGGAATACCTAGAGTAGTCGCCGCATTTCTACTTATGGACACAAATAGGCCTTATTCATACGAACATTTTGGTGTATCACACTTATATCCTATCAGTTTTTTGTGGAGTTCCTCCATGAAAATGTGATTCATCACCGGTGGTCAGTAAACAAAATCTGAATTTCTGGAATACCTAGACTAGTCGCCGCATTTCTAAATACGGACACTAATAGGCCATATTCATACGAACATTTTGGTGTATCACACTTATATCCTATCAGTTTTTTGTGGAGTTGCTCCATGAAAATGTGATTCACCAATGGTGGTCAGTAAACAAAATCTGAATTTCTGGAATACCTAGAGTAGTCGCCGCATTTCTAATTATGGACACAAATAGGCCTTATTGATACGAACATTTTGGTGTATCACACTTATATCCTATCAGTTTTTTGTGGAGTTGCTCCATGAAAATGTGATTCACCAATGGTGGTCAGTAAACAAAATCTGAATTTCTGGAATACCTAGACTAGTCGCCGCATTTCTAATTATGGACACAAATAGGCCTTATTCATACGAACATTTTGGTATATCACACTTATATCCTATCAGTTTTTTGTGGAGTTGCTCCATGAAAATGTGATTCATCACCGGTGGTCAGTAAACAAAATCGGAATTTCTGGAATACCTAGACTAGTCGCCGCATTTCTAATTATGGACACAAATAGGCCTTATTCATACGAACATTTTGGTATATCACACTTATATCCTATCAGTTTTTTGTGGAGTTGCTCCATGAAAATGTGATTCATCACCGGTGGTCAGTAAACAAAATCGGAATTTCTGGAATACCTAGACTAGTCGCCGCATTTCTAATTAAGGACGCAAATAGGCCTTATTCATACGAACATTTTGGTGTATCACACTTATATCCTATCAGTTTTTTGTGGAGTTGCTCCATGAAAATGTGATTCATCACCGGTGGTCAGTAAACAAAATCTGAATTTCTGGAATACCTAGAGTAGTCGCCGCATTTCTAATTATGGACACAAATAGGCCTTATTCATACGAACATTTTGGTGTATCACACTTATATCCTATCAGTTTTTTGTGGAGTTGCTCCATGAAAATGTGATTCACCAATGGTGGTCAGTAAACAAAATCTGAATTTCTGGAATACCTAGACTAGTCGCCGCCTTTCTAATTATGGACACAAATAGGCCATATTCATACGAACATTTTGGTGTATCACACTTATATCCTATCAGTTTTTTGTGGAGTTGCTCCATGAAAATGTGATTCACCAATGGTGGTCAGTAAACAAAATCTGAATTTCTGGAATACCTAGACTAGTCGCCGCATTTCTAATTATGGACACAAATAGGCCTTATTCATACGAACATTTTGTTGTATCACACTTATATCCTATCAGTTTTTTGTGGAGTTCCTCCATGAAAATGTGATTCATCACCGGTGGTCAGTAAACAAAATCTGAATTTCTGGAATACCTAGAGTAGTCGCCGCATTTCTAATTATGGACACAAATAGGCCTTATTCATACGAATATTTTGGTGTATCACACTTATATCCTATCAGTTTTTTGTGGAGTTGCTCCATGAAAATGTGATTCACCAATGGTGGTCAGTAAACAAAATCTGAATTTCTGGAATACCTAGACTAGTCGCCGCATTTCTAATTATGGACACAAATAGGCCTTATTCATACGAACATTTTGGTGTATCACACTTATATCCTATCAGTTTTTTGTGGAGTTCCTCCATGAAAATGTGATTCATCACCGGTGGTCAGTAAACAAAATCTGAATTTCTGGAATACCTAGAGTAGTCGCCGCATTTCTAATTATGGACACAAATAGGCCTTATTCATACGAATATTTTGGTGTATCACACTTATATCCTATCAGTTTTTTGTGGAGTTGCTCCATGAAAATGTGATTCACCAATGGTGGTCAGTAAACAAAATCTGAATTTCTGGAATACCTAGACTAGTCGCCGCATTTCTAAATACGGACACTAATAGGCCATATTCATACGAACATTTTGGTGTATCACACTTATATCCTATCAGTTTTTTGTGGAGTTGCTCCATGAAAATGTGATTCATCACCGGTGGTCAGTAAACAAAATCTGAATTTCTGGAATACCTAGAGTAGTCGCCGCATTTCTAATTATGGACACAAATAGGCCTTATTCATACGAACATTTTGGTGTATCACACTTATATCCTATCAGTTTTTTGTGGAGTTGCTCCATGAAAATGTGATTCATCACCGGTGGTCAGTAAACAAAATCTGAATTTCTGGAATACCTAGACTAGTCGCCGCATTTCTAATTATGGACACAAATAGGCCTTATTCATACGAACATTTTGTTGTATCACACTTATATCCTGTCAGTTTTTTGTGGAGTTCCTCCATGAAAATGTGATTCATCACCGGTGGTCAGTAAACAAAATCTGAATTTCTGGAATACCTAGAGTAGTCGCCGCATTTCTAATTATGGACACAAATAGGCCTTATTCATACGAACATCTTGGTGTATCACACTTATATCCTATCAGTTGTTTGTGGAGTTGCTCCATGAAAATGTGATTCACCAATGGTGGTCAGTAAACAAAATCTGAATTTCTGGAATACCTAGACTAGTCGCCGCATTTCTAATTATGGACACAAATAGGCCTTACTCATACGAACATTTTGGTGTATCACACTTATATCCTATCAGTTTTTTGTGGAGTTGCTCCATGAAAATGTGATTCATCACCGGTGGTCAGTAAACAAAATCTGAATTTCTGGAATACCTAGACTAGTCGCCGCATTTCTAATTATGGACACAAATAGGCCTTATTCATACGAACATTTTGGTGTATCACACTTATATCCTATCAGTTTTTTGTGGAGTTGCTCCATGAAAATGTGATTCACCAATGGTGGTCAGTAAACAAAATCTGAATTTCTGGAATACCTAGACTAGTCGCCGCATTTCTAAATACGGACACTAATAGGCCATATTCATACGAACATTTTGGTGTATCACACTTATATCCTATCAGTTTTTTGTGGAGTTGCTCCATGAAAATGTGATTCATCACCGGTGGTCAGTAAACAAAATCTGAATTTCTGGAATACCTAGACTAGTCGCCGCATTTCTAATTATGGACACAAATAGGCCTTATTCATACGAACATTTTGGTGTATCACACTTATATCCTATCAGTTTTTTGTGGAGTTGCTCCATGAAAATGTGATTCACCAATGGTGGTCAGTAAACAAAATCTGAATTTCTGGAATACCTAGACTAGTCGCCGCATTTCTAATTATGGACACAAATAGGCCTTATTCATACGAACATTTTGTTGTATCACACTTATATCCTGTCAGTTTTTTGTGGAGTTCCTCCATGAAAATGTGATTCATCACCGGTGGTCAGTAAACAAAATCTGAATTTCTGGAATACCTAGAGTAGTCGCCGCATTTCTAATTATGGACACAAATAGGCCTTATTCATACGAACATCTTGGTGTATCACACTTATATCCTATCAGTTGTTTGTGGAGTTGCTCCATGAAAATGTGATTCACCAATGGTGGTCAGTAAACAAAATCTGAATTTCTGGAATACCTAGACTAGTCGCCGCATTTCTAATTATGGACACAAATAGGCCTTACTCATACGAACATTTTGGTGTATCACACTTATATCCTATCAGTTTTTTGTGGAGTTGCTCCATGAAAATGTGATTCACCAATGGTGGTCAGTAAACAAAATCTGAATTTCTGGAATACCTAGACTAGTCGCCGCATTTCTAATTATGGACACAAATAGGCCTTATTCATACGAACATTTTAGTGTATCACACTTATATCCTATCAGTTTTTTGTGGAGTTGCTCCATGAAAATGTGATTCACCAATGGTGGTCAGTAAACAAAATCTGAATTTCTGGAATACCTAGAGTAGTCGCCGCATTTCTAATTATGGACACAAATAGGCCTTATTCATACGAACATTTTGGTGTATCACACTTATATCCTATCAGTTTTTTGTGGAGTTGCTCCATGAAAATGTGATTCACCAATGGTGGTCAGTAAACAAAATCTGAATTTCTGGAATACCTAGACTAGTCGCCGCATTTCTAATTATGGACGCAAATAGGCCTTATTCATACGAACATTTTGGTGTATCACACTTATATCCTATCAGTTTTTTGTGGAGTTGCTCCATGAAAATGTGATTCACCAATGGTGGTCAGTAAACAAAATCTGAATTTCTGGAATACCTAGAGTAGTCGCCGCATTTCTAATTATGGACACAAATAGGCCTTATTCATACGAACATTTTGGTGTATCACACTTATATCCTATCAGTTTTTTGTGGAGTTGCTCCATGAAAATGTGATTCATCACCTGTGGTCAGTAAACAAAATCTGAATTTCTGGAATACCTAGAGTAGTCGCCGCATTTCTAATTATGGACACAAATAGGCCTTATTCATACGAACATTTTGGTGTATCACACTTATATCCTATCAGTTTTTTGTGGAGTTGCTCCATGAAAATGTGATTCACCAATGGTGGTCAGTAAACAAAATCTGAATTTCTGGAATACCTAGACTAGTCGCCGCATTTCTAATTATGGACGCAAATAGGCCTTATTCATACGAACATTTTGGTGTATCACACTTATATCCTATCAGTTTTTTGTGGAGTTGCTCCATGAAAATGTGATTCACCAATGGTGGTCAGTAAACAAAATCTGAATTTCTGGAATACCTAGAGTAGTCGCCGCATTTCTAATTATGGACACAAATAGGCCTTATTCATACGAACATTTTGGTGTATCACACTTATATCCTATCAGTTTTTTGTGGAGTTGCTCCATGAAAATGTGATTCACCAATGGTGGTCAGTAAACAAAATCTGAATTTCTGGAATACCTAGACTAGTCGCCGCATTTCTAAATACGGACACTAATAGGCCATATTCATACGAACATTTTGGTGTATCACACTTATATCCTATCAGTTTTTTGTGGAGTTGCTCCATGAAAATGTGATTCATCACCGGTGGTCAGTAAACAAAATCTGAATTTCTGGAATACCTAGAGTAGTCGCCGCATTTCTAATTATGGACACAAATAGGCCTTATTCATACGAACATTTTGGTGTATCACACTTATATCCTATCAGTTTTTTGTGGAGTTGCTCCATGAAAATGTGATTCACCAATGGTGGTCAGTAAACAAAATCTGAATTTCTGGAATACCTAGACTAGTCGCCGCATTTCTAAATACGGACACTAATAGGCCATATTCATACGAACATTTTGGTGTATCACACTTATATCCTATCAGTTTTTTGTGGAGTTGCTCCATGAAAATGTGATTCATCACCGGTGGTCAGTAAACAAAATCTGAATTTCTGGAATACCTAGAGTAGTCGCCGCATTTCTAATTATGGACACAAATAGGCCTTATTCATACGAACATTTTGGTGTATCACACTTATATCCTGTCAGTTTTTTGTGGAGTTGCTCCATGAAAATGTGATTCATCACCGGTGGTCAGTAAACAAAATCTGAATTTCTGGAATACCTAGACTAGTCGCCGCATTTCTAATTATGGACACAAATAGGCCTTATTCATACAACATTTTGGTGTATCACACTTATATCCTATCAGTTTTTTGTGGAGTTGCTCCATGAAAATGTGATTCACCAATGGTGGTCAGTAAACAAAATCTGAATTTCTGGAATACCTAGACTAGTCGCCGCATTTCTAATTATGGACACAAATAGGCCTTATTCATACGAACATTTTGTTGTATCACACTTATATCCTGTCAGTTTTTTGTGGAGTTCCTCCATGAAAATGTGATTCATCACCGGTGGTCAGTAAACAAAATCTGAATTTCTGGAATACCTAGAGTAGTCGCCGCATTTCTAATTATGGACACAAATAGGCCTTATTCATACGAACATCTTGGTGTATCACACTTATATCCTATCAGTTGTTTGTGGAGTTGCTCCATGAAAATGTGATTCACCAATGGTGGTCAGTAAACAAAATCTGAATTTCTGGAATACCTAGACTAGTCGCCGCATTTCTAATTATGGACACAAATAGGCCTTACTCATACGAACATTTTGGTGTATCACACTTATATCCTATCAGTTTTTTGTGGAGTTGCTCCATGAAAATGTGATTCACCAATGGTGGTCAGTAAACAAAATCTGAATTTCTGGAATACCTAGACTAGTCGCCGCATTTCTAATTATGGACACAAATAGGCCTTATTCATACGAACATTTTAGTGTATCACACTTATATCCTATCAGTTTTTTGTGGAGTTGCTCCATGAAAATGTGATTCACCAATGGTGGTCAGTAAACAAAATCTGAATTTCTGGAATACCTAGAGTAGTCGCCGCATTTCTAATTATGGACACAAATAGGCCTTATTCATACGAACATTTTGGTGTATCACACTTATATCCTATCAGTTTTTTGTGGAGTTGCTCCATGAAAATGTGATTCACCAATGGTGGTCAGTAAACAAAATCTGAATTTCTGGAATACCTAGACTAGTCGCCGCATTTCTAATTATGGACGCAAATAGGCCTTATTCATACGAACATTTTGGTGTATCACACTTATATCCTATCAGTTTTTTGTGGAGTTGCTCCATGAAAATGTGATTCACCAATGGTGGTCAGTAAACAAAATCTGAATTTCTGGAATACCTAGAGTAGTCGCCGCATTTCTAATTATGGACACAAATAGGCCTTATTCATACGAACATTTTGGTGTATCACACTTATATCATATCAGTTTTTTGTGGAGTTCCTCCATGAAAATGTGATTCACCAATGGTGGTCAGTAAACAAAATCTGAATTTCTGGAATACCTAGACTAGTCGCCGCATTTCTAATTATGGACGCAAATAGGCCTCATTCATACGAACATTTTGGTGTATCACACTTATATCCTATCAGTTTTTTGTGGAGTTGCTCCATGAAAATGTGATTCATCACCGGTGGTCAGTAAACAAAATCTGAATTTCTGGAATACCTAGAGTAGTCGCCGCATTTCTAATTATGGACACAAATAGGCCTTATTCATACGAACATTTTGGTGTATCACACTTATATCCTATCAGTTTTTTGTGGAGTTGCTCCATGAAAATGTGATTCACCAATGGTGGTCAGTAAACAAAATCTGAATTTCTGGAATACCTAGACTAGTCGCCGCATTTCTAATTATGGACACAAATAGGCCTTATTCATACGAACATTTTGTTGTATCACACTTATATCCTATCAGTTTTTTGTGGAGTTGCTCCATGAAAATGTGATTCATCACCGGTGGTCAGTAAACAAAATCGGAATTTCTGGAATACCTAGACTAGTCGCCGCATTTCTAATTATGGACACAAATAGGCCTTATTCATACGAACATTTTGGTATATCACACTTATATCCTATCAGTTTTTTGTGGAGTTGCTCCATGAAATTGTGATTCATCACCGGTGGTCAGTAAACAAAATCTGAATTTCTGGAATACCTAGAGTAGTCGCCGCATTTGTAATTATCGACACAAATAGGCCTTATTCATACGAACATTTTGGTATATCACACTTATATCCTATCAGTTTTTTGTGGAGTTGCTCCATGAAAATGTGATTCATCACCGGTGGTCAGTAAACAAAATCGGAATTTCTGGAATACCTAGACTAGTCGCCGCATTTCTAATTATGGAAACAAATAGGCCTTATTCATACGAACATTTTGGTGTATCACACTTATATCCTATCAGTTTTTTGTGGAGTTGCTCCATGAAAATGTGATTCACCAATGGTGGTCAGTAAACAAAATCTGAATTTCTGGAATACCTAGAGTAGTCGCCGCATTTCTAATTATGGACACAAATAGGCCTTATTCATACGAACATTTTGGTGTATCACACTTATATCCTACCAGTTTTTTGTGGAGTTGCTCCATGAAAATGTGATTCATCACCGGTGGTCAGTAAACAAAATCTGAATTTCTGGAATACCTAGACTAGTCGCCGCATTTCTAATTATGGACACAAATTGGCCATATTCATACGAACATTTTGGTGTATCACACTTATATCCTATCAGTTTTTTGTGGAGTTGCTCCATGAAAATGTGATTCACCAATGGTGGTCAGTAAACAAAATCTGAATTTCTGGAATACCTAGAGTAGTCGCCGCATTTCTAATTATGGACACAAATAGGCCTTATTCATACGAACATTTTGGTGTATCACACTTATATCCTATCAGTTTTTTGTGGAGTTGCTCCATGAAAATGTGATTCACCAATGGTGGTCAGTAAACAAAATCTGAATTTCTGGAATACCTAGACTAGTCGCCGCATTTCTAATTATGGACGCAAATAGGCCTTATTCATACAAACATTTTGGTGTATCACACTTATATCCTATCAGTTTTTTGTGGAGTTCCTCCATGAAAATGTGATTCATCACCGGTGGTCAGTAAACAAAATCGGAATTTCTGGAATACCTAGAGTAGTCGCCGCATTTGTAATTATGGACACAAATAGGCCTTATTCATACGAACATTTTGGTATATCACACTTATATCCTATCAGTTTTTTGTGGAGTTCCTCCATGAAAATGTGATTCATCACCGGTGGTCAGTAAACAAAATCGGAATTTCTGGAATACCTAGACTAGTCGCCGCATTTCTAATTATGGACACAAATAGGCCTTATTCATACGAACATTTTGGTGTATCACACTTATATCCTATCAGTTTTTTGTGGATTTGCTCCATGAAAATGTGATTCACCAATGGTGGTCAGTAAACAAAATCTAAATTTCTGGAATACCTAGAGTAGTCGCCGCATTTCTAATTATGGACACAAATAGGCCTTATTCATACGAACATTTTGGTGTATCACACTTATATCCTATCAGTTTTTTGTGGAGTTGCTCCATGAAAATGTGATTCACCAATGGTGGTCAGTAAACAAAATCTGAATTTCTGGAATACCTAGAGTAGTCGCCGCATTTCTAATTATGGACACAAATAGGCCTTATTCATACGAACATCTTGGTGTATCACACTTATATCCTATCAGTTGTTTGTGGAGTTGCTCCATGAAAATGTGATTCACCAATGGTGGTCAGTAAACAAAATCTGAATTTCTGGAATACCTAGACTAGTCGCCGCATTTCTAATTATGGACGCAAATAGGCCTTATTCATACAAACATTTTGGTGTATCACACTTATATCCTATCAGTTTTTTGTGGAGTTGCTCCATGAAAATGTGATTCACCAATGGTGGTCAGTAAACAAAATCTGAATTTCTGGAATACCTAGACTAGTCGCCGCATTTCTAATTATGGACGCAAATAGGCCTTATTCATACAAACATTTTGGTGTATCACACTTATATCCTATCAGTTTTTTGTGGAGTTCCTCCATGAAAATGTGATTCATCACCGGTGGTCAGTAAACAAAATCGGAATTTCTGGAATACCTAGAGTAGTCGCCGCATTTGTAATTATGGACACAAATAGGCCTTATTCATACGAACATTTTGGTATATCACACTTATATCCTATCAGTTTTTTGTGGAGTTCCTCCATGAAAATGTGATTCATCACCGGTGGTCAGTAAACAAAATCGGAATTTCTGGAATACCTAGACTAGTCGCCGCATTTCTAATTATGGACACAAATAGGCCTTATTCATACGAACATTTGGGTGTATCACACTTATATCCTATCAGTTTTTTGTGGAGTTGCTCCATGAAAATGTGATTCACCAATGGTGGTCAGTAAACAAAATCTGAATTTCTGGAATACCTAGACTAGTCGCCGCATTTCTAATTATGGACGCAAATAGGCCTTATTCATACGAACATTTTGGTATATCACACTTATATCCTATCAGTTTTTTGTGGAGTTGCTCCATGAAAATGTGATTCATCACCGGTGGTCAGTAAACAAAATCGGAATTTCTGGAATACCTAGACTAGTCGCCGCATTTCTAATTATGGACACAAATAGGCCTTATTCATACGAACATTTTGGTGTATCACACTTATATCCTATCAGTTTTTTGTGGAGTTCCTCCATGAAAATGTGATTCACCAATGGTGGTCAGTAAACAAAATCTAAATTTCTGGAATACCTAGACTAGTCGCCGCATTTCTAATTATGGACACAAATAGGCTTTATTCATACGAACATTTTAGTGTATCACACTTATATCCTATCAGTTTTTTGTGGAGTTGCTCCATGAAAATGTGATTCATCACCGGTGGTCAGTAAACAAAATCTGAATTTCTGGAATACCTAGAGTAGTCGCCGCATTTCTAATTATGGACACAAATAGGCCTTATTGATACGAACATTTTGCTGTATCACACTTATATCCTATCAGTTTTTTGTGGAGTTGCTCCATGAAAATGTGATTCACCAATGGTGGTCAGTAAACAAAATCTAAATTTCTGGAATACCTAGACTAGTCGCCGCATTTCTAATTATGGACACAAATAGGCCTTATTCATACGAACATTTTGGTGTATCACACTTATATCCTATCAGTTTTTTGTGGAGTTCCTCCATGAAAATGTGATTCATCACCGGTGGTCAGTAAACAAAATCGGAATTTCTGGAATACCTAGAGTAGTCGCCGCATTTCTAATTATGGACACAAATAGGCCTTATTCATACGAACATTTTGGTGTATCACACTTATATCCTATCAGTTTTTTGTGGAGTTGCTCCATGAAAATGTGATTCACCAATGGTGGTCAGTAAACAAAATCTAAATTTCTGGAATACCTAGACTAGTCGCCGCATTTCTAATTATGGACACAAATAGGCCTTATTCATACGAACATTTTGGTGTATCACACTTATATCCTATCAGTTTTTTGTGGAGTTGCTCCATGAAAATGTGATTCATCACCGGTGGTCAGTAAACAAAATCTGAATTTCTGGAATACCTAGAGTAGTCGCCGCATTTCTAATTATGGACACAAATAGGCCTTATTCATACGAACATTTTGGTGTATCACACTTATATCCTATCAGTTTTTTGTGGAGTTGCTCCATGAAAATGTGATTCACCAATGGTGGTCAGTAAACAAAATCTGAATTTCTGGAATACCTAGACTAGTCGCCGCATTTCTAATTATGGACACAAATACGCCTTATTCATACGAACATTTTGGTGTATCACACTTATATCCTATCAGTTTTTTGTGGAGTTGCTCCATGAGAATGTGATTCATCACCGGTGGTCAGTAAACAAAATCTGAAATACCTAGAGTAGTCGCCGCATTTCTAATTATGGACACAAATAGGCCTTATTCATACGAACATTTTGGTGTATCACACTTATATCCTATCAGTTTTTTGTGGAGTTGCTCCATGAAAATGTGATTCATCACCGGTGGTCAGTAAACAAAATCTGAATTTTTGGAATACCTAGAGTAGTCGCCGCATTTCTAATTATGGACACAAATAGGCCTTATTCATACGAACATTTTGGTGTATCACACTTATATCCTATCAGTTTTTTGTGGAGTTGCTCCATGAAAATGTGATTCACCAATGGTGGTCAGTAAACAAAATCTGAATTTCTGGAATACCTAGACTAGTCGCCGCATTTCTAATTATGGATACAAATAGGCCTTATTCATACGAACATTTTGGTGTATCACACTTATATCCTATCAGTTTTTTGTGGAGTTGCTCCATGAAAATGTGATTCACCAATGGTGGTCAGTAAACAAAATCTGAATTTCTGGAATACCTAGACTAGTCGCCGCATTTCTAATTATGGACGCAAATAGGCCTCATTCATACGAACATTTTGGTGTATCACACTTATATCCTATCAGTTTTTTGTGGAGTTGCTCCATGAAAATGTGATTCATCACCGGTGGTCAGTAAACAAAATCTGAATTTCTGGAATACCTAGACTAGTCGCCGCATTTCTAATTATGGACGCAAATAGGCCTTATTCATACGAACATTTTGGTGTATCACACTTATATCCTATCAGTTTTTTGTGGAGTTGCTCCATGAAAATGTGATTCACCAATGGTGGTCAGTAAACAAAATCTGAATTTCTGGAATACCTAGACTAGTCGCCGCATTTCTAATTATGGACACAAATAGGCCTTATTCATACGAACATTTTGGTGTATCACACTTATATCCTATCAGTTTTTTGTGGAGTTGCTCCATGAAAATGTGATTCATCACCGGTGGTCAGTAAACAAAATCTGAATTTCTGGAATACCTAGACTAGTCGCCGCATTTCTAATTATGGACGCAAATAGGCCTTATTCATACGAACATTTTGGTGTATCACACTTATATCCTATTAGTTTTTTGTGGAGTTGCTCCATGAAAATGTGATTCACCAATGGTGGTCAGTAAACAAAATCTGAATTTCTGGAATACCTAGACTAGTCGCCGCATTTCTAATTATGGACACAAATAGGCCTTATTCATACGAACATTTTGGTATATCACACTTATATTCTATCAGTTTTTTGTGGAGTTGCTCCATGAAAATGTGATTCATCACCGGTGGTCAGTAAACAAAATCTGAATTTCTGGAATACCTAGACTAGTCGCCGCATTTCTAATTATGGACACAAATAGGCCTTATTCATACGAACATTTTGGTGTATCACACTTATATCCTATCAGTTTTTTGTGGAGTTGCTCCATGAAAATGTGATTCACCAATGGTGGTCAGTAAACAAAATCTGAATTTCTGGAATACCTAGACTAGTCGCCGCATTTCTAATTATGGACGCAAATAGCCCTTATTCATACGAACATTTTGGTGTATCACACTTATATCCTATCAGTTTTTTGTGGAGTTCCTCCATGAAAATGTGATTCATCACCGGTGGTCAGTAAACAAAATCGGAATTTCTGGAATACCTAGACTAGTCGCCGCATTTCTAATTATGGACACAAATAGGCCTTATTCATACGAACATTTTGGTGTATCACACTTATATCCTATCAGTTTTTTGTGGAGTTGCTCCATGAAAATGTGATTCATCACCGGTGGTCAGTAAACAAAATCTGAATTTCTGGAATACCTAGACTAGTCGCCGCATTTCTAATTATGGACACAAATAGGCCTTATTCATACGAACATTTTGGTATATCACACTTATATTCTATCAGTTTTTTGTGGAGTTGCTCCATGAAAATGTGATTCATCACCGGTGGTCAGTAAACAAAATCTGAATTTCTGGAATACCTAGACTAGTCGCCGCATTTCTAATTATGGACACAAATAGGCCTTATTCATACGAACATTTTGGTGTATCACACTTATATCCTATCAGTTTTTTGTGGAGTTGCTCCATGAAAATGTGATTCACCAATGGTGGTCAGTAAACAAAATCTGAATTTCTGGAATACCTAGACTAGTCGCCGCATTTCTAATTATGGACACAAATAGGCCTTATTCATACGAACATTTTGGTGTATCACACTTATATCCTATCAGTTTTTTGTGGAGTTGCTCCATGAAAATGTGATTCACCAATGGTGGTCAGTAAACAAAATCTGAATTTCTGGAATACCTAGACTAGTCGCCGCATTTCTAATTATGGACGCAAATAGCCCTTATTCATACGAACATTTTGGTGTATCACACTTATATCCTATCAGTTTTTTGTGGAGTTCCTCCATGAAAATGTGATTCATCACCGGTGGTCAGTAAACAAAATCGGAATTTCTGGAATACCTAGACTAGTCGCCGCATTTCTAATTATGGACACAAATAGGCCTTATTCATACGAACATTTTGGTGTATCACACTTATATCCTATCAGTTTTTTGTGGAGTTGCTCCATGAAAATGTGATTCACCAATGGTGGTCAGTAAACAAAATCTGAATTTCTGGAATACCTAGACTAGTCGCCGCATTTCTAATTATGGACACAAATAGGCCTTATTCATACGAACATTTTGGTGTATCACACTTATATCCTATCAGTTTTTTGTGGAGTTGCTCCATGAAAATGTGATTCACCAATGGTGGTCAGTAAACAAAATCTGAATTTCTGGAATACCTAGACTAGTCGCCGCATTTCTAATTATGGACACTAATAGGCCTTATTCATACGAACATTTTGGTGTATCACACTTATATCCTATCAGTTTTTTGTGGAGTTGCTCCATGAAAATGTGATTCACCAATGGTGGTCAGTAAACAAAATCTGAATTTCTGGAATACCTAGACTAGTCGCCGCATTTCTAATTATGGACACAAATAGGCCTTATTCATACGAACATTTTGGTGTATCACACTTATATCCTATCAGTTTTTTGTGGAGTTGCTCCATGAAAATGTGATTCACCAATGGTGGTCAGTAAACAAAATCTGAATTTCTGGAATACCTAGACTAGTCGCCGCATTTCTAATTATGGACACAAATAGGCCTTATTCATACGAACATTTTGGTGTATCACACTTATATCCTATCAGTTTTTTGTGGAGTTGCTCCATGAAAATGTGATTCACCAATGGTGGTCAGTAAACAAAATCTGAATTTCTGGAATACCTAGACTAGTCGCCGCATTTCTAATTATGGACACAAATAGGCCTTATTCATACGAACATTTTGGTGTATCACACTTATATCCTATCAGTTTTTTGTGGAGTTGCTCCATGAAAATGTGATTCACCAATGGTGGTCAGTAAACAAAATCTGAATTTCTGGAATACCTAGACTAGTCGCCGCATTTCTAATTATGGACACTAATAGGCCTTATTCATACGAACATTTTGGTGTATCACACTTATATCCTATCAGTTTTTTGTGGAGTTGCTCCATGAAAATGTGATTCACCAATGGTGGTCAGTAAACAAAATCTGAATTTCTGGAATACCTAGACTAGTCGCCGCATTTCTAATTATGGATACAAATAGGCCTTATTCATACGAACATTTTGGTGTATCACACTTATATCCTATTAGTTTTTTGTGGAGTTGCTCCATGAAAATGTGATTCACCAATGGTGGTCAGTAAACAAAATCTGAATTTCTGGAATACCTAGACTAGTCGCCGCATTTCTAATTATGGACACAAATAGGCCTTATTCATACGAACATTTTGGTATATCACACTTATATTCTATCAGTTTTTTGTGGAGTTGCTCCATGAAAATGTGATTCATCACCGGTGGTCAGTAAACAAAATCTGAATTTCTGGAATACCTAGACTAGTCGCCGCATTTCTAATTATGGACACAAATAGGCCTTATTCATACGAACATTTTGGTGTATCACACTTATATCCTATCAGTTTTTTGTGGAGTTGCTCCATGAAAATGTGATTCACCAATGGTGGTCAGTAAACAAAATCTGAATTTCTGGAATACCTAGACTAGTCGCCGCATTTCTAATTATGGACGCAAATAGCCCTTATTCATACGAACATTTTGGTGTATCACACTTATATCCTATCAGTTTTTTGTGGAGTTCCTCCATGAAAATGTGATTCATCACCGGTGGTCAGTAAACAAAATCGGAATTTCTGGAATACCTAGACTAGTCGCCGCATTTCTAATTATGGACACAAATAGGCCTTATTCATACGAACATTTTGGTGTATCACACTTATATCCTATCAGTTTTTTGTGGAGTTGCTCCATGAAAATGTGATTCATCACCGGTGGTCAGTAAACAAAATCTGAATTTCTGGAATACCTAGACTAGTCGCCGCATTTCTAATTATGGACACAAATAGGCCTTATTCATACGAACATTTTGGTATATCACACTTATATTCTATCAGTTTTTTGTGGAGTTGCTCCATGAAAATGTGATTCATCACCGGTGGTCAGTAAACAAAATCTGAATTTCTGGAATACCTAGACTAGTCGCCGCATTTCTAATTATGGACACAAATAGGCCTTATTCATACGAACATTTTGGTGTATCACACTTATATCCTATCAGTTTTTTGTGGAGTTGCTCCATGAAAATGTGATTCACCAATGG
Organism: Leucophora obtusa; assembly: GCA_949987735.1. Classification (NCBI taxonomy): domain Eukaryota; kingdom Metazoa; phylum Arthropoda; class Insecta; order Diptera; family Anthomyiidae; genus Leucophora; species Leucophora obtusa. The sequence continues at coordinate 207,387,372 of OX465298.1, forward strand.
TGGTCAGTAAACAAAATCTGAATTTCTGGAATACCTAGACTAGTCGCCGCATTTCTAATTATGGACACAAATAGGCCTTATTCATACGAACATTTTGGTGTATCACACTTATATCCTATCAGTTTTTTGTGGAGTTGCTCCATGAAAATGTGATTCACCAATGGTGGTCAGTAAACAAAATCTGAATTTCTGGAATACCTAGACTAGTCGCCGCATTTCTAATTATGGACGCAAATAGCCCTTATTCATACGAACATTTTGGTGTATCACACTTATATCCTATCAGTTTTTTGTGGAGTTCCTCCATGAAAATGTGATTCATCACCGGTGGTCAGTAAACAAAATCGGAATTTCTGGAATACCTAGACTAGTCGCCGCATTTCTAATTATGGACACAAATAGGCCTTATTCATACGAACATTTTGGTGTATCACACTTATATCCTATCAGTTTTTTGTGGAGTTGCTCCATGAAAATGTGATTCACCAATGGTGGTCAGTAAACAAAATCTGAATTTCTGGAATACCTAGACTAGTCGCCGCATTTCTAATTATGGACACAAATAGGCCTTATTCATACGAACATTTTGGTGTATCACACTTATATCCTATCAGTTTTTTGTGGAGTTGCTCCATGAAAATGTGATTCACCAATGGTGGTCAGTAAACAAAATCTGAATTTCTGGAATACCTAGACTAGTCGCCGCATTTCTAATTATGGACACTAATAGGCCTTATTCATACGAACATTTTGGTGTATCACACTTATATCCTATCAGTTTTTTGTGGAGTTGCTCCATGAAAATGTGATTCACCAATGGTGGTCAGTAAACAAAATCTGAATTTCTGGAATACCTAGACTAGTCGCCGCATTTCTAATTATGGACACAAATAGGCCTTATTCATACGAACATTTTGGTGTATCACACTTATATCCTATCAGTTTTTTGTGGAGTTGCTCCATGAAAATGTGATTCACCAATGGTGGTCAGTAAACAAAATCTGAATTTCTGGAATACCTAGACTAGTCGCCGCATTTCTAATTATGGACACAAATAGGCCTTATTCATACGAACATTTTGGTGTATCACACTTATATCCTATCAGTTTTTTGTGGAGTTGCTCCATGAAAATGTGATTCACCAATGGTGGTCAGTAAACAAAATCTGAATTTCTGGAATACCTAGACTAGTCGCCGCATTTCTAATTATGGACACAAATAGGCCTTATTCATACGAACATTTTGGTGTATCACACTTATATCCTATCAGTTTTTTGTGGAGTTGCTCCATGAAAATGTGATTCACCAATGGTGGTCAGTAAACAAAATCTGAATTTCTGGAATACCTAGACTAGTCGCCGCATTTCTAATTATGGACACAAATAGGCCTTATTCATACGAACATTTTGGTGTATCACACTTATATCCTATCAGTTTTTTGTGGAGTTGCTCCATGAAAAGGTGATTCACCAATGGTGGTCAGTAAACAAAATCTTAATTTCTGGAATACCTAGATTCGTCGCCGCATTTCTAATTATGGACACAAATAGGCCTTATTCATACGAACATTTTGGTGTATCACACTTATATCCTATCAGTTTTTTGTGGAGTTGCTCCATGACGCTTTATTAGTCAAACATATTTAGTGATTATTTTCTTTTCGTATTATGAAAAAAAAAAAAAGAAAATCTTGTAGGCCTGTACCTATCCGGATTTTATTTTTGCCTAGCCTAAGGAAATTGTCAGGGAATGACGTTGTAGAAAATAGTAAAAAGAACTTTATTTTCTCAAAGTCACTAGGCCGAATTAAAAGAAGATTGCCCTTTGCCGTTCGGATTCAAGTTGAACACTAAAATTATTAATTTTCATTTTTAAAAACTAATTTACAAAATAACTTAAAACTAAACTAAATAAGTAGGTACGCATGCTTAGATACGACCTTATAATATTTGTGTGTGTGTGTGTGGCCAAATCTTTATTTAGGATTATCCATACACTGCATGTGGTTGCTATGTACCCTGTAGTGCTTGTACATAACATGCAGGTTATACGCATGTTTTATCCGTTGCCCTCACTAATCGTTTCCTGATAAGTGCAGGTCATAAAACATGCTGTACTACATAGACTCATTAGTCTATATCAATAATATATAATATATCAATAATATATAATATATCAATAATAATATATTTTTTATATACTCATACATGATTTGATCCGGAAAATGGTGGATCTGGTTAATATAATTTTATATAATTAAATATCTTTTGATATAATCATATAAAAATATATGTTTCACAATACTCGACAAGTTATATTTGTATAAAATCATAAATGATTATATAAAAATCATATCTGATTACATAAAAATCATTTTTACTAGGGTAGGCATAATCGTCATTTACTCTCCACATTTTCCAAATGTATATTTTTGTCTGTTTGGTTTATTTTTGAAGCATTCTGATTGGCTAATTTACTTTAAGCGAGCAAAATGATTGAAAATAAACATATTTTTGTAGATTTTTCATACACAAAATGAACAAAACCGACTTTTAATTTGCAAATTTATATATATATATATATATATATATATATTTATATATATTTAAATGTGCAAATATTTTAAAGTAAATCAATTTGTCATTTATATACCCTAGTAAAAATGATTTTTATATAATCAGATACGATTTTTATATAATCATTTATGATTTTATACAATTATAACTTGTCGAGTATTGTGAAATATATATTTTTATATGATTATATCAAAAGATATTTAATTATATAAAATTGTATTAACCAGATCCACCATTTTCCGGATCAAATCATGTATGGGTTAATATAATTATATAAAAAATATATTATTTGATCCGAAAAATGGTGGATCTGGTTAATATAATTTTATATAATTAAATGTCGTTTGATATAATCATATAAAAATATATTTTTTACGATACTCGACAAGTTATAATTTCATAAAATCATAAATGATTGTATAAAAATCATATATGAATATATAAAAATCATTTTTACTAGGGTATTTATTAATTAACAAAATTATCAAAACTGGCAACAGAAATTTCAAATAATGTCCACTTTTTCATTTAAGGATGATATAAAGCTAGATTCGACTAAAAGTTGCGGCACTATTTTAATGAAGCGGCCAAGTTGGAAATAAAGTCGAATTATAAAAACTTACCACAATTATGTTAATATACAATTACTTTTGATTTTATTTTTCTGATTTTACATTTTAGTACTACCACCAACTATATTTTAGTTGACAGTTAACTTTGATTTATTACAGTTAAATTAGTTTTGCTTTTACTCACATGCAAACCCTGTTATTTCTTCATAAGAAAGTAATTTTTGTATTAAAAACTTCTTAAAAGTGTCACGTTCTCAAAGTACCGAAATTTTGAATATGATGGCAAATAATTATTTAAATTTTTGCCTTAAAAAATACAAAAATTATTTTTCTGGACTTTCTATATTTTCATATAAAGGGTTTTTCAATAAGAGCGCTACAAAAGTAAAAAAGTTTAAATAAAATAAAAACGGTTTTGGATATCAATGAAATTCTTTATTCCTGTGAAAGTACGTTCGATGCCATTATGTATGGAAATCGATCTCTTTTGCAAGGCCACCACGGGCACGCTTGCAAAAGTCCAGACGCTGAACCCAATTTTCGACGGTTTTCAAGCATAAATCGGCCGATACTGCTGCAATTTCACGTTCGATATTCGTACGAAGTTCATCAATCGTCGCTGGCTTGTTGGCATAGACCATAGATTTGACGTAGCCCCACGCTCAATTGTTGATCTGCTAGGACGATTATGACGACCATAAATTGGACGTAGCGCTCTTAACGCTGAGGCCACTGACTCTGAATTTCGGTAGTAAATTTTAATAATTTCGACTCGTTGTTGGCTCGTATATCTTTCCATCATGAAATGGCAAACCTTACTGAAGAGAAATATCAAAAGAGCGGCAAGAAATATGGCGTCGTTTGCTGTCCCTGTCTTTCTACTTTTGTAGCGTCCCTGTTGAACAACCCTTTATTTAGTTAGAATATTGTTCTACTTGGAAAATAATATCGAAAGAGTTAGATTTATTTTCTTAATCCCTATAAAACTGATTTTGCTTATTTAATTCTATATGATTTCAGAAGAAATCTATAGAGTTCTTTTTAATAACATTCTATATTAAATTATACAAATTTATTATCATGCATAAATTTGTTATTTTTATACCCAAAACGACAGCTCATATTTGGCAGTTTTTGTTGAAATTTAAAAATTTTTATTCCAGACAGTTAAACACCGTTTCAAATACATTATAAAATCTACTTGTAACAACATACAGATATGACATGTGAACAAATGTATTAAATTGTGGGAGAAGAGATGATGCTGATGATAATTTCAATATAAAACGTACACAAATACATACACATTCATATGTTCATACAGACAAAAATATCACACATGAATGGTTTACAATTTAAGTTGATTTGTGTGAGCTAAGCCGCATTAAACAAACATCAATCATTGTTTATATGGAATGTGAGATGGGGTTATATGAGCAGCAACAATAGTAATGGAAATAATACAAAATTTGCAGGATACATATGTAAGTGCGTGAGGGTGAAAATTTTAAATATATCAATTTGCATGTGTCAGGATTTTTGGTGATATAAGTAAGCAAAAATTATTTTGGTTGTTTTAAATCTTGTTGTTTGTATGTGGTGTCAAAATAATTTGATAAAAATACATTAAAATTTTAAATAAAAATTACAGACATAAAATAAAATATTAAAACATTAATATAATATGACGCATCAAATGCTGATAAGTAGAAAAGATTATTAAATTATATTGAAGTCAACCAAAAATCTTAAGAAAAATAACAAAAAGCTTTTCATATAGAGACAAGTTAACAATTAGAGAAAAATTACTTTGATCAGTTAACACATAAACTAACCACTGACGAGTCTTTGGGTGAGACAAAACTGCGGCAGTCTGGTGATTCCCTTGTGTCCGTTAAAATTTTAGATAAAAATGTTTTTTTCTTTTTCTTCCTATAAGTCAGCTTTAGAAAAAAAACATTTCTTTAGTTTATTTCAGAGTTGGTTACCGTTTCATTTTTAAAATAACGGTAATTATCTACCATGCCGATACTAAAATTGATTTGAATATTTTTTATCCTCGATATTAGTTATGGCAATTGGCTTTATATTTTGGCGTTTTTATTTTCTTGGTTTGCCGGTTCAATTTCTTATTATTCCCAAATTACCATTATAATTTGATGTTTTGTATTTTAGCGGTATTATTACGGTAATATGCATATATTACGCAATTGAACGAATAAAATATCGAAATAAAAACGGACAAATAAAAAGACGATTACTCTTAATGGTATCAGCATTTTAAAATATCCATATGGGGTTTGGTTTCGGCGTGGTTAACAATTACCGTTATATTAAAACTGAAACGGTAACCAACCTTGGTTTATTTATAAAAATTCTTTAGCACCAAAATATTGTATAAATACATATAAAATTAACAAATTATTAAGGTCGTATGCATAATCACTTTTTAAATTTAAAAATTGCTTATAAAACAAATTTTCCATACAATATTCATTTTATAAACGTTATATAAGGTTTTAAAATTATTATGCATATGCGCTTAATTGTTTAAGTTTTTTTGAAAGGAAAATTTATGTTAATTATTGATTTAATAAATTTTTTATTTAATTTATAATTTCAATAATATATTTTGCCTTTAATTTTATATATTGTTTCACTTTTTTCATTGTTGTGTTGAAGTGTTTATTTGTCATTGAACGTTGTTCACTCGTTCACAACTCTTAGTCACCCAAGAAAATTTTTTACAATCGGTAGCCAACCACACCCATTCTACAACTGGTTCCACTGCAACCGATTCCATGGAACTGGTTCCGGAACCAGTTCCTGGGATCCTATATGGAAGGTGTGGGTGACGTAGAATCAATTCCAGAACTAGTTCCAGAACTGATTCTAGAGCAACCGGTTCCACTTTGGAGCTATAGAAGGGGTTGCTTTTGGGACAATTTCAAACAAAAAGAATCGGTGTTAGAATCGACAGTAGAAGGGGTTGTGAATGAAAAGTACCCAGGAAAATTTTTTACAATCGGTTGCTAATCAGACCAATTCTGCAACTGGTTCCACTGCAACCGATTCCATGGAACTGGTTCCGGAACCAGTTCCAGGGATCTCATATGGAAGGTATGACGGTCGTAGAATGAATTCTAGAACTAGTTCCAGAACTGATTCTAGGGCAACCGGTTCCACTTTGGAGCTATAGAAGTGGTTGCTTTTGGGACAATTTCAAACAAAAATAATCGGTGTTGGAATTGACAGCAGAAGGGGTTGTAGAGGAAAAGCAGCTATTGTGCAACCGATTCTTTGGAACAGAAAATTTTCCTGGGTAGCTATTGTACAACCCATTCTTTGGAACAGAAAATTTTCCTGGGCAGCATTGACACTTTTTGTTGTTACTTTTCATCATTCATAGTATGTGTGCGTTGGTGATGAAAGTGAGCATGTATATGTGTGTGTGTGCTTATGCAGTCCTATGAATATTTATTACTACACCCAGAAAATTGTCTCGGTTGTGACTACCGAATTTGCTGCCAATCGTAATCGTCTTTTAATCTTGTAATCAATTAATCGTCTTTTTTTTAGCCAATTAATCGAATAAAATTTGAAATTTAATCGATTAATCGCAAAAAATATATGTGGAATAATAAAGAAATTGTGTTGCATACTGAAAAAGAATTCCAGTAATTCTTCTAAAATTCATAAAAATAAAAAAAATATAAACGAATATTCTTAGTTTGATTGAAGATTAAATATCATCACATTTTCCTTTAACTTGTTTTTAAATTAAACAAAATAATTCAGAGTTGAATTCCATTAGAACCAGCTGTGATACTTAAAGAATTAAAGTTCAAAGCAAAAATAGTTATAACAGAGGATAAAAAGAGTAAAAAAGTTAAAGTCGGACATTCTGACTATATAATACCCTACACCAGTCTGGTTAAAACCAACTAGTGTTTGGATCCGAAATTCGAATGGGTTAAAATGGATTTGTGTCAAAATTTTCAATAAAATAATGATAAAAGAAGAGAAAATCGGAAATATAGCCCATATGGCCGATAGGTCTAAATATAGGCCGATCCTATCTAGAATCAATAGGCTTTGTCTTTGGGACCATGTAAGTCAGCGAACCAAATTTCATTAAAGTGTTTTTGTATTTTCGAACTGCAGCGTGTAAACAAGCCACTTTTGGGGGGATCCTTATATGGGCACTATAGAGTACGCACAAGAATGTATGGACAGACAGACAGACAGTAGGGTATAAATAGCATTGTTAGAATTTCGTTGATGTTAACCTTATTGAGTTTTTTCAATTTGCCTAGTTGTTTCACGTGATATAAAAATAGATCATCAAAAATAATTAATCCATAAAGGCAAAGGATACTGAGGATGGATGGACCCGAAAATGCACTAAAAAGAGTTTGTAGTTTAAATTAACTGAAAATGTAATTTAAAATAAATGAAAAATCACTTAAAAACTAGTCTACTGACCTTTCATTTAAATCAAAAGAACTTTTCATTTATTTCTAAATGTTAATAAATAAACTATAAAATCCTTAAAAAATAATGATTTTTCATTTATTTCGTTTTTTTAAATTTAAAAAAATTAACTACGAAATCCGTAAGAATAAATGATATTTAGGTGCCTATTCCTACTTGTGACTCGTTATGACTGTCTTAAGACTATTTTTAGACTGAAAGTCACATCTTTTCATACAAAACAACAATAAAATTTAAAAAATTTAAATTTTATTTGTCATTATTATGATTGTATCTATACCAGGTCTTAATTTTTTAGAAGTTTTCAAATAAAAATTTGAATGAATATAATTTTTTATGACTTTGCAACAACAAACACAAGGGAAATACAGTCATAACTAAGAGTCACAGACTTTTCGTAGGAATAGACACCTAAGTTTATTTCATTTTTATACCCTACACCACTATGTGGTCATTATACCCTACACCACTATGTGGTCAGGGTATTATAAGTTTGTGCTGATGTTTGTAACACCAAAAAATATTGGTCTTAGACCCACCTTATAGTATACCGATCGGTTCAGAATTTTTTTTATTTCGATTTAACGATGTCCGTCTGTCCGTCCGTCCGTCCGTCTGTCTGTCTGTCCATGCAATCTTGTGCGCACTCTACAGGTCGCAACTATTAAGATATTTTGATGAAATTTGGTATGCAGACCTATGTTGGCCCAAGGACGAACAAGTTTGATTTTGGTGAACATCGGTCCATGTTTAGACCTAGTGCCCATATAAGGGTCCTACCAAAATTATATTGCAGGTCGTAAATATTAAGATATTTTGACGAAATTTGGTACACAGACCTATGTTAGCCCAATAACGCAGCCTATTGATTTTGGTGAACATCGGTCCATGTTTAGACCTAGTGCCCATATAAGGGTCCTACCAAAATTATACTGTTTATACGCTGCAGGTCGTAAATATTAAGATATTTTGATGAAATTTGGTACACAGACCTATATTGGCCCAATAACGCAGCCTATTAATTTTGGTGAACATCGGTCCATGTTTAGACCTAGTGCCCATATAAGGGTCCTACCAAAATTATACTTTTTATACGCTGCAGGTCGTAAATATTAAGATATTTTGATGAAATTTGGTACACAGACCTACATTGGCCCAATAACGCAGCCTATTGATTTTGGTGAACATCGGTCCATGTTTAGACCTAGTGCCCATATAAGGGCCCTACCAAAATTATACTTTTTATACGCTGCAGGTCGCAAATATTAAGATATTTTGATGAAATTTGGTACATAGACCTATGTTGGCCCAAGGACGAAGCCTATTGATTTTGGTGAACATCGGTCCATGTTCAAAACTAGTGCCCATATAAGGGTCCCCCCAAAATTGGCTTGGTTACAAACTGCAGGTCGCAAATATTAAGATATTTTAATGAAATTTGGTGCGCTGACTCACATTATAGAAAATTTTGACATAAGCCCCATTTTAACCCATTCGAATTTCGGATCCAAACAATACACCAGACTGGTGTAGGGTATTGTATAGTCGGCATGCCCGACTTTAACCTTTTTACTCGTTTTAACTGACCTAGAAATCGAAAAGGCATTCTTTTTTAACAAAACATTTTAAATGAAAATATTAACTGTAACAAAAAATCCGTATTTATATGTAATTTATTTTTTAAATAAACGACAAAAACAGTTAAAAATATATTTCTTTGTATTTTAACTGAATAATCATTTAAAAATAAATGTACGGATAAATTTTTAAATAAACTACAGTCAGTTACTGTAATAATATTTTCAGTGAACCACAAATTAGTCAAAACAAATAACAAAAATGATTAAATCAATTTAATGTAACGAATTCTCAGTGTTTTATTTTGTTTTTTTTAATGACTTACGGGTGTATTAAAAATTCAGAGAATTGGAAATGCCCACACCCTGCACTAGATCACTTGACAAGTATAAAATGACTGGCACACAGTGATATTTTTTAAAAAGCTAATTTCGTCAATTAGGTTCTTGTCTTAGATATGACCATTTAATAAACAATTATAATTGCCAAAAATGCACTGAACGCAAGTATGATAATTACTACTAACTGAACTTAAAATAAAATTAGAGTTGATTTGAAATATCAATATTTGGATAATACACTGAAAATATTATTACTAGGCCAACCAAAAAGAAGCCGGAGCGTGTTTTTTATTTGAAAAGATAGAACAAGTTAGATTAAATACAAGTTCTGCTCTTAAAAATATAAGAACTTTAAGCTATATTTGTTAGAGCTTTTTTCTGCTTATTTCAACTAAATTTGCTTGTTTTTGCTTATTTTGTAGATATTGGCTTATTTTTGCTATTTTCTTTAAAAATTAGGCTTATTTATGCGAAAAAGAGCATATTTTTGTTTTTTTTTCATTAGTTTTAAAAATTATTTTAAGTCGACATAAATTTTTCTATTTAAAATTTGTTTTTTAACATTTATTTTAAATTAAAAATTTTTTTGTTAAAATAAACTTTTAATTCTTCCAGCCGGAATAGTAATAGTACAAATATGACAATGACGATTTCCTTAGGCAAAAATGAAATCCGGATAGGGACATGCCTTCAACAGTTTATTTTTAACAATTTTTTAAAAAATTTTTGTGATTTTAGCATATTTAACTTCTTTAATGCAGTTGATGTATTTCCCGATGAAAATAAATTTAAGAATGTGACAACTTTGAAATAGTGAAGTTTAAGGGCTTATTTTTGCATTTAAACTGCTTATTTTACTGTTTTTTGGAGCTTTTTTCAAGAGCATAAAACATTGCTTTTAGAGCTTTTTTTGGTTGCCCTAATTATTACAATAACTGACTGCAGTTTATTTAAAAAGTTATCCGTACATATATTTTTAAATGATTATACAGGTATATTGAAAAGAGATATCAACTTTTTTTGTCTCTTATTTTAAAAATAAATTACGTAGAAATACGGATTTTCTGTTACAGTTAATATTTTCATTTAGATTTCTAGGTCAGCTAAAAAAACGAAATAAGCTAAATATTATTTATTCTTGCGGATTTGTAGTTAATATTTTGAAAGTTAAAAAAAAACGAAATAAATGAAAAAATCATTATTTTTAAAGATTTTTTACACTTTATTTATTAACATTTAAAAAAAAATGAAAAGTTCTTTTGATTTAAATGAAAAGTTAGTAGACCGGTTTTCAAGTGATTTTTCATTTATTTTAAATTACATTAGCAGTTAATTTAAACTGCAAACTATTTTGAGTGTAGTATTGCTTTCTAGCTTTCTTTGCCCCTTTTCGCAATACAATATTTTTAATTTATTAATCGATTATAGATAATTCCACATTTATATAACTTATTAGGAATAAGTAAATTTTAATGGTTTTGATCGAATTTTAACCGATCTTTTCCCTGGGTGTATACATTCATACATCATTCAGTGTATGAACAAGTACGTGTTACAACATAAATTAACACGATGATGATGTATTCAGATTTTTTTATATACATATAAATATTTTTATATTTTTCTTTATAATTTTAATATTAATGTGTAAAAATTTTTACAGGTGAATATAAGCCATAGGTATACGAGTACGAGTATATATGTTCATAAATTGCTTGCTTTAAATACGATAGTTTTTTGTAGAAGCGTATAAAAAATGTTACATACATGTTGTTTTTATGTTGATATATGTTTTTTGGTGTTAAAAGTTAAAAGTAAAACACTTGTGCTTATTTGTACGTAAAACAGTGGTACGAAATATTTGGTTTTATCTATTTACTGGGTGTTGGTACCCGATCTTGACTGGGGCTGCAAATTCTTAGTCTGAAAACTTACGGCCATATATAAAATAAAAATTTAACAGAGCGTTAACTTTAGTTTTATTCAAGATTCTGTTCTTAAGTTAATTCCAGTACATGTTGAAACTAAAAAAAAAAAAAATTCCATTCACAATAATAAAAAATTCTTTGATTTTCAAAGACAGTGTTACTGTTAATAGTTGTGCTTAAAAATCGTTATCAATAGACTCTATTCTAACAAAAGTAGAAACAATTCTATTTAAAAGTAGAAACAATATTACTTAGTTTAAATGATCTAATTAAAAAGTTGTTTAAAATATTTTTTTTTTAACAAATTGAAATAAGTATTTTAATTGTTTCAACTAATCTTACAAAATTTTTAGTAATTGATAGTATTATTTGCGTGATAATTCAAAAATAGTCCATATTATGAATTTCGTAATTGAAACTTGTTTTTAATTTTTTGTATTGAGTGTCCTTTAACATTTGTTTATTTATAATTAACTTCCTACCTCCGTACCTTTACACAAATAGCTCGGTTGATACATGTATTTTGAAACGGCAACAGATCTCATCAGAACCCGAAGTTTTCATAAAGCTAGAGCAATATGACAATATAAATGATAGAAAAAAATAATAGTATTAAGAATAATAATTTAGAACTACACTGAAGTATAAATATCAATAAAATACTTAGTATTTTTAGTTTTTCTATTGTTATTTTTATTGTATTTAGTAATACTTCAATGTATTGTAGATTAACATAATTATGTATATCTTACACCACTACGTGGTCAGAGTATAATAAGTTTGTGTTGATGTTTGTAACACCAAAAAATATTGGACCTAGACCCACCTTATAGTATACCGATCGACTCATAATCATGTTTTGTTTCGATTTAACGAAGTCTATCTGTCTGTCCGTCCGTCTGTCCGTCGGTCTGTCTGTCCGTCTGTCTGTCCATGCATTCTTGTGCGTACTCTACAATAAGCAAATATTGAGATATTTTGATGAAATTTGGCACAACGACTTACGTCGGCCCAAGAACTAATTTTATTGATTTTGGTTGAAATCGGTCCATGATTAGTGACCATATAAGGGTCCCCCTAAAATTGGCTTGGTTACACGCTGCAAGTTGAAAATATTGAGAAATTTTGATGAAATTTTATACACCGAACTACGTCAACTCAAGGATAAAGCAAATTGATTTTGGTTTAAATCGGTCCATGTTAAGACCTAGTGCCCATATAAGGGTTCCTCAGAAAATTGGGTTTTTTACACCCTGCAGGTGGCAAATACGAAGATATTTCAATGAAATTTGGTTCGCTGACTCACATGGTCCCGAGAACAAAGCGTATAGATTCTAGATAGGATCGGTCCATATTTGGTCCTATCGCCCATATGGGGTATATTTACGATTTTCTCTTCTTTTATCATTTTATAGACAATTTTGACTCATGTTCCATTTTCATCCATTCGAATTTCGGATCCAAACGTTAGTTGGCTTTTAACCAAACTGGTATAGGGTACTGTATAGTTGGTTTTCTATTGCTTCTTATTAAAATATTGTAGATAATTCTCTTGAGGATGACAAGTAATGAATGTCGACATATTGAGAAGTAAATTAATGTTTAAAATAACAATAACTAACCTCCAGCTCAAATAATTTTTACTTTACCAAATTGTAAAGCTAATATATAATTCCCCCTATAAAAGAGACTCATAGAAAAACGAAAAACATAATTCGGTTCACTGTGCGCACCTAAATATAAACGCGTGTACCTACAAGTGTAAGTTGCTATGTTAGATAAAAAGTTAGTATGTGTAGCAAATTTAAACTAATTAGTTAAATAGAGCATATTAATAAATTAAATAATGCTCCATTTAAATTGAGATAACATTAAAATTTGTTGCGTTACATGGCAGAAAGGAAAAAAAATAAGTTTTTTAGTAAAAGCTTATATTAAAATATAATTTATATATGTAATACAAAAAAAAAAATTAAATCAGGCATGCTGTTTATGTAAAACCGCACACCACACCACGAAGCGGATATAATACGCGGAAGGGGATTTCAGTTACAGTTTCAGCAAATTGACGTATATAGTTAGGCGTTGTAAAACCTAGGTCTCGGTCAAGAAATGTGAAGTATTTCATTATCGTTTAATGGCAATGAAATTTTTTTTATTTGCATTAGTATCAACTACTGGTAGTAAAATTTAAATGTTTGAAAAATTTCCAAGTGTGTTACATACCAACCCCTTATCACCATTTGCGACTTACGATTCAGAGCAGGTACATATTTGAGGCCATTAAAAAGATTCTGATAGAGCAAAACCAAGTGGGGGTTTACAACCTGATACGAGTAAATTCGTATCCACTTGGTTTGTTTGAGGCCTAAAATGGCCGTTGCACTGTGTAGTAATCAAAGCGTTTATAAAATAAGGAGTATGCAATTCTCTCAGTTTGTGGAAAAAAAATATAATTGGAGTATAATTCTGGAAGCATTGCCCCCAGAATTATCAAATAATAATTTTTTTTGTTGCAATTTAAAAATTATTTGTATTCTGTGAGTGTTTTTTTGAGAAAAAATTTTCGAAATGAAAATATACACATTTTTTAAGCTGGTTTCATACCCAATAGCAAAATTCTATACTAAAGTTAACCCAACAATTTTTAAAGGAATACCAAAAAATTTCACAGAAAACAATAATACATGATTAGATTTTCTTTTGTTTAGATCATAAATTGCGAATTCCTTCATCGATCTTCGCGGATTTGACTGAAAATTGATTAAAAAATGAAATTATTTTAATAAAAAAATTTTTTTTAAATACTGCTGTTAAATTAGCTTTTAGAGATTCGTGATTTTATGAAATATGACTTGTAAAATTTTCGAGTTTTATATGAACTTATAAAAATTAATTTAATTTAGACAGTTCGCAGATACCATAAGAATTAAAAAATTGCAAAAACAAATTTCAAGAAATACCCTCTTTAAAGAAAAAATTTTCTGCATGTAAAGGAGAAAAAATATTGTAGTTTGAGGACGATTAAAGTCGATCATTAAAGTCGAATGTGTTAAAAACAAAATCAGAAATTTAGAAATTTGTTTGGGCGCTTATTCCAACTATGGAGCGATTATATCTAAAATCAATATGGTTTATTCTTTTGCCCATATGGGACACTGATTCTAAACGAAATTAATAGGCCTTGTCCTTGAGCCCATATAAAACAGTTTATCAAATTTCATAACAACAAGCTTAAGAGCCAACTTTTAATATGTGCACTAGTGCTAAAAATGGACCGATTTTATCAATGGCCCAGTACATGTCCAATATTCAGCAAAACATCTTAATATGTGCAACCTGTTGAGCGGCACATCGCTAAATCGACTCAAAAATGGTTTCTTTGCTGATCGGTATACTAAAACGTCTATGACCTGGGTCCTATATTTTTTGGAGTTACAAATATCAGCACACACCCATTATATGCTGTTTATGTTGTGCTGTAGGGCATAAATATTTATTCGAAAATTAAAGGTTCCCGTATATTATCAAGGCAATGCACCAGTTCAAACATTTACTATTCCGATGGCCAAAATCAATCAATTAAAATTCGAATTACTTCAGCACGCACCTTATACTTACTTAAAAATTTTATAAATACTTAAATTTGTATGGAATATCTATACTAAATTCTAAAAAAAACAAAGCTAATATTTAAAATCCAATAATGGGTTATTAGTAAAAATATACCAAAATTTACACAAGAAGTAATTTTAATAGAAAACACTTGTTTATAAATAATTTAAACTTGTGCATTTTTTACTGATTCAGGAAGTATACAAAATACAGTTTGCTATGAAACAGTATCACTGAAAAATGAAGTGCATAGTCAAAGAATTCCAAAGGATGTCTGCAATATGCTTTAGTCAGCGTAAGTGGTATTAAATTTTAAACATCAAACCAGGAAATTACAGAGTAATTGAAACTTTTGCCATAGACTCCACTTAATAAATATGCTATCCTATAAAAAATTTTAAATGTTCATGTTTTCTATAAAAATTACTATTTGCTATTTCGAAGAATGAAGAAAGATCGGATAACAAATCTAAACCTCGATCTGGAGGATTTTCACTTATAAATAATTGTTTGCTTGACTATTGGCACACCCTTTCTATGAAGCTAATATTTCAAAATATTGACAGGAACAATTTACAGCTATAATATCTAATTGTTGATTAAACTTTAATTTTTGTTCTAGTTATCCATTATAACAATTTATAATATAAAATATTTGCTAACAAACAGGGCGTATAATTTATATTAATTATTATTTACAACACTCATACGCAACCGAAACCAAACTCTATCATGTGTACAGGATTATTTGAATTTACTCAATGTAATTAAAAATAAAGAAATAATTTATAACAATGTATGTATGTATGTATGTATGTGTGTTTGTGTATTTTTGCCTAAATAATTCACACAAATTATTAAATACAAATTTCATTATTACCAGAATTATAGTCAGAGGCATATAAACTAATTACACACTAAAGTTTTATATCATTATTCTGCAAAATCTTGAATAATATAATAACATAAGAAATCTTAACAGAATTATTATAGTCATAATATTATGTATATGAAACATATGCACATTGTGAAAATATTTTAAGGAAATCCTGGTTAATAAATATTAAAATAAATAAATATTTAGCCAATATTAGATAAATATACAAACCGACAAACACGAATACTAACAAACAAGGAAGGTATCTCCAGCATCACCTACAGATTTCGCTAAAATGGGTATTTGAAGGAGAATAAATTAAGAAACATGTGATTTCTTTGAGCGGTCTAAACTCATGTTTAGGGAGTAAAATGACGGGGAAAAATTGTGGCTCTTGTCGTGTTTTGAAGAAATTTTTAGATATATTTTTTTAAAGAAATTAAGATAAATTAAACATTAAATGAATGATACTTGAAAGACCCATATAGAGATAAAAAGATGCTCATAATCCTGCCCAATTATTTGTGTTAATTATAAATAAATATATTTTTATGGGGCTTTTGATTACTATGATGATCCAAAAATATATATTTGATTGTAAAACTATGAATCCGAAAAAATTTTAATAATCGAATATTGAGAAGTAAATATTAATCTACACAGAGCAAACCGATTCGCTTTGATGACTAAATTTCTTGCCAACTGAATTGTTTAGTTTTAGCGGCCGTATTATTTGTGATTTTGACACAACTAAAATATATTGTTTCAACCGAAATTCTTTCTTATAAAACAATCTTCTATTGCCACAAACTAATTTGTCTATGACGCAAACCAAACCATTCGGTTTGCAAAAAATGCGGTTGTCACAATAAACCAGTTTTTTTCTATATATTTTCATCATAGTGTTATAGAGGAATTAAATTGGGAATATTATTTTCTAGCTAGTATAATAATATCAACTAGTTCCAT
This sequence comes from Leucophora obtusa, assembly GCA_949987735.1. Taxonomy (NCBI): domain Eukaryota; kingdom Metazoa; phylum Arthropoda; class Insecta; order Diptera; family Anthomyiidae; genus Leucophora; species Leucophora obtusa. The sequence goes on from OX465298.1 coordinate 207,404,322, forward strand.
TAATATCCATTCAGAAATATTTGTTGCAATAATATGTTTGAAACAAATCTCCTACATACAGAAAATAAATTGGTTGGAATTCTATCGGGACCAACGAAATTTTTTCGTTATTCAATAATTTTAATTGCAGTTATTTAAAATTCATCATCAGGAAATTTGAATTTATTTGTGAACAGAAAATATATACGGTGAACCAAAACACTGTCACATTATCCAAAATATTGGCTTTTGTAAGCAATATTGGAAAAATACTAACTTCTACATTACCTTCAATACCAACAGCCACCAATTTATCGAAGATTAAGTCATTTGAATAAAATATCGCCAGCAAAAATTTAGTATCAGTTGTGCTTCAATAAAATCGATCACTCTATCCAAAATATAAGTTGTTCCTGCCAATTTAGAAATGGTTTTTTCATTAAAAGAATAAAATAAATTTGAAATGGAATTATGGCCATTCTGCACTAAGCCATGAATTTTTTAAGTTTTGTATTCCACAATGTTTTGCTCTTTATAAGACTTTTCTCTTTCGTTTTGATTAAGGTCGACTTCGAGAAAACTACCTCGCTTACACCTTATCTTAGAGTTTGCTAAAAACCGAAAAATTTGAAAACCGCGGTTTCGGTTTTCTAAAATTATAAAAACCGCGGTTTCGGTTATTTTTCGGTTTCCTTGTGATAGTAATACAATTGTTTTAAATTAATTAAATATATATAAGAATTAAATATTTTAACACGTTCAAAATATTTATTGAAATTCGATTAAATTTCTCACTCGAATATAGACAATTACTCCATTTCTAGACCTTTTCGAGAGAAGAAAAAAACACGGAAAACCGTTATAAATAAATTTTTTTCCTTTTGTCGGCAACTAATGCTGTTTTTTCAGGAGCTTAAATTTTTGCAAATTGTTTAAAACAATATAAAATTAAAATTTTATAAATTTCGCGGACTACGAAATAGTATTTTTTTAAAATACGCTGTGAAAATCCGAACTGAATCTATGAAACTCAATATCTCTTAAACTACCTGACTTTTTGTTGACTTAACTTATGTTATCCGTAATAACAAAAAAAAAAAACAAAAAATTCTTTAAACTAATATTTAATGGAGAAAATGTTCATTACAATTAAATACAAAATTTTGTAAAATAGGAGCTGAGCCCTTTTCGAATTTTCATGATTCAATAATATCGCAGCCAACATTTTTCTGAGCGCTCAGAAATTATGACTCGTACGAGACTCTAAAATATGATCATTTTCAGAGTGCTGAAATTTTGTATTCGACATTTTTTTTTTATTTTTTATTACTTCTAAATAACTTAAAAATTAATCTTAAATGAATCATAATAGCTCAGAAAATTCTAAATTTTTCAATAATGCTCATAATTCAGGGTCTTTTATGAGTCGTAAAAGTGCGCTCTGAAAGAGGAAGTATTTCGTCATCGGTGAAGAAATACTTCCTCATATAGCTATAATTTCAGAAAGTCTTAGGGCTCTTTTATGAGACTTTTCGGATTCTAATTTAACACTGGAATGCAATCTAGTTAATTATTTTAATTGGTTAAAGTCATTGTTAAAAACCGACTTATTTTTGTCGGTTTTCGGTTTCGGTTTTTAGGCTTGAAAAACCGCGGTTTCGGTTTCGATTAAAACCGAACAGCAAACTCTACCTTATCTTAAAATGTAATAAAATAAAGACATTTAAAAACATAATTCCTAAATTCAATTTTTAAATCTGATTCAGTTTTGATTTTGGTGATTGCATTATTTCCAAGTGTAGAAACGGTAATAATGACATGCATAAGTTTTTGGACACCGACTTACTTACTGCATTATTATAAAACGCGTTATTTCCCTTAAATAAACCGGATTCTTTTCTTTTTAGTTTGATTCATCTTATCTATTTATTTATTTACCACTTTATTAATTTACAACTGTATAACACACACACAAGTTTACCAACGATTTGAATACAACGATTTACGATTTACACAATCGCTAATACAACTGACTGTACAATGCTAATATGCAATTAACAAACTCTACTACGCAACCTAACAGCACAAATGTTAAAGTACAACTTTACTCCACAAATGTTAATGTGCAACTTCAGCTCACAAATGTTAATGTGCAACTTCTTTTTCCTTCCCAACGTTCGGTCTGTAAACTTCCAGTGTCTATGATTATAACACGTAACATTATTTATGGCATTTAACATTACAGAATATGCTGAGGTGTATACTTAAGTGTAGTGTTACGTAACCATATTGACGTGTTAAGTAAATCTCGTTTGTCGGGAAATTTTATTCAAGAAAATTTAAAAGTTTTCTATATTAGACTAATCTAATTTCTTAACAATATATTTCTAATGTAAAATCCGCATAAATTAATTTACAAATAAATGGATATGTATACCCCTCAATTTTAGTACCTAAACAGTTTCCAATCGCACTTTACTATTTGTATACTGATGTTTAGCACAATTTTTTTTAGTTATCACTTTTGCTATTCTCTTATTACAAATTGTTTTACTAATTTTCGCTGCTAATTTCAGCAAAACATTTTATTGATTTTTCAAAATCGAGTGCTAAATTTAGTTGAAAAATATACTAATTTAAAAAATGTATATACCCCTCATTCATCTTAAAAAATTTTGTTTACAAGAATTCGTTGATTTTTTACAATTCTTGTTTTGTTTATATTATATTTGTTACTATTGATATATTCTTAGTTTGGAAATAACACTCAGAAAACTTTATTGTATCTCCAATGCCTAAAAAGCTAATAACTGGAGAACCGTTTGTGCAATTTTGACTCCAAATTTCAAGCACAATGAAGTAATTATACGCTTGTTACAATCGAAAGAATTTTTTTTTTTTTTTTAGATTTACAGATTGTTTATATTTTAGTACACTTTTTTGCTAATTTCAGCAGATTGATTTTAAATTACAGTTTACAACAATTTACTGAAATTTAGTCGCTGCAACTTATTATTTATACTAATTTCATTGTACTAAAATTATTGATATTTAGTAAGATTTTTAACTGATTTTAGCAAATCGATTTAGAATTGCAGTTTACAACAATTTTGCTAAAATTTAGTAGCGACTACAAAATTTTTCTACTAATTTTGTTGTACTACAGATCAGCAGACATGTGTTGCTAAAAATAGCAAAAAATACCGCTGGGCTCAAAACAGTTAAATTTCCCGTAATAACAGCAACATTTTCAGTAGCCATTAGACTGGATCGCTTGACAAAAATACGTGTTTCCCATTTGAAAATCGAAATATATATGATCCTAGATTGACTGGTATATGATCATGCATAGTCCGCACATGTTCATATGTGACCGCATATGCTCACATATGATTCGTGTATGCTCATATATGATCATATATGTCCATATACCCTCAAATTTCGGATCCGAAGATATATGGAAATATATGAGATAATTTATGATCATGCATTGAACTATGCATGGACGTATATGATCATGTATGACTATGCATGATCATATACTAGTCAATGTATGATCATGTATGTTCATATATGTATATTTCGATTTTCACATGGGTTATTAGCTTTCTCTTCCATATCACATATGTATAATTATTTTAGCGAAATCCATTGTTACCACTGGAGACACCTTCTTGGCAAGATGTTAATTAATATACATACACATTATACGTACGTATATAGATACAGTAGACGCTCGCAAATTAGAACCGCTTTGTTTTTGAGGCAATTCTAATTTCTGAATTATTCTAATTTCTGGACGTTTTTTTTCGTTTCGTTTCCAATGATAAAGTGTTTTTTTTACGTTTATTTAACATTTTAAATGATACACTTTCACTATTTAATAGAGACTGCCAAATAATATGTACACGCGTATCAAATTTCACAAATAAACTAGCCAAAAATGTACATAAATGCGACAAAAAAAAAAACAAATAGGGAAAAACGTATATAATTTGGTGATTCCCCTTTTTAGTTTTACTTTATTCAAACAGAATAAAAATAAATTGGGGATTTCCTGTCTATTCAAATAACCAAAAAAAAAACGCTCAGAAATTAGAATTTTAAATTCGAATTTCAGAGCGTTTAATGTATTGCAAACATTGATTCTAATTTCTGGACGTTCGAATTACAGAAAGCTCTAATTTGCGAGCGTCTACTTTATTACGAAAATTAAGGTGACATAAATTTGTTAATTTTTGACTTAAGAGCATTAGATAAAGATGCAATTTGAATTGAACACAAAAAATGAACCAAGACTACATTCACCATGAAATACTCGTAGTAGTCAGAGTTGCAGATTGAATTCATTTGCCTTGGTACTTGCATATTTCTTTTATCATTTGGACTTTTTTTAATCTATTCTGTAACTGAGAGTATTCTTGCGTTGTAAGTATATTCTGCATTCTGAATGCATATATTTTGCATCTTTTAAATAATTTTGTTTTTAAGATAAAGCTAAATAATTGTGTTTGCTTATTCGCATATGACATTTACGGGATGCCCTAGTGTATGACCTATAATAACATTATCAGCAAGATAGAATTAATCTTAAACACTTTCTATTTAAAAATAATATAAATATCATAAATCATATTAACAATTTTCATCTATTTAAATGAATACTCTTTCTTTTGTGTGAGATTAAATATGTTAAGCCTTGCAAAATCCATTATTTGTTTGAAATGTAAGTTACTAAAGCAGATCACAGAACATGATAATAAAAATATTCTTTATATTACAGATTAAAAAAAAAATATGACTTACAGTAGAACAGGTTTATAAGGACATCTTTTGTCATCAATTTTCCATTTAGCAAGCAACTCTTTCCATTCACAATGATTTTGGTACAATGCAGCGGACTAGAAAGTGATATCTACTGTCTACTGCTAAAAATAAAAATTCTAACATAAGCAATAACCAGAGGAGGTAAGTAGCCTTTTTGCTTTTTTTACATATATCTGGACCCTAATTGTGTATGTTCCAAAATCATTTTAATTTCGGCAATGTAAATGATAAAATTTTATAAATTATGAGATTTCTAAATAGAGTTCCATCATCAAAACGATAATTATTTAGATGTTATTTCAGTACCGTGTGTCGTTTTTTTGTTGGATTTTAAATTTTTTAGGTTTAAAATAGCTTTTTTATTAAGGGGCCAAAAATTCCCTTTCATTGAAGAGTTAGCGTGTTAGAATGTTGTACAAAAATGATTCTCGTAGGATTTTTGGCGATGATACTTTAGTGAATTTGCTCCCAAAGTTTAAAGATAAATCTTTTTATCAGTTGGTAATTTAATTCAAAAATGAAATATATGTAGCTTTATTACATAAATGATATAAAAAAAGAGTCTTAAAAAAAACATTTATTTTTGATTTCTGTAAAAAAATTGGTAGATATTTTATTAAATATATTTAATAACTAAAAGTCTATTCCTGACAAAAAAAATAATAATATGCAAATCAACTGACATAATTTTTTTTAATATATTATCAAACTTTGGTAATTTTTAGGATTTTAACCAAAAATTAGGTATATTTAAAGATTTATTAATGAAATAGATAATGTCTTTTTGCCAAAGTCTATACTTTGTTTTTTAAATAATATTACCTTAATTTTTCGATAAAAAATTATACCATTTTATTAAAATCTAAGAAAGTTTGAAACTTTTTCGTAACCCATGAAAGATAAAATTACAAAAATACATTTTTTGACACTTGGAAATTTTGTTTTTTATAGTTGTCTTAAGAAATTGGTTCTTTTCTTTATTTTTTCATATAAAAAGTTATAAGAGCATTACAAAAAATTTTAAAATCAATTAACATAATTTTTTTAAACTTCCATTTGACTTTTGATATTTTTGGCTCCCAGCAAAAATATTGCAAAAATTCAAAGATCAAATTTTAAGAGATTTTAATTTTTTTAAACATATTAATATAACAGATATTCCTGAGCGAATATTGATAAATCTTTCTGATATTATTTTTCAAGGCCCAGAAATAATATTCTTAATTTAATTTCAGAAAATTTACCCTTAAGAGCTGTTGGTGCCTGTATGTCCCACTGAAAAAATATTAGGCTTTTTTACCAAAGGGCCAAAAAAGCCCCAAGAGCACTTGAGGCTTAATTTTCTAAAACTAAATTAGGAATATAATTTTTAGACTTAGAAAAATAATACCAAGAAGTTTCATTAAAATCCGCTCAGGAATATATGTTATATAAATATGTTTAAGAAAACTTAAAAACGCCTAAAATTTGACGTCTGACCTAACACAGGGGCAATTTAGTGTGTTAATATTTTGCCCTAATTTTCAGGATTGAGGTATTTGATCTTTTGTTGTTATATTCCGGCCAAAATTATTTGAAATTAAAAGAAGAAAAAAAAAACTTGCCTAAAAGCTAAATAAATGCCAGGAATCGCCGTTTTCTCGAAATCCGTTTAAATAAAATCTCTGCCCCAGCGAAATGAAAAAAGGAATTCCTACAATTTTTGTAGTTTTTAATCAACAATATGTTCTTAATAAAACCTTAAAGTCCAATCGTTGATTTTTTAAAATTTCTTTAAAAAAATTTTTAAAAATGTAAAATTGTAGATTTGAAAACAGTGTTTAAGAATTCCGATCTTTTTGGCACTAATTTAAAACGAGTTTGCAAGGTACATGATAAAAAATACTTTTTAATTGAGTACTTTTGAAATAATAAAATAATAAAATGTTTTTGCATTACATTATTTCTACAAATTTCAAAATTTGGGCTCGAACTTCTTGATTAAGCGTTCTGGGACACATTAGTTGCCGGGGGCAATTGTAATAACTTGGTTTTTTTAAAACCGATTTTAGTTTTTATTGCCTTATTAGAAAGACAATTTACTGTTTATTACGATTTTTTAATCCTTTTAATTCAAGATTAATTTAAAATATTAAAAATTTTAACAAATTATAAAAAAAAGTCATATTTTTCCCATATATACCTTTTTTCAAACTTCAGGGCCATTGAGGCACGTGTTCCTCTTATCCGATTGTCCTAATTTTTTGGGAGACGTGGTTTTACACCCAAATACATATTTTAAGGGGGGACCCAGTCAATATCTCACAATTTTTTTTTTGGAGCACCCTTATGAACATACATGATCATACATTTACTTGTATAAGATCATGCATGGACATACGTGTTCATATATAACTATGCATAGTTCAATGTATGACCATACATGATCTCATATATTTCCATATATCTTTGGATCCGAAATTTGAGGGTATATGGCCATATATGACCACATATGAGTATATATGACTCATATGTGATCATATATGGTAATATATGAACATTTATTGTCATATACCCTCAAATTTCGGATCCAAAGATATATGGAAATATATGAGATCATGTATGGTCATACATTGAACTATGCATAGTCATATATGATCACGTATGTTCATGCATGATCATATACAAGTCAATGTATGATCATGTATGTTCACATATGTTTCAATTTTCCCATGGGATGTTAAAAATTTAGCGACTTTAGCGACCACTGTAGTGTAGACAGAATGAGTTATACCAGAAATGATAATATTTACAAGAATAAGGAATTTTAGTTATACCTATACAAAAATAAATATTTTCATCGAAATCTGAGACACAAATTTTTTTTAATTTTTGTCTATGGGACAAAGCACTGTGCGTCAGATTGTAATAAACTGAAAATAAAAAGTCTTTTTATTTAAATTCAACATTATTGACCTTGAAAAACTGTATTTAGGAATAAATTAAATAGGAAAATGTCTGATACATTTACATTGAATAAAGTTGAACAATTTTATTATAAAAGAAAAGCTTTTGGAAAAAAAGAATCAAAATACATTCTTAAATTAACAACTGATAATAACGTTTTGGACCTATTTTAAATAAAAAATCAATTTTGTATTCGGCTCCCCAATGGAATTACTGCGATTTGAACTAAACCACACAATTGGTAATAAAATCGCTTCTCAGCATGAGTTCCCTTTTTTTCTGTGTAAAAATTAAGTTCATAGTTAGAATTAAAAGATTTATTTACCTTTAAATTAATATGTAAAAATCTCATTTTTCAGGAATTTTATAATTACTTTATTTAGTATAAACTTAATTCATAGTACATATTTTGGTAATCTATCATTTGATGCTTCAACAATATTTTAAAACATCTGCTAACTTTTTGTCTTCATTTTAGATAATTACCACAAAATAAATAAAATTCCAATTCATCTTGAGCTAAATTCAATTTTTATTTACATATATTCTCATATAAAATGTCCATTTATAAAAAAAAAAAATTAAAGAAAAACCACAAAACAAAATATAATATTTTTTTTTTTTTAAATTTTCTATTTTTTTGTTAAATAATAAACAACACTAACATCAACAACTACATAAATACACACATAAGTATGAAAATAGATACTTTTTCAACATTGTTGTAACAACGAACGATAGCAAAATATCCCAAAGTGATAAATGTACTATACAGCTGACAACTAGAAAAACCAATTTGTATTTCCAAAATAAAAACAAAATACTAAATTTAACAAGAGCTATAAAAAAATTGTTCAAAACCACAAAGTCTTTTGTATAAATAAACCATAAAATAGAAAAAAAAATATTGTTAACTATAAATAGTGTAAGAGTTTACTAAACACAAACACAAACACATACGAGTGAGTACTTGTATTTAGTTCCCAATGGAGTAGGATGTAAAACTATTTGTTGAATACTCTATAAATTACACACAACAAACTTGTAAACATTGTAAATTATTTTACTATTTACTTATTTACTTTTATACTAAACTAAGCTTCATTGAGTCGTATATTTTTTTTATCATTTAGCATAAGGGAATTATTTCAATTATTTAGAAGTTCATTCACAATTTTTTTTTATTGAGATATTCTATGAAATTCATTTAAGATTATACAAATAGTTATAAAATAAGAATAATACCAAACTGCAGAGAAGTCTTCTACAGATGAATAGAAATATAAAAAACTTTCATTTAAGACAGTGTCCTTTAGTGGAAATTAAATTTCAAGTCCTTATTTTTGATGTCTGTAGTTTTAAAATCTAAAAATCACTTACATATTGTTATTAGAATCATAAATATTTAATATTGATATATAGTCAAGAGAATAAGAAAAGTTTTCTGGAGCCTATAGAGTATACAATTTTATTATTGTCTTACACCTAGTAATGGCTTCATCAGATTTTAACCTTGGCTCATTTCCTCTTCTCAAAATTATATTCATTTTTAATAAATATGGATTTATTTAAAAATGTATGTATATGCACTCAATGCAAAGGATATAAAAATATATATCATAAACCTCAGCTTAAATTGTCTGTGTATGCATAAATAATTTTATGATTGAATTGATGTTTTTTTGGCCATAAAAATACTACAACTACAACAGAAATATATACTTGTATAGCCCAAGTACTTAACAACAAATATACACACATGCATGAACATGCACACACGCACATACACACACACGCACACAGTGGCAATAACATATGCAATACATGAATAGAATACAGCACTAGCTATTCAATGAATGGTTATGATTATTATTTGAGATTTTTCTTTTTAACATAAAATATGTATAAAAACATAAAATAAACGGATCAAAAACTATACACATTTTCCATATCAATTGATTAATACAATATATACGTAATAGGTAGCCTGAAAAGTTTTTAGGTCTTTTTAATAATTTATATTTCATTCACACACAAATTTATCAAAAACAAAAAAAAAAATATTTTTTTTTTTAATAAAAAAAATGTATGAAGCTATGTATAGTTGACCTTTTAATTGGTAAATGAATGTTTTTGTTTGATTTGAGAGCATACAAATAAGCTGCAGAGAAGAAAATAAAATAAATAAGCTTTGTACATGAGCCCATGTGAATCAGAGATTATATTGAAATATTTTGGTATTTGCGATCTGTAGAGTGCGAAATAGCCAATTTTAGGGGACCTTTGTATGGGCACTAGGCCCAAATATGGACCAATTTTAACCAAAAGCAATAAACTTCACCCTTGGGGCAAAGTAAGTCGATTTATTAAATTTCAGCAAAATAAAGGTGGGTCTAGGTCCAATATTTTTTGATATTACAAACGTCAGCATAAACTTATTCTACACTCAACCAAAAAAGTCTGTAATGGCTACTGAAAATTTTGCTGTTATTAAGGGAAATTTAACTGTTTTGAGCCCAGCGGTATTTTATGCTAATTTTAGCAATACATGTCTGCTGATCTGTAGTACAATAAAATTAGTAGCTGCTACTAAATTTTAGTAAAATTTAAATCGATTTACTAAAATCAGTTAAAAAACTTACTAAATATCATAATTTTAGTATTTACAATGAAATTAGTATAAATAGTTATTTGCAGCTACTAAATTTCAGTAAATTGTTGTAAACTGTAATTTAAAATCAATCTGCTGAAAAAATTTAAATTAGTATATTTTTCTGCTAAATTTAGCACTCGGTTTTAAAAAATTAGTAAAATATTTTGCTGAAATCAGCAGTCTGAATTAGTAAAAAAACTTCGTAATTTGTAATAAGAGAACAGGAAAAATGATTACTAAAAAAAATTGTACTAAAAATGAGTATAAAATTAGTAAAGTGCGATTGGAAACTGTTTACAAATTTTTTAACAAACTTTTTTATCTGAATGTACCCGAAACCCACTCCCCGGGGCTTATTTTGTGAAGTTACTTTGTGAAGTAATTGCAATTCCCTCCGGGTTAAAATGGTACAAATTATGAAAATCGTGAAAAATGTAATGTTTTTCAAGAGCTTACAATGATATATTTTAGTTTCATTTCTAAGATCTACAAATTTTTAGATATTAATTTTTGTTTCCTTGGATTATGCTAACCATGTCACAGGTATGGCCAAAGATGCGATTTTTTTTTGTTGCAAATTTACAAAACTCTAACTTTGAGTTTTTATACCCTACACCACTATGTGGTCAGGGTATTATAAGTTTGTGCTGATGTTTGTGACACCAAAAAATATTGGTCGTAGACCCACCTTATAGTATACCGATTGGTTCACAATTTTTTTTTATTTCGATTTAACGATGTCCGTCTGTCAGTCCGTCCGTCCGTCTGTCTGTCTGTCCATGCAATTTTGTGCGCACTCTACAGGTCGCAAATATTAAGATATTTTGATGAAATTTGGTACGCAGACCTATGTTGGCCCAAGAACGAACAAGTTTGATTTTGGTGAACATCGGTCCATGTTTAGACCTAGTGCCCATATATGGGTCCTACCAAAATTATACTGTTTATACGCTGCAGGTCGCAAATATTAAGATATTTTGATGAAATTTGGTACACAAACCTATGTTGGCCCAATAACGCAGCCTATTGATTTTGGTGAACATCGGTCCATGTTTAGACCTAGTGCCCATATAAGGGTCCTACCAAAATTATACTCTTTATACGCTGCAGGTCGTAAATACTAAGATATTTTGATGAAATTTGGTACACAGACCTATGTTGGCCCAACAACGAAGCATATTGATTTTGGTGAACATCGGTCCATGTTTAGACCTAGTGCCCATATAAGGCTCCTACCAAAATTACACTGTTTATACGCTGCAGGTCGCAAATATTAAGATATTTTGATGAAATTTGGTACACAGACCTATATTGGCCCAATAACGCAGCCTATTGATTTTGGTGAACATCGGTCCATGTTTAGACCTAGTGCCCATATAAGGGCCCTACCAAAATTATACTGTATATACGCTGCAGGTCGCAAATATTTTGATGAAATTTGTTACATAGACCTATGTTGGCCCAAGGACGAAGCCTATTGATTTTGGTGAACATCGGTCAATGTTTAGAACTAGTGCCCATATAAGGGTCCCCCCAAAATTGGCTTGGTTACAAACTGCAGGTCGCAAATATTAAGATATTTTAATGAAATTTGGTGCGCTGACTCACATTATAGAAAATTTTGACACAAGCCTCATTTTAACCCATTCGAATTTCGGATCCAAACATTAGTTGGCTTTTAACCAGACTGGTGTAGGGTATTGTATATTCGGCATGCCCGACTTTAACTTTTTTACTCGTTAAAAATTTTGTTCAACCAAATATAAAAAAGGTGTTCATCGAATAGAGATTTTTAACTACACCTCAGATAATAAATGTACTAAAAATTAGAAATATCCCTGTATTAACTCAGTAGTGACGGCATTTTAGATTTGAAAATTTTAGAGAAAAATGTTGTTTCGGTCAGTAATTTAGATAATAGTATGTATTTTTATTTTTATACCCTACACCACTATGTGGTCAGGGTATTACAAGTTTGTGCTAATGTTTGTAACACCAAAAAATATTGGTCGTAGACCCACCTTATAGTATACCGATCGGCTCAGAATTTTTTTTTATTTCGATTTAACGATGTCCTCTGTCCGTCCGTCCGTCTGTCTGTCTGTCTGTCTGTCTGTCTGTCTGTCTGTCTGTCTGTCCATGCAATCTTGTGCGCACTCTACAGGTCGCAAATATGAAGATATTTTGATGAAATTTGGTACGCGGACCTATGTTGGCCCAAGAACGAACAAGTTTGATTTTGGTGAACATCGGTCCATGTTTGGACCTAGTGCCCATATAAGGGTCCTACCAAAATTATACTTTTTATACGCTGCAGGTCGCAAATATTATGATATTTTGATGAAATTTGGTACACAGACCTATGTTGGCCCAAGGACGAAGCCTATTGATTTTGGTGAACATCGGTCCATGTTTAGAACTAGTGCCCATATAAGGGTCCCCCCAAAATTGGCTTGGTTACAAACTGCAGGTCGCAAATATTAAGATATTTTAATGAAATTTGGTGCGCTGACTCACATTATAGAAAATTTTGACACAAGCCTCATTTTAACCCATTCGAATTTCGGATCCAAACATTAGTTGGCTTTTAACCAGACTGGTGTAGGGTATTGTATAGTCGGCATGCCCGACTTTAACCTTTTTACTCGTTTTTAGCTAGTTATAACATAAAAACTTCCGATTTGTTTTAAACTGAGATAAAGGATGTGTTTCCGAAATTTTTGTAAATCTCCGACAACGGTAACCCTTTCTATACCAAGGTGAAACGTAAAATTTTTGGAAATTTTCGATTGTTCTTGATCAAAATATTGTATTGTTTCTTGCGGAATTTGGTGAAAGTTTTCCAAATACATCTGCTAAGGCCAGATTTTTTATACAGTAATAAAAAATTAGAAGTTAATAGGCACATGGGGTCAAAATGATCCCAAATTTTTAAAATGTAAAAAGTAACATTTGAAATGAAAATCGACATCTAATAACTTTGGGGTAACTTGTAAATAGTTCTGATTAGGTTGAAAAAAGTACCTCTTCAAGTAAAAAAATTTAGCTGGCGCAATATTTATATCGAAAATTTACTCGAATAAGTTTAGTTCGTTTTGTTGTTTTGTTTAAAAATCATAAAAAAGGAAACTTTTTGGCATAAACTCCTTTCAAAAACGTCAATTTGAATAAAAAATAATAAATTATATGATAAAAAGTGGAAATCTGATTTGCAAAAACGCATACAAATAAAATATTGGCATTTTTTTTTTGATTTTTTTATTTTATTTTTTTTATTAAAATTGTTAACAACATTTACCTTCCGGCCATTCAATTTGTTACTTCGGATCTTTCGACTTTAATTAAATTTTGCGAGCATTCCACAGAAATATTTTAGTTTTTCGGTTTTTCGAAATTCGAAAATCAAATCGTTTTATTTGCGATTTTCTTTTTTTATAAAATTAAAAATATTAAACAGTGCATTTATTTAAATATTCGAATTTTCTTTAATATTCATTGGAGCATCTGCATTTATATTGTATTGAAAACCTTTACACTAGATCAGTGGTCGGCACAAAGAGAGAATGTGAATGTATTGTGTTTCTACGCTGTGAGAAATTAGTTTATCATTTTTAAATTTATATTTGTATATTAAGAACATGAATTAATGAAGAAATGTAATAATCAATGCATGAATTAAAATATAAAAAGAAAATAATTTATAGTAATTTAATTTTATTAAATAAATCATAATAAATTATATTATACACATTATTTAAAATATATTTATTTTTTTGTATATAAATTATTTATTCTTAAAAAAGTATTCCATTAGTTAGTAAATTTTAATGAACTAAAGAAATAAAAATAATTCATAATAAATTTCCTGTTCTTGTAAGATTTTAAGAGTGTAATATTTTTCTAAAATTTCTTAAACAAAGCGACGTCAACCTGCTTTGTTGAAAGCTACCATACTACTGAATAAATTTTACGCTCTTAGTTGAGAGTTTTGTTGCCATTCGTGTTGTGTACGTGTGAAAAGCCGATTATGATCGGCCACTGGTGGCTATGGGTGCCGACCACTGCACTAGACTGTCCCTTAAAATAGCGATTTGTCGATTTTTATTCATTACACCCCGCAGTTTTATTGGAAATGGTCCCAAATGGAAGAAATCGATTTTTTTTTTGGAAAATGTTAACCCGTGCCGAAAGGTGGATGAAAATGGCCCCTTTTGGAAAAAAAGTGTATTACTATTAAAAATTCCCAAAATTCGAAATTTCGAAAAAAATTATTTTTTATTCCATTTATTCATTTAATATAGTCAAGATGATTCATACATGGAATTTTGACTTCATCGGATATCATTAACCCACTTTAGCCTGGAATCCAAAATGACCCACGAATTTGATAAAAATGCAAAAATGTGTTTTTTTTAAATTAATTTTAAAGACATCAAATTTGTTTTTCTGAAGTTTAAGTACATGGCGAGAAATTTTGCTTATGCAAATAAATTTAAAACTTTTTTCAGAAAACATGGAAAAAAAGTAAAAATTGGATTTTGGATCTCAAAAATGCTAAGATATCCATAGACAACAGTGAGGCTGAATGAACTTAATATTTTGTAAGAGTCAGTTAGTAGGTTGTTAACTCAGTCCATCCACATCTATCACCTTCAATTATATGAAATTGTGTTATTTAATTTTTACGGGAATATCATGTTTTCTTTTTTATACTCGTAAAATGGTTATTCCATTTTTTTTTGGATTCATTTGTTTTCTATTAGATTAGTTTTTACATCCGATACACACACTTTCATGGTATATTTTCATTCCATTTACATTTCGAGTATTAACAATTTTTCATTGAAATTATAACGAGAGAAAAAACATTTTTTTATTCAAAAATTGATCAATTGGAAATCTGAATTTTATTTTATAATCCATAAAAAAAACTACAAAATGTTCACATGTGTATAACACTAACTATATGGTAGTTAGTTTAGTTACAAACAGATATACATTTATTTGTGTATGACAGGACTTTTATAATTTTATTTTTATAGTTTTTCACATTTCTATGGCGGCAATAGTTTAGATTTCCAAAAACTAGGCAAAAAAAAAAACATTGTGTTTATTATGCATATTAAATTTATACAACTCTTAAATTATAATCAATTTCAAATGAACATTTATGCTGTCATCTACGAAAAAAAAGAAAAATACCTATTACTAAAAATTTTATTAAACTTTTATAAATTTTAGAAAATGCACAAATACTAGAAAATTTGTCTTTAAGAAGTTCAAGGGCCAGTTTTATGGTTAGAACTTGAATTTAATTATTTTCTTGAGTAATTCTTAACCAAGAAATATTTAAGGAAAAAATAAATTTTTGTTCTGACTATAAAACTGGCCCTAAGTGTTGTTGTTGTTTTAAAAAACTGTAATAAAAAAATGTAATTTTATTGTTGGAAAATATATTCCGAAAGTAGTAAATAGTAAATATAATTATTTATAATTATCAATATTGAAGAATCTTTTACAACTAAATTTTGTGCAATAGATTCGTTTTTGGAGAACTACATTTATTAATTAAATAAAAGGAAACTCACATATTTTATATTATCATAATAGCCAGAACAATAAACAAAATCTTGTTTAATTACTTTTGATAATAAAATTAAATATTTAAATTTAAAAAGACAAAACTACTTACTGGATTTACAAAATAGCAGGGTATAATTTTTACTAGCAACATTAAAAACAACAGCAACACTTAAATTAGAAACCATAATCATTAAATATGATTAGACACCAACACATAGACAAAACAAATAAACAAACAAACCACACTCACACATTTCAATATGAAATGCATGTTAAGAATTTACTAGTCTGCATGTCTTTCACAGTGTGTATGTGTAAAACTAACAAAAACAAGGATGCATGAAACATCAACAACACATGTTTATGCATGCACCTGGTGGATACACACTATCACACATTTTCACACATACCCATCGTCTGTTGCAAATGTTCAAAATTGAAGGTGGCACTAAAGAGAATACCATACCATGTTAGCAGTCGTACTCCTTGTACTTGCATCTATTTAGTACCTTCATAAACATTGAACAAAAGTGTGACATACAACATGAAAATTCACTTTTGCTTTAGTTTATTGTGGCATTGGTTGCATGCAACATTTATAAAAATTAAATAAAAACAAAATGTGAATGCTAGAAAGCATGATACCAGGTACACACGAGTACATACCATCAACGTATACATGCAGTAGGCTAGATCGAATATTATGTATAAATGTGAAAACTATTTTTGAAATATTTCAGACAAATTAAAATTTTTCCTTAGATTCCAAAATTCCTGTTAATTAAAATTGAAGATGAGTACAAATTATGATGTCTTTCACAGATTAACTTTCGTCTTAGCCTTTTTGGTTAGGACCTAGTGAAGGATACTTATGAGGAAGGGAGGGAGGGAGAGGGGCAAGTATCCTTCCAAATGTACTGTCTATCCTGTGTGTAAAAACAACGCGTAACACCTTTTATTAAATTAAAAGTAAAAAGTAAATTAAACTTTATACCGGCACAACTTCTAATCCTTAACATTGTGAAATCAAAAATTCAAATGTTTTAAATCGCTCTTGACTGCAACTAGATTTTAGAGATTACATTCAAGCTGAAACCCAAGTTCATTCTAGAACATCAAAAGGATCATAAAAGCAAATTTCCACCCTATGACAAGCCTATGTAAAATTCATAGGTTCCGATCCAGTTTTTCAAAATATCGAAATACAAATCACTACTTCTTTTTCTCTTCTTTTGAGGATTTTTTTGTATATTCTCAAATACGAAGATATTTTAAAGAAAATCGGTACGCTGACTCAAATGTACCCAAAGACAAGGTCTCCAGCAAAAAAAAAATTATTAAAAGAAGAGAAAAAGAAACAGTGAAAACAGATTTCGATATTGTGAAAATTTGAATCGGAACCAATGAATTTTACATAGGCTTATCATAGGGTGGAAATTTTCTTTTAAGATCCTTTTGATATTATCTTCAATTGGTGAAAAGGAATTAATTTTTATTCATAAAAAATTAAAGCAAACCACTGGACCTGACAACTTGGCTCAAAATAATTAAAGTTAAGCGCTTAACCATACCCAGTGTAGAAAATCATTACCAGATATGTGGTTATGTAACTACATACTTGGTAATGGTTACTAGTTACTTTTGTTATTACATTTCTTATTAACTTTATATGGCGATGTCGCGAAAAATAATGAGTTATGGTTATACACCAGCATACGAAAAATCCAAAAAAGTATATCGTTACCTATATGCTTACCAGTACTGACAAAAATAATGAGTCTAAAAATTGATTTTCAAAAAAATAAATTATATAAAAGAAAATATTTTTTATTGTATTTTTTTTTTTTTTAATAAAATTTCCTGTTGCGGGAATCGAACCTGGGTCTACAAATTGTCAGTCAATAGCTATACTATCTGAGCTATATCGACATGTAATATTTAATAGATAATTGACCTGCTGCACACAAGTAAGCTTACTCGCCAACATACAAAAAATCAAAAAATATGTGATTACATATATCCTTACCAGTGTTAAAAAATATTGAGTCTAAAAATAGATTTCAAAAAATTTTCAAAAAAATCTAGAAAATTATTTACTATTTGAAATAATGGTAAAATAAGTCATTATCAGTAACTCATTATTATATGTTTTAAAATAATGCAGAAGGTAAGTGGGTGTCATTACTGGTAGTCCAAAAAATAATGATATGCCATTACCGTTTCTGCACTAGGTATTTATAAATGTTTAATTTATATGGAAATATCTGTAGTTAGATAGATTTGAAAAGGCTTTTAATTTCATTAAAAATCACATTTTTGGAAGTTCTGGAAAATAACTGCTTTAGAATCGGAAAATCGGAACTTAATGATACTTTGGAATCAATGAAAAGTTGATTCTTAAGATCACTTCCATTTCACGCGGATGACGTTTGGCCTATGTAATGCGCCGCAAACATTCCAGCACTTCATTAACGAAGTTTTGCGAGGTCTGGACTTTTGTTATGCTTATATCGATGACATTATTGTTGCGTCTGATAATACATAGTCAAGAGCACGAGGATCATCCTCGACAATTGTTCACTCGATTGCGTGAATATGGGGTAACAATGAGTTGCAATAAATGTGTATTTGCGAAGGATTCTCTGCAATTTTTGGGATACTTGGTTATTTGAATAGAATAAGAGGCATAAAGCGAAGCTATATGCTAAATTTTAATTATCTATCTTCATTAGTTTAGAAGAAACACCAAAACCTCCTTTTCTCGGAGATTACGATATATTAAAAAAATTAGACTTCATTGACATATATCGCGACCATATTGCCATTATTACATATAACGATTTTTATTTGAAGTCCCATATCGTAATAAACATATCTACAAAAAGTATGAGGTCTTTTTTTTGCATTATCAAATTTTATATTGTCTTTTAAAGATGAGTACACTGTAATTTTAGCAATAAAGTTGAAAAGTTTGTTGAATATTACAACCTGCATTTTCTTGCACAAAAATTGATTATATAAACGAAATCGATCCACCCTAATGTGTGTGTACTACATAAGAAATGAAAGGTTTTGTATAAGATGAGGTTTCACTTTTTTCTACAGCTAAACAAAATATTAGGTACGGAACTAAACTTAAACCTTTCAAACTTCTTTGAAAATTGGTTGTAATAATAACACTGAATGACACAGAAAAAATTTATGGAGATCTGTTCATCAGTTCCATATATTCCGGACATGTAAGTTATTTTGTGTAGTTTTTACTAAAATTAGTATTATAATTTCTTTAATAGGGTTACACTCATAAAAAATATTGGTTGGTATTCGGTTGCCATTATAAAATATCGTCAGAGTTAAAAGAATTTTCCTTGTAGTTCTTAATAATTTAAAATTGCATTAGATTTTCTATAATAATTACAAAAAAAACGTAACTGTAACGGAAGGATTATACCTATAGCAGCAAAAGTAGTCCCTTATGCCAATTCGAGAATTAAAACAAATCTAATAACAAATTCCATTACTGTTACTAGTTTTAATTCAGTCTAATATTCTTCTATCCTAAAAATTGGTGATTACAATAAAAGAATTTGTTGCTTCAGCATATTTTAAACTTCAAATCTGTTTCCAATTACTAATATTATTTGTCGGCTTTTAAAATGTATAAAGAATAGTGGTTGTTATTTCTTTTCGGTTATAATATTAAAAAGGAGAAAAAAAATAATACATGTTTTGGTGTTATTAACCGAAAGCAAACAGAGTGAATCAAATACTCGTTGTATGTACAAAAAAAAAAAAGATCTAGTGCTTTTAGCCAAATCAATTTTTGTCATCTCAGGAAAAAATTGTGGTAAATGTAAGAAAATAAATTCAAAGAGGTTTTAATAAAAAAAAATAAAATCAAATTTTTAATTATCCTTTTAAATAATTTAAACAAAAACTTTACTTTTTGTGATTGGAAACTTGCAAAAGAAATAACAATAGCATTGGGTAAGTAATTTTTGTGATTTTTTTATCCGATAATATAATATAGGTATTGTGCTTCATTACAATAAATTCTTAAATCTTTGGCTCACTGGTTTAGATGATAAATTTCCAATAATGAAAATGGAGCTACAATATATTGTTTTATTGGAAGTTCTTACAAAAAGTTATAATTTGGGCAATGCAGAAATTTTTGTGCATAGTGGTCAAAATAATGAACCAGTTTTGGGTTAATAGAACATTAAATTTAAGACCAAGAAGAGTTAAGAGTAAAATTTGTGGTTAGGAATTTAAAAAATTTATATATCTCATATTTCAATGTCGGCCAATGGCAAAGAATTTATAATACGGTATCAGTAGGGTAAAAATTCATTTGAGGTATAAAGAGAAGTATTGCTTTTTTAATATAACCCAAAAAACATTTTTACGGACTCTCCGGCACGTACGGATTCATGAATCCGGCTTTTGCGGCACGTTAACTGTCCGTAATGTATGTATCCGTCAATACGGAACATTAGCGGACGGTATAAATGGATTTTCGAACACAATACGTTTTAACTCCGTTTTGGTGTATCCATTTTCGTACCGGTAAATACGGACTTCACCTGTGTTAGTTTGTTTTTAAAATAAAAGTTCAAGAAGCAAAAGATTTTTGCTTAAAGTTTTCATAATTTTAACGATCCTAAATGGCTGGTAATTTTTGGCAAAGTTCTCATTCGCAATGGATCACATTCTAGATCGTCAAGACTAAATACGGGAACATCAATATGATTTGCAGTAGCTCAGCGAAGAAGAATATCAAAAAGTATTCATATTCTTTGCCAATGTCATCAAGGTTTTGGGTGAACAATAAAAGCTACGCCAGTAGATTATTACCACCAGACAGATGTTTGTTTGTTATATCCACCATAACAGGTTGCTATTGCCTGCTTACAAATTGCTTGTGTTATCGCACAAAAAGATTCAATGAAATGTTATCACACAAAAAGATTCTGAATTAAATGTGGACCTGGATAAGGTGCAAGAAAATCTCTTTGATCTATGAAAAGATTGGAAAGGAAAAGATTAAATACAAAATTTGCTACGGAAAATTCCTAAACCAAAACCAGTTAAATAAAAATATATATATTTTTGAGCATTAAATTTTATAATTATTTAAAAAAGTTTGAATTCTATTATAGGCCACTATTGATGCATTGGATAGAGACGTAACCCGCACCAAAAAAATACTACTCATAATTAAAAATATAGGTTGAATTTATGTAGATATAAAGTCCGTTTTTGTTTAAAAAATCGGTATGGATACGGACCGGAAACGGAGTGACTCCGTTTTTTACACGACATAGCGGTCCGTAAACGGTCCGTCATTGACGGACTCTAAACGGACTTGTACGTTTTTTACACGACATAACGGTCCGGAAACGGTCCATCATTGACGGACTTTTAACGGACTCATGTCCGGTTTTTACACGATATAACGGTCCGTAAATGGTCCGTCATTGACGGACTTTCAACGGATTCGAATCAGATTCGATGTTCCTTATGTTCCGTTTTCTGGTCCGAATATGGATCCAGAAAACGGTGCGTAAACGGAGTTGGTTTTCGTTTACGACGGACCGAAAATGGTACGTAAACGGAACTTATTGTTTGTTGGGAACTTATTTTTGATATGTAATTTTAGTAAAAAAAAAATTATTTGAAATGCAAGCCCAATAATGAATCAAAACAAACCTCAAAAAATATTATTAAAAATTCAAATTTTTGTATGAAAGTGGTTCATCCCAAAGAGCCTTTTTTTTGATTCAAAAATGACTCAACAAAAGATTTAAAAATATTCCAATGGCTCAAAAATTAATCATCTTTTTGAGCCTTTTTGAATTGTTCACAAAATATTCAAATTTGTTTACATTTCTGAGCCATTTCTGAACCATCTTTTGGATTTAATAATTTGGCTCAATTTTTTGTGTCTTTTACGACTCATTTTAGAAGGCTCATATTTTGGTCCAAAATATGAGCAATTTTCGACAAAAAATTTGAAAATTTCAAAAAAATGTGTTTTATTGGAGTAAGTTTTGAATCATAGAATAAGAACCGCCAAAAAAGTATCCAAATTTTGCTGGCTGGGTATATAATTTTATTTTCGTTTAAAAAGTCTTTAAGAAAAAATATATTAAATTTATTTAAACAAATTAAAATAGTTTTTACTCATTTTTGCTGTTAGGTTAAAATTATTGTAATAACCAATATGTGGTTATAATTTTTAGTAGTACTGATTTTTAAAAATTCAGTTCCTACAACCAAGACTTTTTAAAAAATTAGTTTCTTTTAATGAAATTTGATGATATGGAACGATTAATATTTTGTTTCTATCATTGTTTTGAACAATAATGGCAGTTATTACAACCAAATGCACTGCTAAATATCAGTTGCTTTTAAGGAAATTAGATAGTAAGAACCGAAACTACAATTAGATTATGTGATAGTACGTGGGAGCGCATAAATGCTATTGGCAACAAATTCGGTTGAGACTGCGGATCTGTTTTCTAGGTGTAGTAAATAAGTTATTGTGACAACTTTTGCAAATTGGAAACTTTTTAGTTTTAAATTTTGCACGAACGGTTTTTAGAGGTAACACTATATTAGACTAGAAGTTGGACTTTAGGAAAGACTTGGAAAGCTATGCTGCTATATAAAATTTTTGAAAAGTCCCCATTTTAATGTATAGGTTACTATACATGAATACATTTTATTCTGTTGAAATATTTTCCTTTTAGTTGCTTATATACAAAGGCATAACATTTATCAGGGTCGATTTTACATCAATCGGTTAAAAACATAAAAAAACTGTAAATTTCGACACAAAACGCGAACAGTGCACGGAAAATGGCGGATCCAATATGGCGACAAACAATTTTTTCATTAAATTTCTATTTTTTACTTTAAATTTTCACCTGGGGAAGTTTTTGGGTAGCAGAAATCAAATTTTAAAAATTCAACATGGCGGATCCAATATGGCGACCATAAATTTAAAATTGTTATGTGTTGGAAAAGAAATTACACTGTACAAAAAAAAATGGTTCTGATGACAACTAATTCTGGGAGAGGGACCAAAGAATAATATAAGTGTATCGGCGTTTTAAAAGTTTTCGTCTGGCCCTATGTTTTGGGGGGTTTAAATTTCCCCTCTTTTGAAAATGTTTATTTTGAATCGGTCAAGAAAAGCATGTGAATCTTCCATTTTAGGCATAGGATATGTTCTGCGAACTTATGTAAAACACTACGGGAGACATTTTTGTGGAACATTTGAACCCTCTAACTCTGCAATGAAAGGATCTCTTTTGGCCCTTTTTAAAAAGTGTCAAAAAAGACCCATAAGTTGAAGAGTTAGAGGGTTAAAATGTTTAAAAAGGTTGTCTATCATGAAAATGGTCAACCTTTTTAAAACAACAAATAAAATCTAATATGAAAATATCATATTGGAATTTGGACTGAGGTAGAACAATATTCTAACTAAATTTATTTTATTATATTTTATTTCATTTAATTTTTTTACTTCTGCCAAAATATATTTAGGCATCTTTTTCTTCCAAAGGGAATACATATGTAATTTTAATCTCAAATTAAATTTCCTACATAAAAATTTTCATAAATCCCATCATTTGTCGTAAAAATAATATTCTTGGTAAGTTTTAAGCTCCAACTGGCTGGACAGAAGTTTGGCCCTTCTTTTGCAGCCTTGTCATAGAGTTCTTCTAGGTTAATTCGATAAATTGCGAATTAATATTATATTAATATTTTTGAATGGAAGGATATCTTAATTTTAGGAACTTACTTTAACGTTAACGCATTCTTAGAAATATGACATTTGATAAAATAACCAAGTTTTTAAAACAAAGTTGCCACAACGCGGAGAACAAATATGGTTAACATGATTGGCATGACTCCAGATTATACGAGTATAATTCTAGTGACCACAAAAATGATTTATTATGAATATACTATGATCAGTGAAGGCGATTTCATCATCACGTAGAATGCTTACAAGAATCATATTATGATTACTTAGATAATGTAGTGAACATTACACAATGCAATAAAAACATGATGCTGTTCTCTTATCTGCGAGACTATATGAAGAACATATTTCAAGCTTCCATAGAAAAATGCGGAACCAATTTTAATTCCAAATTTACACTGATAAGTGAATTGATCAAGACTGGAGAATATGTTTATGCTGGAGGATATGTTAATGCTATTTTTGCCCTTTTTTATTATGTTGGATTTTTTTGTAATTGATAGACACAAAAGTTGAATTTTATCGGACCGTGTTAACTAGTTTCTTTAATCTTGAATTTTTGTGTACCAAATAAAATACTTCGTGGTACAAGAATTTCCTAATACCCCTAATACTTATACTCACTCTTAGAGTCTACGTCTTTGGTAACATTATAAGTTAAATATATTTTTGTACCATGTATACGTTTGTATGTGGAGATTGTATTTGCATATTAAATGCAATACAAACTTAAACAATCCAGTACACACACATATGTACACTCTTACATATGTATGTGTACCACCTTTCATGTAAATGTATGTAAATAGATTTATATATTACACGTAGTAAAGATAAAGATTCATTTGTAGCTTTAATTCTACACTAAATATTGCAAGTGTAACTAAATATAAATGCTGCCACGTGTGGCATCTATATTCTGATTTTAAGCCATTCCATTTGCAGGGTGGTTGCTAAAGTTTTTAGTGTCTTTCTTTGACGTAAGTGTTTTGCAATTAAAAACCTTAACCATGATATTCATATAAAATATTTTACGAGTGCAATATCAGATTCATTTATGTACATCTCATTTATGCCTTTCGAGTTGTTGTCTGTGTATCTATTTCAACAAATCAAACAAATAAACATATTGCATTAGTGTATTGTTTGTTTTGTTTGCTGTTGATGCTTGTTGCTGTCATATTTCCAAATTAGATTGTTATACAGGTGGTACAAGAATATGTTTAAATATGTCTGAGACAATTTTTCATCAGTTTGGTTTTTGTTTTGAGAAAAATATATCTTCGGATCCGACATTTGAGGGTATATGACCGTACATGTTCATATATGACCATATATGCTCACATATGGTTCATGTATGGTCATATATGATCATATATGACCATATACCTCCATATACCCTCAAATTTCGGATCCGAAGATATATGGAAATATATGAGATAATGTATGGTCATACATAGAAACATGCTTTGACGTATATGATCATGTATGCCTATGCAGGATCATATACTAGTCAATGTATGATCATGTACGTTCATATATATTTCGATTTTCACATGGGTTAACAAGATTTTTAAAAAAGCTCATTTTACATCTCTTTTTAATCAAAATATGAAAATCTATCGATTTTTCGCATTAATGGCATTAAATTAATGGCTAAAATCCCAAAATTTCTTTTATCTTTTGAGGCAAGTCCCTAGCCCGATTTCAGTTTTGCCTAAGGAAATCGTCAGGGGATGACATTTTTAGAATTTCTAAAAATACTTGTTAGTTAAATTACAAATTCAATTATAATTTTTTGTTTTCATCATCCATGGTAATTTTTCATTACCATTGAAATTTCATTATCATTAGTTCATACTAATGACAATGAAAAACATTTCATCACCATTTAATGGTAATGAAATATTTTTCATTAGAAAAATCATTACTAATGGTAATGAAATTACACTTATGAATAAAAAAAACTAATTACAATTGATTAAAAACCATTTGTTTACAAAAAAATTCAGACAAATGGAAACGAACAACGGGTTTGGCCGGGAAAGTTATAAAACATAATTTTTTAAGGAGGATCCATTCCATTCCGTTAAACTATACCTGGATACAAATAACAATGAAATGGAAAGCAATATTTAATTTCAAATGAGCATGAGCCTGAATGAGCATATTCCATCTTCGATTTCAGCGAGTTTTACTCTATTTTTATGTTTTTCTGTTAATGAAAATTATTTTTTTTAATTTATTCATTATCAATGGTAATGAAATTTAAAATCGTTGTCATTAATCAATGAAATTAAATTTTAGAATCATTACCATTAATTAAAAAAATGGTAATGAAAATAATTTCATTACAATTGATATCAATGCAATGGTAATGAAATCACCAATTAATTAGTCCACCCAATTAATTAGTCCCATGTATGGTTTTCATCTAGGAGTATTATTTGACATTCAAAGTATCATAGAAAAAATAAAAACGACAACAAAAAATTTAACGCAATTTGACTTGTCATGTTTTCATTTTATTAACTAAATGCTTTAAAAAGCTCCAAATATGTATACACTAAAAGGCACCAAATATGCATTTCAAGTCAATATATGCAAAAACATGCAGTTTTGACAAAATTTTCAAAAATACGCAACTACAAACCGATGTCATTTTGTTCTAAATTTGATGATTCGGATAAAGTCCAAGTTTAGTACATAGTGGTTTTAGACTATCGAGAAAAAACATGAATTTGCATGGAATTCCTTGCCGTAGTCATATTATATCTTT
The DNA here is from genome assembly GCA_949987735.1 of Leucophora obtusa. Lineage (NCBI taxonomy): Eukaryota > Metazoa > Arthropoda > Insecta > Diptera > Anthomyiidae > Leucophora > Leucophora obtusa. Next base: position 207,430,866 of record OX465298.1, read on the forward strand.
TAAGAGTTTTAAGCCCGTATGACACTACACTCAAAAAAAAAATAGTCAGTACAGTAAGCAAAAAATGTTGCTGTGTGAGGAGCGTGCTTGAAAAAAGTTGGTAATTTCAGCAAAAATGTTTGCTGAAAATCAGCGAGCTGATTTTTACCACAAAAAATAGTAATATTAGCAAAAGTTTTGCTAACACTTAGTCGATTGCAAATGAAAAAAATCCTTGCTAAAATCACTAGACTTTTAGCTGAATATTAGTAGACTGAAAAAGACTCAAAAAATTTGTAGAGAAACTTTAATTTAGTTAATTTATTTGCTGAAAATTTAAATATAGAAATTGTGTAGAGTTGTTTTCCTTTAATTATCATTTCTGTACAACATCCAGACAAGCTTCGAGATATACAAACATTTTGTCTATCTGGTTGTCTGTCGTCCACGCTATAATTGCGGTTATCAGCATAAATTAGTAAAACATTAGTTCAAAATTAGTTTAGTGCTAAACGAGTGAAAGGTTAAAGTCGGGCATGCCGACTATACAATACCCTACACCAGTCTGGTTAAAAGCCAACTAATGTTTGGATCCGAAATTCGAATGGGTTAAAATGGGACTTGTGTCAAAATTTTCTATAATGTGAGTCAGCGAACCAAATTTCATTAAAATTTCTTAATATTTGCGACCTGCAGTTTGTAACCAAGCCAATTTTGGGGGGACCCTTATATGGGCACTAGGTCTAAACATGGACCGATGTTCACCAAAATCAATAGGCTTCGTCCTTGGGCCAACATAGGCCTGCGTACCAAATTTGATCAAAATATAATAATATTTGCGACCTGCAGCGTATAAACAATATAATTTTGGGGGGACCCTGATATGGGCACTAGGTCTAAACATGGACCGATTTTAACCAAAATCAATAGATTTCGTCCATGGGCGACATAAGTCGGTGTACCAAGTTTCATCAAAATATCTTAATATTTGCGACCTGCAGCTTATAAACAATATAATTTTGGTAGGACCCTTATATGGGCACTAGGTCTAAACATGGACCAATGTTCACCAAAATCAATAGGCATCGTCCTTGGGCCAACGTAAGTCGGTGTACCAAGTTTCATCAAAATATCTTAATATTTGCGACCTGTAGAGTGCACACAAGAATGCATGGACAGACAGACAGATGGACTGACGGACGGACAGACGGACATCGTTAAATCGAAATAAAAAAAATTTCTGAGCCGATCGGTATACTATAATAAGGTGGGTCTAGGACCAATATTTTTTGGTGTTACAAACATCAGCACAAACTTATAATACCCTGACCACATAGTGGTGTAGGGTATAAAAAATTTAACTAAAACTCTTGCTGAAAACGGAATTTCAGCAAAAAATAAAAATTGCTGAAAACTAGTAAACTTGATGTAAAGGGTTTTTCAACAGGGACGCTACAAAAGTAGAAAGACAGGGACAGCAAACGACGCCATATTTCTTGCCGCTCTTTAAACATTTCTCTTCAGTAAGGTTTGCCATTTCATGATGGAAAGATATACGAGCCAACAACGAGTCGAAATTATTAAAATTTACTACCGAAATTTGGGGTCAGTGGCCTCAACGTTAAGAGCGCTACGTCCAATTTATGGTCGTCATAATGAATGGCTTCGTCAATAAACAAAATATGCGTTATTGGTCAGACAGCAATCCACACGTACTCCATGAGTCATCATTGTATCCCGAAAAAATTACGGTTTGGTGCGGTTTATGGGCCGGCGGCGTCATTGGGCCGTACTTCTTCCGTGATGATCAAGACCGGCACGTTACTGTGAATGGGAATCGCTACCGTTCAATGATAACCGAATATTTTTGGCCCCAATTGGATGATATGGACTTGGAGGACATGTGGTTCCAACAGGACGGCGCCACAAGCCACACAGCGAATGTCACAATCAATTTATTGCAAACCAAGTTTGGAGAACGTGTTATCTCACGAAATGGTCCAGTCGATGGGCCGCCTCGGTCGTGCGATTTGACGCCGTTGGACTATTTCCTGCGGGGCTACGTCAAATCTATGGTCTATGCCAACAACCCAGCGACGATTGATGAACTTCGTACGAATATCGGCCGATTTATGCGTCTGGACTTCTGCAAGCGTGCCCGTGGTGGCCATGCAAAAGAGATCGATTTGCATACATAATGGCATCGAACGTACTTTCACAGGAATAAAGAATTTCATTGATATCCAAAACCGTTTTTGTTTTATTTAAAAAAACTTTTGTAGCGCTCTTATTGAAAAACCCTTTAAAAGCATTTACGATAAATGCTAATTTAGTACTTAATATTGTACGAGCTATGAATTCTGGCATTGTAAGATTTTGGTATGATTTAATGAAAAAGTGTACAGGTGTTACGCTTAAAAAAAAAATTAAAATTCACTGCAATTAATAATTAATCTGCAGTTAAGGAATAATCTTATTTAAGACTAACCTCGAGCTTTATTATTATTAATAAAAATAGTCAATAGTCAAAAGTAATAATATTTTTATAGCAAAAAAACCAAATTAATTCAAAATATTCTAAAAACGCAAAAAAACCTAAAAATTGCTAAAAATATGCAAAAATTTTTTTTTGGAAAAATGCTAAAAAATGCTATATGCTAGATGCATTTTTTTCATGCTAAACGATTTCAAAAATGCTAAATCTAGCATTAAATATGCTAAATTGGCAACACTGATTATTAGATACACAAATTCTATTAAAAGATTGTTCTAATCTCCCATATTCCTGGAATACAATTAAAAGAAAATTAAAACGCACTGCATTTATGTGATTGTATTACAAACAATCACTAAACTATTAATTATTAATTTTTCCAAGAAAGGTTTGTGATCATATTTCAACAGGGGTGTCTAATATTTAAAATAGTTTTTAGTATTTTTTTATATATTAATAAATAAGACTTATTTATCTATTCAACAATATATAAATTGTTTATATAATTTATACCATCGAGTCAAACTAATGCTCTCAAAACAGACATCTCAAGTCAAAATTTAATATTCGATATTTTTTTTTATGCTTAGTAGACTGGCTCTTATTTGTAACGCTGTTCCGAAACCCGCTCCTCGAGGCTTATTTTGTAGGGTTACTGGAAAAACCATTTCGCAAAAAATTTCAGCTCAATCGAAGAATTTTTAAGCTATCCCTGGCCCTTCTAAGTTTTGAATGCGATTTACAAGGGGAAAAAATAGACTTTTTGGCTTATTTTGAAAATACTGGCTGTTAGATAACTGTATTTCTGGAAAATGTTAATAGAATCGTAATCTAGACTGAATTGCTTTTCTTAAAAGGCATAAAAATCGGTTGGAAAATATTGAAGTAACTGTAATTCGCCCAGACCATTGCAGGGTTAAAAAGGGATGTATTATTAAAATCGCAAAAAATAATAAAACAAAAAATAAAATATTTTTTTCAAAAACTTAAAATATTATACTCTAGTTTCATTTCTTAGATCTACAAGTATTCAGATATAATTTTTTGTCTCTCTTGAATTATGCGAACCTAGTCCCAGGTATGGCCAAATATGGGATATTTTTTTTTTGTAAATTTACCATACTCTAATTTTGAACTTTTTAAAATTTTGTTAAACAAAATATAAACAAAAGTGGCCAACGCATAGGTTTTTTTTTAATGCTCAGAAATGCAACTAGAGTATAACATTTTAAGTTTTTGAAAAAAATATTTTATTTTTTGCGATTTTAATAATATATTCCTTTTTAACCCTACAATAGTCTGGGCGAATTACAATTACTTCAATATTTTCCAACCTTAAAATTCTTCCATTGAAATTTTTTGTGGAATAGTTTTTCTAGTAACCCTACAAAATAAGCCTCGAGGAGCGGGTTTCGGAACAGCGTTTCAAATAAGAGCCAGTCTACTAAGCATAAAAAAAATTATCGAATAATAAATTTTTACCTGAAATGTCTGCTTTTAGTGCATTAGTTTGACTCGATGGTATAAATATTGTTGAATAGATAAATAAGTCTTATTTATTAATATATAAAAAAATACTAAAAACTATTTCAAATTTTAAACACCCCGGCAAAAAACAAAAAAAAAATTACAATCCAAAAATTACAATGTCAAAACAACAGAGTAGTACATTGGAAGATGATAAAGCAAATTGTGGAAAATTTTCTGTTGTTGTTTTTGTTTTTTCTTTGATATTTTAAATGTTTAACAACGCTCCTAGACGAGAACAAAAAATTCTCATTGAGTTTGTAATTTAACTTAACAAATATTTCCAGAAATTCTAAAAACGTCGTCCCCTGACGATTTCCTTAGGCAAGAATGAAATCCGGATAGGGACATGCCTGCAGCGGATTATTTTTCACAATTTGTTAAATACGTTTGGGATTTTTAGCATATTTAATTCCTTTGATACAATCCATTTTATTTCAAAATATTACATAGAAATTTAACTTTTTATGTAAAAATAACGAAACATTTTTTTTAGTGTATGGCAATTGTTTACCATTTAATTAAAAAAAATCAAATTTTATAAAAATAAGTAATTTTCATTTATTTTTTACAAATAAAAAAAAATGCTTTTGAAAATATGACCTTTTCCACAAAATTTGCTCCCCTGTCGATGTTCTTGAGCGGCCGGCGGGAAATTTAGGGGCAAACTCTTGGGAGCATGTTTTTATAGTTAAAAATTAAAAAAATTTATTTTAGTGGGGTGACTTTTTTTGCCACATTCAAATAAATAAAATTTTGTTCAAAAATTCATCATTTTCGACCAATGCTGGGCATAGGGTGCATGCTCAAAAATGTTCTGAATTAGACTATTAAGCATTCGTGAAGCTCATTCTTTCAGAAAATGTCCAAAAATATTAAAAAGCTTTTAAAAACTTGGATATAAAAGTGAATGAAGTAACCCCCCTTTTTGGAAAAAATGCCGTTTTCAGGACTCGCTTAAAGGTTTTGAATTAAAAAAACAATCAGTGCTAAACGGCTCAAGGTAATTAAAAATAGTTTTCATAGTGAAATTTAGAAAGGTCTTGAGAATAACACACCAAAATTTCAAATATGTTGTTGTGATAATGAAAAACTTATTGAGAAAAAACCAAAAAAATTCAAGGTTAAAAATGAACATTTTGAAATTCAAAGTTAAATATTTTGTAAATTATAAGAGATACTGTGATACTTGAAGCATGCTTTTTATTTATCTTGTAGCCTAGATTACAAAAAGTCTAAAATTAGCAAAATCGGTTCACATTTGTAAAAGTTGTACGACAATAAAGCTTTTGTATACCCGAGATGGTCAACTTTGACACCCTGTAGCACACCCTGTGATAAAACATGGTGGCTACAGTACTTATTTTCTAAAAGCCTAGGTCTTTCTCTTCAGTTCTTCTGAACAATTTTGTCCCTGTGATAAAACAGGGTGGCTACAGTACTAATTTCTAAAAGCCTAGGTCTTTCTCTTCAGTCCTTCTGGTCAAATTTGACACCCTGTAGCACACCCTGTGATATAACAGGGTGGCTACAGTACTTATTTTCTAAAAGCCTAGGTCTTTCTCTTCAGTTCTACTGAACATTTTTGTCCGATTGCATCATCAATTTAGAAGATCCATAATTATTACCATTTTTTTTTGGTTTGAAACCTCTGTGTGTCGTAAAACAATACACGTTATCACCCTAGAAGACAGAAAAAAGCAAAATCCGATGTGTTTAAAGCAATAAAGTATTGTAAAAAAAGCAAGAAGAAAGCATAAGTAAAAAAACTTGGAAAAACAGCAGTTTTTTATTTTTTAATTCAAAGTTAAGAGAAAAAATATTTTTTTGTCAACAAAAAAAGTATTTTTGGGCAAAAATACAATTAAAAGCACAAAAATCTTAAGAAAAAGCTATTTTATAGCTAAAAAACGGAAAATCCAAGAAAAGCAAGAAGAAGCAAATATGAGTAAAATAAGCAATAAAAAGCAAAACCAGCAATTTTGTCTTCTCTGGTTACCACACATCGAGATAAACACTTTGCGGAATTTCCCGTCATTATATATCATAAACCAATACACGTTAAGACACACAAGATAAACACTTTGGGGAATTTCCCGTAATTATATATCATAAACCAATACACTTTATCACACACACAGATCTAAGCACATTCTATCCTATTTAAATATGAAAGGGATTTTCTAAGAAGGGATTAATAACTCATTAGAACAAAATACAGTAGTTTTAATTTAACTGCCTTTTTCTTAAGTGCACATTTGCTATAACTGCACAAAATTTTGGTTTCGTTTCTACAGGGTCCGCCATCTAACGTTTTTTTTCCAACTAGTGCTTATTTCGTGAATGGTAACACTTAGCTCATGTCTGATTTGACAGATAATTAGTTTTATCCTTCCGCTGAACGAATATGGTTGTGTATACGCTTGAACAACGCTGGGAAATATTGCGACATTACTTTGAAAATCATGGTAATGTTGCAGAATGTGTGCGAAGTCAATGGCGATCGTTATCGGGCCATGTTGAACGAATTTTTGTTCACAAAAATTGAAGAGGAGGATATTGGCAACATTTGGTTTCAACAGGACGGCGCTACGTGCCACACAGCCGAAGCTACACTCGATGTTTTGCGCCCTGTTTTTGAAGATCGCATTATCAGCCGCAGAGCTGATGTCGTTTGGCCACCTCGGATAACTGCCTCATAGTTTTAGCAGTTTTTCATTATTTTCATAAAAAAGATCAACGTTAGCTGCCTCTTGTGTTTTGCTTTGTTTTTCAATTCTAGAAAAAAAAACACACACATAAAATAAATGTGTTTTCAACTTATTTTGTGACAAAAATATCCTACTTTAGTCATTTTTTAACCATAAAAATCGCAATATTTGGTGCAAAATACAAAGTTGTCAACCATTAGCTTAATTTGTTTTGTTTGTTTTCAGTCGTTATTGGTATACCTGCATATTAAGGCAGGTAAACAATTGGACTTAGCTGATGTACCTAATAATAAGTTAAAATTACTGTAGTGTTAGGTACATCTTCTCAAATACATCTTGCACTTAAAATTATATTGAAAATAAAATTATAAATACTTATAAAAACATGTTCATATCTGAACAGTCTCAACTAGAAAGCGAACGATTTAAGACGTGCGAGGAGAGTTCTAATCATAAAAATATATCAATAATAACAGAAAGTAAAAGTGACATAATTGTTTTAAATTTTTTCCGGAAAATAACGATAATTCGAAAAAGGTAGACAAATATAGTGAAAAATTTACAATAATTTCCTAAACAACTGACCATCTTGATTAAATTAACACACATATTGTGAAAAGTACAAATTATACAAAGAGAAACAAACAAAACAAATATAATAACAGTTTTTAAATAAAAAAAAGGAAAAATCAACTTAAAAAATACTTTGCGCTAAATAGATCCCGAATATATAAATATTTGATTGAAAAGAAATCTATTTAAAAAACTAAAATTATACTAAAATCAATAAACATTATAAAAATAAAAAAAGCTACAAAATGTGGAAGCCAACATCGTCTTCATCATCAGCGTCGTCCAGTGATAATAAGCAGAAAATTAAGGAAGTAGTAGGTGTAGAACAATTTGAACAACCGCAACAAAAACAAAAAAATATCAGTAAATATCCTCAACAAACGGCAACATTTGGCGAACAATTCACAGACTCTACAGAACAAAAAGATATTGACTTAAGTGGCGAAACTTCAGAAGGAGAAGGAGCAGGAGCAGTTGGTGTTAGTGGTGGTGATATTAAAACATTAAATATACCGAGTTTTTTAAGTGAGCCACAACTACAAAAACATCATCAACATCAAAATTTGAAATATCAAGAAAAACAACAACAACAAGATATTGATTCGGGTTATTTAGGCATAGATTCAGAACAACTGCAACCAAAATCCCAACAACATTTTTACACAGATTCGGGATGTATAGAAGAAGGAGATATGAAATTTAAACATACTGCTGATGCTGGTTTGCCAAAATCTTTTTGCAGTCTTAGTTTGGAAAATAATTCCAACAATGCCAATAATAACTTTTCACGTACAAATACATCAACTTCATCGGTGGTGGTGGCATCTGGTTTAAATAATTTAGGTGCCCCCAAACAGCAACAACAAAGTTCATCGCAACAAAAATCATCATGCTCTTTCTCCTCGTTTCCAGCTGGACAACAAACTGTCACAGTACCAACACATATATCACCTGCAAATGTTTGGGACAAGTACTTTCATCAACATGATAATTTTGGAAATACGTAAGTTTACAAATACGTTTTTATATTTCGATTGTAAGATGTGATTAAAAAACAGATTTACCTTAAAGTACTTTTCAACAGTTTTTATTAAAAAAATTTTTTTTTAACAAACTCTTCAAAAATTGTCGAAACCATCAATTAGAATCTAAAAATTGTATTTATAAAAGTATATTTTAATAAAAAAAAAACGATTTTTTTTCTTCGATGGAAAAATATAAGTAATTATTTTAGTCTATTTAAAATTTGAAGTAAAAATTCCAAACTGTTCTCCAGTTATTAAGCTTTTATGCATTGGAGATGCAATACAAGTTTCTGATTATTATTTGGAAACTTGAAATATATTAATAACAACAAATATGTATAAACTATTTAAACAAGAATTTTTAAAATTCACAGAAATTCAACGAAAATTTTTATTTTTTAAATAACTAACAAAAACAACTGTTTACTGTAAAATTACGGTTTTGGTAGTTGTTTATTGTGATATTAAAAATAACTGGTTTAAGCAACTGTTACGAAATTACAGTACTTGTCGTTCGTTGTTTTCTTAAATAACCGTTATATCAGTTGTTTTGAATTTAACTATAGAAAATCAACTGTAATTACTGTTAAAAACAACAACTACTGATTACTGCACAAACAACTGTCATGTAGTAACTGTCAAACTTTTTTGAGTGTATGAATACTTTTACAGCGGAAAACTTAATTGTATGTGTATTTTTAAATAAACAATTTCTTGATATTAATAATTTTATTTTTATTTTTTTTTTATTATTTTTAGATCTTTGCATTTAGAGTGTATTTCTGGTAATGTGGATGCCGTAACCGCCTGGATACGTATGGCTCCTCATCCTTGTCTATTGAATATAACAAATTATCGAGATCAAACTCCCTTGCATGTAGCCGCTTCCGCAGGGCAGCCAAGAATTGTCAGAATGTTATTAATAGCGGGAGCAAAGGTAAGAATTTACGAAGAAATTAACTTTAACCAAAATCTAGATCCAATCTATCAGTGAAGCGAATTTAAATGATACTGATACACTGAGAGAATTATCATCACATCAGCAATGAATTTCTTCATAGTTTCAATGAAAATTGTCACTGGAACTCGTCCATTGAAACTTTTGATAGAATGTGTGAAACAGGTTTCATTAAAGTCAATATTTATGAAAAGTTCATAAAATTAATGAAACTCTTCATAAAATGAATAGACCACTCCTCCAATGAATAATTCATTCAGCCAATGAAGAGCTTCATAAAATTTTTGAAGCAATTTCATTAATTATTATTTGGTTGTTGTCGTTGCTAAACTGGATTTCATTACGCTTTATGGATTTGCTAAATACTTTTTATTTGTATTTAGCAAATCCAAAATACGTAATAAAATTGTAGCATATTTTGCGGATGTAATGAAAAAATTCATTAAATTAAAAAGTTTCAGAAAATTTTATAAGCTTAATTCAATCAATGAAATTCCTTAATAATATTTTGAAAAAATTAATATGATTTATAAAAAAATTTGATAGTCCGAAATTCATAATAATTCAATTACACTGCATGACACTCAAAAAATTAATGGAGATCTGACCACCAGTTCTATATATTTCGGACATGCTGATTTTTCGCTAAATGTCTTTAAAGTTTGGCGGTTGTCCATTCAGCTTTTTATATAATAAATTTTTCAAATTCAATTAATATGAATTTTTTTTTTTTGTGTTAAAAATCAAATGCTTTCCCAAAATTAAAGTGCTTTCCTGACACCCAAATGATAGTACCGATCTATTTAATGAGGGCAAAGTATTGAGATAGCATCAGGAAACACAAAAATCAAATATTTCCCTGCCACCAAATTATGAGCCCTCATCACTGAAGAATTTTAAATTACTCTAAAAATAGATGATTCTTGGATGATTCTGTATTGTGGAGACAAAAATTATTTCAATATCCACTCTTTTGAAGCTTCTTTTTCAAAAACAAAATAATATTTAAGGAAAAGAAACGCTGGGGAGTCACCCTTTTCAAGCGTTCGTAAAGCTCCCAAACTTAGTAGTTTGCCAGTACTTCTTTTTGTAAGACCGCGGTCTACTTGTGCTTTGCCAGCGCTTCTTTTTTGTTATCACACATAATTTCTGCCTGGGAGTGTACTCAAGACCTGTACCAAAAATCAGCTCTATATAAATTAATGGAAACTGAAATGTCTATTTTGACGATTAGTAGTAAATTAATCTGCTCATACAATTAAATATAACTTTGTATGTACCATATAACGTTGTCTTAAAATATATCAGGTATGGGCACATAAATGGCTTGAAGGGCCAAATTTGGGATTTTACAAACTTACGGAGGGCCGCACCAATGATCGACAAAAATGATTTTTTTGTACAGCCATCTGCTAAAACCTTTTTTTTTGAGTATTTCGGTTTCCCAAGCCCAGATCCAAAGTCAAAAAGGATCCACTGAATAACCTTCGAGTTGTGGGTCTTTCTTTTTTTATTCCCTCACCCAGGCAAATACTTTATGAGTCAATATTGCGAAGAAGTACATCAAAATATTTTATATTTTTATGATTTTTTATATTTTTAATCCAAATATATTCCCTTTTTTAATACGAACCTGAAGTCAAAAAACTTTATCGAATTAATCTTCGAAAATATAGTTTTCGTTATTTGAAAAAAGTTGGTTTAAGGTTTTTGCCAATTTTTAAATATTTTTAAATTTACTTAATAGATTTAGGTCTCTTGTTTTATTTATTGAAATGTGTAACATGAATTATGTGATGAGCGGAATTTTTGATACAAAACGTGGAAAATATAATTTCTAACGAAAATCTGAATGTAAATGAAATTTTAAACTCATAGGTCGACAACATTTTCTTATCGAAAATTTATAACAAATCTCAAACCTCTCAGGCACTGATTGCATTAAATTAAGGCCTTGTCTAAGTCAAAACGATAGAAATTGACAATTACTTTCGAAAAATTTACAAGGGAAAAAAACAAATTTGTTAAATACGTTTGGGATTTTAAGCATATTTAATTCCTTTAATGCAATTAATGTATATCCCGATAAAATAAAATTAAAAAAACTAATATGCAAGTGCTTGTGCAAATTTAAATGTTACTGACACTTTAGAAAACATTGTTTTCTATTGTTGTTTCTACATGAATGGATGTCACTACATTGCTAGATCTGTCAAAACAACAGAGTAGTACATTGGAAGATGACAAAGCAAATTGTGGAAAATTTTCTGTTGTTGTTTTTGTTTTTTCTTTGATATTTTAAATGTTTAATAACGCTCCTAGACGAGAACAAGAAATTCTCATTGAGTTTGTAATTTAACTTAACAAATATTTCCAGAAATTCTAAAAACGTCGTCCCCTGACGATTTCTTTAGGCAAAAATTAAATCCGGATAGGGACATGCCTACAACGGATTATTTTTCACAATTTGTTAAATACATTTAAGATTTTTAGCATATTTAATTCCTTTAATGCAATAGATGTATATCCGGATAAAATAAAATTAAAAAAAATCGTTTTTTTGCTTTCGTTTAGACCATTTTTTTAATACATAAACCAGGGCTAATTCTTAAATTTTAAAAATTCAATCACAAGACTCATAAACCAGCCTTAAAATTTGGATAGTGAGGGTTCTTATTCTGTAAGTCAAAAATTATTCAAACAAAGCATATATTTTTTAAATTTTAAACTTGTTCGCAAAAATTGGGCATTAGTCTTGGTAAAATGAATTATAAAAGGCACAAACATTTGAGGCAAATTTTTAAATCCAAAGATGATTCAGAAATGACTCAGATATAAAAATTAATTTTACTATTTTGTGAACAATATTTCTTTGAGTCATTTTTCAATCAAAAAGGAAGGCTATTTTGGATGTACCACTTTCATACAAGTAAAAGTTTAATACCTAATATATTTTGAGCACTTTTCTGATTTATATTTGGGCTTTTTTGATGGCTGGGAACTCTAGAAAATATGAATTATAAACACTTTATTCAAGAGTTTAATAACATATTAAAAAATTGGGATAAGGCAGAATTGTTTGCTTTAAAAGCGGGATAAAAATTCAAGGCGGCACGAGCCTTTAAAAAGCGGTATAATCCCGTTAAAAGTGGGTTGGTTGGTCAAGTTAAGCACAATAATAAAAAAAGCCTGTAAAAAGTTTTGCTAAAACTGCTGAAAATTAGTTAAAAATTACCTTTCATAAAAAACTACAGAAAGAAGCAGAATTTCTTTGCTAAATATTAATGAAATAAAAATAGGAAAAATAAAGCTGTTAAATATTCATACTTTTAGTTGTATTTGAGCTAAATTTTAGTTAATTGAAATAAAAATTGATGTATATTTGTATAATTAACAAACTCAAAAAATTTTAAAATTGTTTTGAGAGAATAAAAATCTACTGTTTTTTTTTACACGGTTTTCGGAAAAACAGCACTCAAATTTGGTTAGATTATAATTATCTTTTCATTTCTTTAAAAAAAATTTAACCCTTAGTGGCCTGGGGCAGAAAAGACCCATGGACTTAATATTAATTATGACTACGAGATTGTAAAGCCATTAAATTTATAAAAAAAAATCTCAACTGGATAAAAATAATTATTTTGTGTAACGTAATCCATATGGGGATAATTTTTATATTTTTGGCCAAAATCGCCCCACTAGGAAATTTACAGAATATGAGTATTTTTCACCGGGTAGGTACGTAAACACAATTTTAATAAAAAGCTTCCGTGTACTCGAAATTAGAGAGGTCATGGGAGAGTAATATAAGGCGTTGCGTTTTACAAATTTACCCTGTAAATTTCAATCATTTTATTGATGATGCAACTAGATGAGACCGAAATTTTGATAATGTTATTTGAAATCTAATTCAAGTATTATTTTTAACATGATAATAAATTTGTTTTGATAAATGAATGTTATTTTCAAATTAAAGAAAGATTATACAATTTTCACAAGTAAATTACAAAGAATAAAAATTTTTTTTAAAGAATTCGATAAGGTGATAGGTGATATTAATTTATGATCTATAGTCAAACTAAAGAACATCCATTTACCAAAATAAGAGATCAATAAATTTATTTTTTATTAAATAAGTGATATAAAACTGAATATATTTTTCGTTTTCTTTTTTATAGCCAACTGCAGTTGATTATCAAGGCAATACCGCGTTACATGTTGCCTGCGCATATGTTAAAGAAAAATGTGTTGAAGCTTTAACTACTCCTATCAGTGTCTCCGAAATAAACGAAGCCCGTCGTCAATTTGACCACTGTGTGAATGCCAACTTACTCCAGTATATGAAATTTTGTAATTCTGAAGGTAAGGTTACTTTCTTCTCAATACTTTTCAAATAATTATTTAGCATTTTGAAACAAAATATTTTCGTACAAAAACCATTTTCTAATAAAAATACCCGATCGCTTAAAATTGTGCAATTAAGAAGTAATATATATTTTTCAATTTTATAGCTAAATTATAAATTATGTTAATTACAATTTGTACGCTCATAAAAGTTTGTCGGTGGAATCTACTGAAAATGACAGTTAAAACAACGGTACATATATGCAGTTAAAAAGGCGACAAAAGTATTTACCTTTAAAATAACTAAAACTTCTGTTACTTTTAACTGTTGAAAAATAACTAACAAATGTATTAAAAATAATTTCCAATGTCGTAAAATTAACTGATAAATTTTTACTACGAAAATTTCAAAACAACTGACAAAATCGGTAAAAATTACTGTACTTTACAGTTAAATCTTTTTGTTTATAAAAGTGTATTTTAATAAAAAAAATAACTTTTTTCTTTTGATTACAAAAATATGTGTTATTACTTCAGCCTATTTATTTTAAAACCGTTCTCCAGTTGTTATGCTTTTATGCATTGGACATACAATACAAGTTTCTGATTTTTAATTGCTTATTAAAAATATATCAATAATAGCTGTGTTTTCGACTTAACTATATCCGTTAACTTTTAAAAAAACACAAAGTGCATAAAAACATTTTTTAGACGAAAACTATGATATTACTTTTCGTATCCACGTTAACTTACAACCTGGATAATTATCAATGTTGAAAACTCAACGTTTATACATTTTCACACCTAGCGTAACTTCTTCGCGTTAGCACCTAAAAAGTTTTGCTGACGTATGTTCGATTATAACGGAACAATTATAAACATAACCTGTTAAAAAAAATTTTATACTACGATCGGTTTAAAGTAGATTTGCTTTAAATACTTAACGTTGATAGGAATTTTTAAAATTCAACGAAATTTTTATTTTTTAAATAACTACCAAAAATAACTGTTTACTGTAAAATTACTGTTTTGTTAGTTGTTTATTATGATATTAAAAATAACTGCTTGAAATGTTACGAAATTACAGTACTTTTCGTTAGTTGTTTTCTTAAATAACCGTCATAAAATTTGCTTTGCATTTTGCTATAGAAAAACAACTGTAATTACTGTTATAAACAACAACTACTGATTACTACACAAACAACTGTTATGTAGTAACTGTCGAACTTTTTTGAGTGTAGAACACAAGATAATTGCTCCATTTCGAGTTCCGGCGAAGTCCTTGTACAAAAACCGTTAAATCGAAATAAAATGTTTACAAAAAATAAAAGTCGGATAAGTACGTCTACACCATTTCCAATTCTATTTTAGAAATTATCATTTTATTTCAGAAATTATCAATTGTTTTCAAGATTTATCAATTGTGTTTCAGAAATAATCAATTGAATTTCAGTTCTATCAATTGAATTTCAGTTCTATCAATTGTATTTCATAAATTATCAATTGTATTTCAGAAATTGTCAATTGTATTTCAGAAATTATCAATTGAATTTCAGTTTTATCAATTGTATTTCAGAAATTATTAATTGTATTTCAGAAATTGTCAATTATATTTCAGAAATTATCAATTGTATTTCAGAATTTCTCAATTGTATTTCAGAAATTATCAAATGTATTAATCTATTACTATTAGATGAAAGTTGTATTGCATTATGTTAATAAATTAATCCCGTTATGCTTCCTATTAAATATTTAACCCTTAAATGTATGGTGTAGCCATTTGGCATCATACCAGTTTTTTAATAAAAAAACGCCACTTGATGCACAAAACTGCACTTTTGGGCACTGGGGCCCCTTCTGCGGTATTTTAAGGATAACGGTTTTTTGATTATTTCGGTATCGGTATTTTAAGGTTAGCGGTATTTCGGTTATTTCAGTAACGGTATTTTAAAGATAACGGTATTTCGGTTATTTCGGTAATGGTATTTTAGGGGTAACGGTAGTCAGTTGAATGGGTTTTGAATCGATAACGGTATTTTAGCGGTATTGCCTGCCAACCCTGTTTTTATCTAAATTATTTAAGGGAACTTTCTTTATTGAATATAAGTTTTATTTATTTAGGGCCATTAAAGTTACCAAATTCACATTGTCTTTATAAATAAATAAGTAGTCGCGAGTAAGCTAGACTGCTTATAAAAACGGCTTCGCCTAACAAAAATAACTAGTACTGACGCCAAATTATAAGTAGTAAAAAATTTTAGTTTCATTATATAACCACTTATTTGGTAATGACCGATTCTGCTGGGTTATTGTGCAGAAAAATGTAATTATTTTTTAAACCCTTCCTGAAATTTTTTTTAATCAATATATCTAAAATAGTTTGTTTCTTCTACACAAATTTGTGCTGAATTAATATTTCAAATAAATTTTATAATATAAGATTTCAATTGTTTTTTGTTTTTCGTAATTACAGGTAAAAAATATGTTCATTTAGCTGCCCAGTCTGGTTCTATAGGCATTTTACGTATATTGATGACTTATGGAGCTGATATTAATGAAGGAGTAAGTTTTTTTATAGCAAATTCTCATAAGGGTTCTCATTGATTAATTTGTAATTTATTCTCCTTTTTAGGAACTTTCAACTGGACGTACACCATTACATATTGCTATTGAATGTGGTAATAACGATTTTGTTAATTTCCTATTGGATGAGTGTCCAACATTAAATTTGGAAGAAGATACTTATGCTGGTTTAACCGCTTATCAATTTGCCTGCAAATACAACAGATCGGAAATGCAAAATATGTTACTGAAAAAAGGTGCTAAACCCTTAATGCCACCAGATAGTGATGATGAAATGGATTTTGATAGTGATAGTACTAGTTGTTTTGATAGTAGCGACAGTGCAGTGGATCTTGACGATTGTTAAAAGAGATAAAACCTTGCGGATACTGCTGCGGATTCCGCTGCGTTGAGAAAAAATAAACTAAATGACTGCGGCTGCGGTGATGGTAGTTTTTCACATTTTCTTTACATGTACGTGTGTGTATATTTCATTCCATTTCATTTATTTTACAAAGTCTATGGATAACAATGATCCTTACAGACTAATCGCTAAATATAAAATTAAAAAAAAAAAAATTATTTAAATAAAATTTAAAGATATCTTTTGAATAAATAAATTCTAAAACAAACTTATTCTCTAATTTATTAAAATTAATCTGATATCTAATTAACGAATAGGGTAGAAGGGGGGATCCTTCGCCATTGGGGCACGTACATTAATCCCATTTTTCTGCGATGTTAAGGGAGATAAAAAATTGGAAAAAAATATTTTGTGCGTTTTTCAATTACCTTTCCTTGACATCCACTTTGATGAACTTACATCATATGTGGCAGCAGGTAGACGTGTTTTTGTGATTTTTGGGGCGTCAAAAAAATAATTGAAAGCAACTACATTTTGCAACGAGTAAAAACGTTAAAGTCGGGCATGCCGACTATACAATACCCTACACGAGTCTGGGTAAAAGCCAACTAATATTTGGATCAGAAATTCGAATGGGTTAAAATGGGGCTTGCGTCAAAATTTTCTATAATGTGAATCAGCGCACCAAATTTCATTAAAATATCTTAATATTTGCGATCTGCAGTTTGTAACCAAGCCAATTTTGGGTGGACCCTTATATGGGCACTAGGTCTAAACATGGACCGATGTTCACCAAAATTAATAGGCTTCGTCCTTGGGCCAACTTAGCTCTGTGTACCAAAATATCTTAATATTTGCGATCTGCAGCGTATAAACAATATAATTTTGGGGGGACCATTATATGGGCACTAGGTCTAAACATGAACCGATTTTAACCAAAATCAAAGTCAGTGTACCAAGTTTCATTAAAATATCTTAATATTTGCGACCTGTAGAGTGCTACAAGAATGCGTGGACGGACAGACAGACAGACAGACAGACAGACGGACGGACGGACGGACAGACGGACATCGTTAAATCGAAATAAAAAAAAATTCTGAGCCGATCGGTATACTATAAGGTGGGTCTACGACCAATATTTTTTGGTGTTACAAACATCAGCACAAACTTATAATACCCTGACCACATAGTGGTGTAGGGTATAATAACTTCCTCAATCCGTGTGATAAAAACATAATTATACCCTACCCCACTACGCGGAGAGGGTATGTTTGTAACAACAAAAAATATTGGACCTAGACCCACCTTATAGTATATGGATCGACTCAAAATTTTTTTTATTCCGTTTTAACGACGCCCGTCTGTCCGTCCGTCCGTCCGTCTGTCTGTCCATGCATTCTTGTGCGCACTCTACAGGTCGCAAATATTAAGATATTTTGATGAACTTTTGTACATAGACCTACGTCGGCCCAAGGACGAAGTCTATTTATTTTGGTTAAAATCGGTTCATGTTTAGACCTAGTGCCCATATAAGGGTCCCACCAAAATTGGCTTTTTTACACGCTGCAGGTCGCAAATACGGAAATATTTCAATGAAATTTAGTACACAAAGCTAAGTCGGCCCAAATTCGGAGCCTACTGATTTTGGTTAAAATCGGTCAATATTTTGAGCAAGTGCCCATATAGGGGTAGGGAAAGATATTTCAATGAAATTTGGTACAAAGACCTATGTCGGCCCAAGAGATAAAATATGTTTAGTTTTAAATTAGAACGAGTAAAAAGGTTAAAGTCGGGCATGCCGACTATACGATACCCTACACCAGTCTGGTGTATTGTTTGGATCCGAAATTCGAATGGGTTAAAATGGGGCTTATGTCAAAATTTTCTATAATGTGAGTCAGCGCACCAAATTTCATTAAAATATCTTAATATTTGCGACCTGCAGTTTGTAACCAAGCCAATTTTGGGGGGACCCTTATATGGGCACTAGTTCTAAACATGGACCGATGTTCACCAAAATCAATACGCTTCGTCCTTGGGCCAACATAGGTCTATATACCAAATGTCATCAAAATATCTTAATATTTGCGACCTGCAGCGTATAAACAGTATAATTTTGGTAGGACCCTTATATGGGCACTAGGTCTAAACATAGACCGATGTTCACCAAAATCAATACGCTGCGTTATTGGGCCAATATAGGTCTGTGTACCAAATTTCATCAAAATATCTTAATATTTGCGACTTGCAGCGTATAAACATTATAATTTTGGTAGGACCCTTATATGGGCACTAGGTCTAAACATGGACCGATGTTCACCAAAATTAATAGGCTGCGTTATTGGGCCAATGTAGGTCTGTGTACCAAATTTCATCAAAATATCTTAATATTTACGACCTGCAGCGTATAAACAGTATAATTTTGGTAGGACCCTTATATGGGCACTAGGTCTAAACATGGACCGATGTTCACCAAAATCAATAGGCTGCGTTATTGGGCCAATATAGGTATGTGTACCAAATTTCATCAAAATATCTTAATATTTACGACCTGCAGCGTATAAAAAGTATAATTTTGGTAGGTCCCTTATATGGGCACTAGGTCTAAACATGGACCGATGTTCACCAAAATCAATAGGCTGCGTTATTGGGGCCAATGTAGGGCTGTGTACCAAATTTCATCAAAATATCTTAATATTTACGACCTGCAGCGTATAAACAGTATAATTTTGGTAGGACCCTTATATGGGCACTAGGTCTAAACATGGACCGATGTTCACCAAAATCAATAGGCTGCGTTATTGGGCTAACATAGGTCTGTGTACCAAATTTCGTCAAAATATCTTAATATTTACGACCTGCAGCGTATAAACAATATAATTTTGGTAGGACCCTTATATGGGCACTAGGTCTAAACATGGACCGATGTTCAAAAAAATCAAACTTGGTCGTCCTTGGGCCAACATAGGTCTGTGTACCAAATTTCATCAAAATATCTTAATAGCTGCGACCTGTAGAGTGCACACAAGATTGCATGGACAGACAGACAGACAGACAGACGGACGGACGGACAGACGGACATCGTTAAATCGAAATAAAAAAAAATTCTGAACCGATCGGTATACTATAAGGTGGGTCTACGACCAATATTTTTTGGTGTTACAAACATCAGCACAAACTTATAATACCCTGACCACATAGTGGTGTAGGGTATAATAATCGTATTTTTAAGTTTTTATTAATATTTCAGATTTTTGTAATTTTGAAGAGTCATTATATTATAGTTCTAATTATACCCTACACCACTATGTGGTCAGGGTATTATAAGTTTGTACTGATGTTTGTAACACCAAAAAATATTGGTCCTAGACCCACCTTATAGTATACCGATCGGTTCAGAATTTTTTTTTATTTCGATTTAACGATGTCCGTCTGTCCGTCCGTCCGTCCGTCTGTCTGTCTGTCCATGCAATCTTGTGCGCACTCTACAGGTCGCACCTATTAAGATATTTTGATGAAATTTGGTACGCAGACCTATGTTGGCCCAAGGACGAACAAGTTTGATTTTTTTGAACATCGGTCCATGTTTAGACCTAGTGCCCATATAAGGGTCCTACCAAAATTATATTGTTTATACGCTGCAGGTCGCAAATATTAAGATATTTTGATGAAAAATGGTACACCGACTAATATCAGCTCAAGGACGAAGCCTGTTGATTTTGGTGAACATCGGTCCATGTGTAGACCTAGTGCCCATATAAGGGGCCTACCAAAATTATATTTTTTATACGCTGCAAGTCGCAAATATTAAGATATTTTGATGAAATTTGGTACACATAACTATTTTGGCCCAAGGACGAAGCCTATTGGGTTTGGTGAACATCGGTCCATTTTTAGACCTAGTGCCCATATAAGGGGCCTACCAAAATTATACTTTTTATACGCTGCAGGTCGCAAATATTAAGATATTTTGATGAAATTTGGTACACCGACCTATGGCAGGCCAAGTACGAAGGCTATGGATTTTGGTTAACACCGGTCCATGTTTAGACCTAGTGCCCATATAAGGGTCCCCCCAAAATTGGCTTGGTTACAAACGGCAGGTCGCAAATATTAAGATATTTTGATGAAATTTGGTATACCGACCTATATCAGCCCAAGGACGAAGCCTATTGATTTTGGTGAACATCGGTCCATGTTTAGACCTAGTGCCCATATAAGGGTCCCCCCAAAATTGGCTTGGTTACACGCTGCAGGTAGCAAATATTAAGATATTTTAATGAAATTTGGTGCGCTGACTCACATTATACAAAATTTTGACGCAAGCCCCATTTTAACCCATTCGAATTTCGGATCCAAACATTAGTTGGCTTTTAACCAGACTGGTGTAGGGTATTGTATAGTCGGCATGCCCGACTTTAACCTTTTTACTCGTTTTAAAATTTTGTGCAACAAAATATAAAAAAGTGGCCAACGAATAGATTTTTTTTAATACACTTAAGAGAATAATCCTACTGAAAATTACACATATCCCTAATTTAACTTAGTAGTGACGGCGTTTTAAATTTGAAAATTTTAGAGAAAAGTGAAATTTCGACAACGTTAAACCTTTCTGTACCAAGCTCAATAGTTAAAATTTTCGACTTTTCATGAAAGTGTATCAAAACATTGTGTTGTTTCTTGCGGGATTTGGTGAAAGTTATTCAAATAACTCTGTTAACACCACATTTTATAAATAGTAATAAAAAATTAGAAATTAACCCTTACGGGCACATGGGATCACAATTATCCCAAATTTTTAAAAAAATTAAAGAAAAAACAAAAATTAATGTTATTACTCAAATTATTAGCCAAAATCACTCTTTTCCCTAAAATTTTCAAATTTAAAATGCCGTCAGTACTAAGTTAAATGATGGATATGTGTAATTTTCAGTACGATTATTCTCTTAGGTGTATTGAAAAAAAAACTTATGCATTGGCCACTTTTTTTTATATATTTTGTTTAACAAAATTTTAAAAAATTCAAAATTAGAGTATGGTAAATTTACAAAAAAATATTCCATATTCGGCCACACCTGGGACTAGGTTCGTATAATTCAAGAGAGACAAAAAATTATATCTGAATACCTGTAGATCTAAGAAATGAAACTAGAGTATAACATTTTAAGTTTTTGATAAAAATATTTTATTTTTTGCGATTTTAATAATATATCCCATTTTAACCCTACAATGGTCTGGGCGAACTACAATTACTTCAATATTTTCCAACCGATTTTGGATTTTTATGCTTTTTAAGAAAAGCAATTCGGTCTAGATTACGATTCTATTAACATTTTCCAGAAATACAGTTATTTAAGAGCCAGTATTTTCAAAATAAGCCCCTTGTAAATTGCATTCAAAACTTAGAAGGGCCAGGGATAGCTTAAAAATTCTTCGATTGAGCTGAAATTTTTTGTGGAATAGTTTTTCTAGTAACCCCACAAAATAAGAGGAGCGGGTTTCGGAACAGCGTTGCAAATAAGGGCCAGTCTACTAAGCATGAAAAAAATTATAGAATATTAAATTTTGACCTGAGATGTCTGGTTTTAGTGCATTAGTTTGACTAGATGATATAAATTATATTGTTGAATAGATAAATAAGTCTTATTTATTAATATTAAAAAAAATACTAAAAACTATTTCAAATATTAAAAAAAACCAAAAAAAAAAAAATTACAATTCATTTTATTACATAGAAATTTAACTTTTTATGTAAAAATAACGAAATATTTTTTTTTAGTGTATGACAATTGTTTACCATTTAATTAAAAAAAATCAAATTTTATAAAAATAAGTAATTTTCATATATTTTTTTACAAATAAAAAAAAAAAATGCTTCTGAAAATAAGACCTTTTCCACAAAATTTGCTCCCCTGTCGATGTTCTTGAGCGGCCGGCGGGAAATTTAGGGGCAAACCTTTGGAGCATGTTTTTTTATGGTTAAAAATTAAAAAAATTTATTTAGGAGGCGTGACTTTTTTTTGCCACATTCAAAAACATTAAATTTCGTTAAAAAATTCAATTCTGACTGACTCAACATCGCCCAGCCCCAGGCTTGCCATGTTAGCAATTTAGGTGCTAGATCTAGCACTTTTTTTTATGAGTTAGCACCCAAAATTTTGAAAAAGGTGCTAGGTGCTAATTTAGCACTTTTTCAAAATATTAATATTTTTTTTAGAACTTTTTTAAATAATTTGATATTTATATGAAAAATATCTCGAATCCGAGAAGAGTAAAAAAAAACGAAGAAAAATAAAGAACAGTATTTACAAATATACAGCTTCTCTGAATAGTGTTAAGTGTAAACAGTGAGTTAATAATATATTTACCCAGAGAGCCACGCCACATTTTGGCATAACAATGTTTACGAATTTCTAAAACAAAATAAGAAAATTTAGTTTGACATTTCTGACTTAAGTTCAGAATAGATTATTTATAAAATATTTCCAATTTAAGCACCGTAAGTTGTTCCAGTTTTACGTGAAAAAACTGTTATATTCCATATAAAAAAATGATTTTTCACGACAATGAGTTTCACGTGAAAATTGTGTAGAGTTTGTTTTCACGCAAATTTAATGTACAAGACTATTATTTTTCTTGGGAAAAAGTGACATTTTGTGTTTATTTTTGATTGTGTCTTTATTATAAAATTAAAAAATTGTTCATTTGTTTAAATTAAATTGAAATTTGAGGTATTTAAAGTTCGAGTGAAATTTTTCCACGTGAAAAACAACTTATGGTGCTTTAAAGGTCAAAATCTGATTGTTATTAGCAGGGCAAGGACTTTCATGCAAATGCATGTTTTAAGTCAGTGGCCCAAAAATGATTTTGACCAAATACTTTTGCGAATCAAAGAATTTGCAAAAAAATGGCATCGATTTGTTGTTGCATATTTTTGCATATTTTGTTATAAATGCATGCTTTTGCATTATTTGCTTTTAAGTGCATATTTTATTGCATATTTTATAATATTTATTGCATATTTTGCACATTATTGCATATTTTTTTTAAATATTTTTAAATATGAAATTCGATTTAAGAATTCATACTTTAAAACTAAAAAAAATTCAAAAGAATTAATTATTTGGAAACTCTGTTGGTGATACAACACTGCACTAGAAAGCGAAACACATAGTATACAATATGTTGTCATCCACTAACACATTTTTTATAGATGTAATTTTAAATTAACGTTTTCGGGTGTTATTGCTCACAAACAGAAAGTTGAAAATTTTTATAAAACTTTTTTTAAGGCAACTTGTTCCCGAGCATTAATTTCTGCCACTTTTTTCTCTGAGTTACGAAAGTGTGTACGATATGTAGTACACATATTAAGTTCTATTTTATAATAATGTCTTTTTCAGGTAAAATGCTACACACCCTTAATATTTACAATCGACTGTATTTCTTTTTATTTTCACTGAATTTTCTAAAAATATATTTAACTATGTGTATTTGAAGACATATTCAGTGTGTTCGTTTACTCGAACTTCTTACTACTTTTACTACAATTGCAAAGTTTTGTTTACTTTTTGTATTTAATTTTTCCAGCTATAGTAAATATAGTAACTTGTAGTAAGTAAACGAACAAGCTTATTGTAACCGATACCTGAATTTTTAGGTTTATATTAGTTTTTAAGCGCATATTTTCGATTTTATAGTGCATGAAAGTCCTTGCCCTGGTTATTAGCAATCTAAAACACCTTAAAAGTGTGGCGAAACAAATTACATTTATTGGAAAAAAAAATATTCGTAAAAAGGTGAAACAAAAAAGTAAAAGAATATAAAAAAACATTTTGGTAAAATTAAAAATTTAGAGAAAATGAGCCTTTTTCACCTATAGATATTTCAAATAAGTACACTCAAAAAAGTTTGACAGTTACTGCATTACAGTTGTTTGTGTAGTAATCAGTAGTTATTGTTTTTAACAGTAATTACGGTTGTTTTTCTATAGAAAAATACAAAATAACTGCTATAAGGGTTATTTAAGAAAACAACTAACGAAAAGTACCGTAATTTCGTAACAGTTGTTTAAAACAGTTATTTTTAAACAACTACCAAAACAGTAATTTTACAGTAAACAGTTATTTTGGGTAGTTATTTAAAAAATAAAAAATTCCGTTGAATTTTGAAAATTCTTGTTTAGTTTATATTTGTCATTATTGATATATTACTAGTTTGCAAATACGAATCAGAAGCTTGTATTATATCTCCAATACGAGTACATATAAGCATAACAACTAGAGAACGATTTGGAATTTTTACTTTCAAATTTTAAATAGGCTAAAAATTTTTATTTTTTTTTTATTAAAATATACTTTTATAAACAAAAAGAATTGACTGTAAAAAATAGTAGTTTTTACCAATTTTGTCAGTTGTTTTGAAATTCAAATTTTTCCGATTTTCGCAGTTATTTTTAATGCATTTGTTAGTTATTTTTCAACAGTTGAAAATAACAAAAGTTGTAGTTATTTTAAAGGTAAATACCTCTGTCGCCTTTTTAACTGCATATACCTTTGTTTTAACTGTCATCCTCAGTACTTCGAATCTGAAGGTGTTTCGAAAAGAAATATTGCTAAGACTCTGTTGATCCTGCATGTATATTAAAAATATTCTAGAAAAGAGTATATAAACAACAAAAAAATTTAACCTTCAAAATGTTCTGAATCTTAAATAGTTTTTCTACAGCAGGAAGAATTTAAAATTAGATGATTTCTCTATATAACAATCATGGATGGTAACCGAAACGAATGCGGTTATCGTTAGGGTAACGATATTTTAGGTTATTTCGGTAACGGTATTTTAGGGTAATGCTATTTTATTTATTTTGGTATCGTTATTTTAAGGATAACAGTATTTGAGTTATTTCGGTAACGGTATTTTAAGGATAACGATATTTGTGTTATTTCGGTAACGGTATTTTAATGTTAATGGTATTTCAGTTATATCGGTAACGGTATTTTAAGGATAAATGTAGTCAGTTATTTCGGTACATATCGCATGTTTTTTTTGCAAAAACTAAACTAAAGTAAAAACAAAACGAATTAGTTGATTTAATTTATGTGAAATACTCAATAACCACGTGCAATGACCAAGAGTAGAGAATTAAAAATAATGCTAACGGTATTGTAAGGATAACGCTATTTCATGTATTTCGGTAACGCTATTTTAAGGTTATCGATATTTCATTTATTTCGGTATCGGTATTTTAAGGATAAGGGCACTTCAGTTATTTCGGTAACGGTATTTTAAGGATAACGGTATTCCAGGTATTTCGGTAACGGTATTTTAGGAGTAACGGCAGTCAGTTGAAAGGGTTTTGAATCGATAACGGTATTTTAGCGATATTGCGGGCGAACCCCAATAAAAATTATTTTTTTGGGGGCAAAATATATATAAATATATTCAAAATCTGAAGGCTTTTCTGTGAAAAACATTTCACAGAGATGATGATTTTCCTATCGAAATAGCCCACAAAACTAATCTTTTTGTGGTACCTGATATGTTTCAGCCTCAAAATATGATATTTTCCCTATGGAAAGAATTATGATTTTTTTTAATTTCTGTACTGATTTCAAGCCAGAAATAAATAGTGACGCTATAAAATGGCGGCTGTATCAGTGTTGCCAAGTCTTTTTTTACAAATCCCCCTAAGTTGTCCAAAAAACCCCCCAAATTTGCTCTACCAAAAATATAAATAAAATACAAATAAAGATCCCCCTAAAATAAATTTTCCCAAAATTCAGCAATTTTCTAAGTTTTTATTTCAAATTAATTTTAGTAAATGCAAATAATTGATTTTTTGTTTTTGAAATCAAAAACTTCGTTATATTTTAGCTGGTTTTCTTTGCTTTCCTAGTCACAGTCTAAAATTTTTCAACTTCAAAAATATGTAGGCTAAAAGAAAATAAAAATTTATGTGAAAAACTATCAACAATTTGGCAAAACCAATCATCGAACTCTAAGATTTAATTGGTTTTTAAGGCAAAACTGCCCCTAAAATGATTTTCTTACCCCCCAAATTTCCCCCTAACAAATTTATACCCCCTTAAATCCCCCTAAGCGGTTGAAAACCCCCAACTTGGCAACACTGAGCTGTATGAATATCAATAAAACCGAGGTTGGCAAGCTAAAATAATAATATGAGTAACGATTTGAAACCCTTTAAAATGACTACCATTACCCTAAAAATACCACTAACGAAATAACTTAAAAGTTATGTTTTCCTCGAATTTTATATAAATATTAGGTACATACAGATTTAAGCATTTATAAAATTTTTAAGTAGGTATAAATTTAGCTTCTTAAAAATTAAGTAGTTATAAAAATACTACCAAGTCTTAAAAATGCTTGGCTTTTTTCTTTTCAATGTAAACAAAATTATTTGTCATAAAAATATTTGAAATTTTAGTATTTTTTATTTCATAAAATAGCTAGAACAAGAATTATGCGTTTGTTAGTAAATGTAGAGCAGGGCACACAAGATAATTGCTCCATTTAGCGTTCCAGCTTTCGTACAAAGGCGACCCCAAATGTTTAAGTTTTATTTGTTTACAAAAATAAACTTCGAAAAAACAAACCTTTAATATAACTAATAATTTAAAATACCGTTAACCCTAAACTACAATAGCGAAATAATTTAAAATATCCTAATGAAATTACTTTAAACTTTTTTCTATCAAAACGGTCATACAAAAATTATTTATGAACTTCAGCTTTTATTGGACAGCTATTGTTTTCACAAAGTGACGGTTCTTAAAGTTTTCAAAAATTAAAAAATTACTATCGTTAACCTTAAAATATCAGTAAATATTTTATTCAAAAACCTTAAAATAACCAAACGCAATAGCTTTAAATACCGTTAACCCTAAAAAAACTTAACGAAATAATTTATTATACCGATAGCCTTAAAATATCCTAACGAAATATTTATGAGATAACGTTATACATTATCACTAACCTTTGGAATAGGTTGCCAACCCTGATAAAAACTCATAACGTATGTAAAAAAAATCGAGCACCTTTTATTTTCAATCTAGCACTTCTTTTTCGACGATCTACAACCTTTTTGCATTGTCTTATGGCAACACACACCGAGATAAACACATTGCGGTATTTCCCGTCATTATATATCATAAACCAATACAGGTTGTCACACACCGAGTTAAACACATTGCGGAATTTCCCGTCATTATATATCATAAACCAATACACGTTACACACACACAGAGCTAAGCACATTCTATCCTATTTAAATATGAAGGGATTTTCTAAGAAGGGATTACCATAACTCATTAGAACAAAATGGTATTAGGTACATATTTTCAATTACCTCTTGCACTTAAAATAACATTGAAAATAAAATTATAAATACTTATAAAAACATGTTCATATCTGAACAGTCTCAACTAGAAAGCGAACGATTTAAGACGTGCGAGGAGAGTTCTAATCATAAAAATATATCAATAATAACAGAAAGTAAAAGTGACATAATTGTTTTAAATTTTTTCCGGAAAATAACGATAATTCGAAAAAGGTAGACAAATATAGTGAAAAATTTACAATAATTTCCTCAACAAGTGACCATCTTGATTAAATTAACACACATATTGTGAAACGTACAAATTATAAAAAGAGAAACAAATATAATAACAGTTTTTAAATAAAAAAAAAAGGAAAAATCAACTTAAAAAATACTTTGCGCTAAATAGATCCCGATATATATTTTATTGAAAAGAAATCTATTTAAAAAAATAAAATTATACTAAAATCCATAAACATTAAAAAAAAATAAAAAAAAGCAACAAAATGTGGAAGCCAACATTGTCATCATCATCAGCGTCGTCAAGTGATAATAAGCAGAATATTAAGGAAGTAGTAGGTGTAGAACAATTTGAACAACAGCAACAAAAACAAAAAAATAACAGTAAATATCCTCAACAAACGGCAACATTTGGCGAACAATTCACAGACTCTACAGAACACACAGAAATTGATTTAAGTGGCGAAACTTCAGATTCCGGTTTTATTTCGGGACCACTCTCAACATCGTCTATAAATATTGAATCTGAGCAGCATTACCAGGGAGAAGGAGCAGTCGGTGTTAGTGGTGGTGATATTAAAACATTAAATATACCGGGTCCATTAAGCGAACCACAACTACAAAAACATCATCAACAGCAAAATTTGAAATATCAAGAAAAACAACAGCAACAAGATATTGATTCGGGTTATTTAGACATAGATTCAGATCAACTGCAACCAAAATCCCAACAACATTTTGACACAGATTCGGGATGTATAGAAGAAGGATATTTTGAACATAATGTTGATGCTGGTTTGCCAGAATCGTTTTGCAGTCTTAGTTTGGAAAACAATTCCAACAATGCCAATAATAACCTTTCACGTACAAATACATCGACTTCATCGGTGGTGGCATCTGGTTTAAATAATTTAGGTGCCCGCAAACAGCAACAACAACGTTTATCCCAACAAAAATCATTAGGCTCTTTCTCCTCGTTTGCAGCTGGACAACAAACTGCCACAGTACCAACACAAATATCACCTGCAAATGTTTGGAAAAAGTACTATAAACAAAATGATGATGGAAATACGTAAGTTTACAAATACATTTTTATATTTAGATTGTAAGATGTGATTAAAAGCAGGTTTACCTTAAAGTACTTTTCAGAAGTTTTTATTCTAAAATTGTTTTTTTTTTTTAACAAATTCTACAAAATTGCATTTGGAACAAAATAATCAAATTCTCGAAAGCATCAATTAGAATCTAAAAACTGCATTTAAAAAAGTATAACAATTTTTTGCTTTCCATTAGAAAAACATAAGTAAAAATATCAGACTATTTAAAATTTGAGGTACAAATTCCAAACCTTTCTTCAGTTATTATGCTTTTATGTATTGGAGATGCAATACAAGTTTCTGATTATTATTTGAAAACTAGAAATGTATCAATAACAACAAATATAAACTAAACAAGAATTTTTAAAATTCAAAGAAATTCAACGAACATTTTTATTTTTTAAATAATTAACAAAACCAACTGTTTACTGTAAAATTACGGATTTGGTAGTTGTTTATTGTGATAATAAAAATAACTGATTTAAAAGCAACAACTACTGATTACAGAGCTTTGAAGAATTAGTTCCTTTTTGAATGAATTCACTACCAATCGAATTCAATTTTCTCTAGAATTGAATGAATTCCTTTTCTTAAGTAATTCACTGAATTCATTCAACTGAATGCGTTCATCAAACAACAAATTCAAAGAATTAATTCAATTGCAATAGTTCTTTTTATTAAATCAAATGAATTAATTCACCGGTGAACGCGTTTAATTTTATAAATCGAACGGAAAAAAAGTTAATTAATTCCTTACTGAATTAATTCACCACTGAATTCATTCAATTTCATTTTCATTCAGTGAATTAAAAAAAAAATAAAATTACATTCAGTGAATTAAAAAAAAAAATAGTAAGTTCACTGAATTGAAAAAAAAAAATTAAAATAAGTTCACTGAATTGAAAAAAAATAAAATAAGTTCACTGAATTCAAAGCCTATTTTCTGCCGTCCAGTAGAAGAAAACACTAATGTACAAATAAAAGTTTTAAATAAGCAATTTTATAGCGTGTGCTAGTAACAAATTAGAAACCGGATGCTGTTTATCAACCTACATGATTAAAAAATAAAGCCTTTTACTATTAAAAATAAAAACTTTACAGATATAGATAAATTTGGAAAAAAAATATAACTATATAACTAGTTTGAAAAATTAATAGTTATATTTTTTTCCACATTTATCTATACCTGTAAAGTTTTTATTTTTAATAGTAAAAGGCTTTATTTGTGAATCATGTAGGTCGATAAACAGCATCCGGTTTCTAATTTGTAACAAAATAAATCGAACGAAAGCAAATATGAATTAATTCCATTCAATATATGGTGCTTAGTGAATTAATTTATCGAATTTTTAATTCAGAATTCAAAAATTGAATTAAGGAATTAATTCTTCAAAGCTCTGACTGATTACTACACAAACAACTGTCATGTAGTAACTGTCAAACTTTTTTGATTGTATGAATACTTTTTCAGGGGAATACTTAACTATATGTGTATTTTTAAGTAAACATTTTCTTAATATTAATAATTTTATTTTTATTTTTTTTTTAATTTTAGACCTTTGCATTTAGAGTGTATTGC
Organism: Leucophora obtusa; assembly: GCA_949987735.1. Lineage (NCBI taxonomy): Eukaryota > Metazoa > Arthropoda > Insecta > Diptera > Anthomyiidae > Leucophora > Leucophora obtusa. Next base: position 207,461,660 of record OX465298.1, read on the forward strand.
TGGTAATACGGATGCTGTAATCGCCTTGATACGTATGGCTCCTCATCCTTGTCTATTTAATATAAAAAATGATTTAGCACAAACGCCCTTGCATTTGGCCACTTTGACAACGCGACCCAAAATTATCAGAATGTTATTAATAGCGGGAGCAGAGGTAAGAATTTATGAAGAAATTAACTTTTAACAAAATCTAGATCTAATCTATCAATCAAGCGAATTATATTATGAGCCCTCATCAATGAAGAATTTTAAATTACTCTAGAAATAGATGATTTTTGGAGTTTTTGTATTGTAGATTCAAAAATTATTACAGTATCCACTCTTTTGAACAAAATAATACTTATTTAAGAAAAACAAGAGCTGGGGAGTCACCCTTTTCAAGCGTTGGTAAAGCGCCCAAATTTAGTAGTTTGACAGTACTTCTTTTTGTAAGACCGCGGTCTACTTGTGCTTTGCCAGCGCTTCTCTTTTGTTATCACACATAATTTCTACCTGGGAGTGTATTCAAGACTTGTACCAAAAATCAGCCCCTATAGAAATTAATATAAACTGAAATGTCTATTTTGACGACTAGTAGTAAATTAATCTGCTGATACAATTAAATATAACTTTGTATGCACCATATAACGTTGTCTTAACATATATTATTCAATTGGAGTTATTTGACAATTACCAGAAAATGAGATTTTGATGCCAAAATATTCATTATCGTTGCACCTATCTATGTATGGTATTAATTTGAAAGTAAAAGAATAATTCTAACATGGTTGCTTTGTTTGCAAAATAAAATTGGCCTATCTGCAATAGCTGTGTTCGAGTAGTCAACAATAAGTCTGTTTGGTTACTTTTCCAGTAAAAATTACTCAGTAAAACATTTACAGAGAGAAAGAAAAATATCAACAAAAGTTCGCTAACAGAAAAGTATGGAAATGTTAAAACTTAATGAAAAATATTGACCAGGAACATTGTAAAGGTTCTTTGTACTTCTTCCGGGGTTAGTTCTTTAATATTTATAACTTTTAATAATAACTTTTATAAACATATGTATGTATATGGAATCGTAGCTGTTTTGTTTACTAAAAATACCAGCATACTCGTCTCGTAGCTGCGCCTAAGAAAATAGCTATTTGTCGAAAAACTTTTTTGTGAGGACACCTACAAATCTGCTTCAATTCAGCCTTTTGTGGAACATTTTCGAAATTATATTTTTACACACATATAAACCAAACTTCAAGTTTTTCATTTATAAAAGAATTACTTCCAAAACACATGGGCTAGACACAAAGTGTTACACAAATAATTTTTGAAAAGAAATAGCTATTTTCTTAGGCGCAGCAACGATATGTTTTTCAAACATACGTTTGTTTTTGCTTCAAATTCTTACTAGTAAAAATTTATCCAATAAAAACTTGCAAGTTCTTTGTTCTTCATTTCTCTCTACTGAGTAATTGTGTAAATAAACACCTTCCGGTAAAAGCCTTTACAAATTGCACAAATTCTTGAGTTGGTACGCAAACACAATTTTACCAAAAAGCTTCCGCGTACTCGAAATTAGAGCGGTAATGAGGGAGTAATATAAGGCGTTGCATTTTACAAAATTACGCTACAAATTTCAATCATTTTATTGATGATATAACTAGATGAGACCGAAATTTCGATATTGTTATTTGAAATCTAATTCAAATATTAGTGGGATTCATATAAACTCGTAAATTCCTTGTGAACCTTCTATAAATACAAACCATATTTTTTATGTATGGAGTTTGACGTTAAACTTATAAACATGCCAGGTTTACACCATTTACGAGTAGAATACGAGATTATCTGAAACCCCTATTATTTTTAGCATTGTAATAAATTTATTTTTTATTAAATAAGTGATAAAAATCTGAATATGTTTTTCATTTTCTTTTTTATAGCCAACTGTACGTGATCGCCGCGGCAATACCGCGTTACATCTTGCCTGCGAATATGGTATAGAACAATGTGTTAAAGCTTTAACTATTCCTATCAGTGCCTCCGAAATAAATGAAGCCCATCGTCAATTTGGCCGCCGTGCCAATGATAAATCCTATTTAAAGTTTGCCCACTTACCCTCGGATTTGGAAATTCGTAATTATACAGGTAAGGTTACTTTCTTCTCAATACTTTTTAAATAATTTTTTAGCATTTTGAAACAACATATCGTTGGCTTATCTGCAAGTAGTGCTATAAATTGTGTTAATTACAATTTATACACTCACAAAAGTTTGTCGGTAGAATCTACTGAAAATGATAGTTAAAACAAAGGTATATGCAGTTAAAAAGGCGACAAAAGTAATTACCTTTAAAATAACTAAAACTTCTGTTATTTTTAACTGTTGAAAAATAACTAACAAATGCATTAAAAATAACTACCAATGTTGTAAAATTAACTGATAAATTTATACTACAAAAATTTCAAAACAACTAACAAAATCGTTAAAAACTACTGTTTTTTACAATCAAATCTTTTTGTTTATAAAAGTATATTTTAATAAAAAAAAATATTTGTTTTTCGTTCGATTACAAAAATATATGTTATTACTTCAGCCAATTTAAAATTCGAAATAAAAATTTCAAACCCTTCTCCAGTTATTATGCTTTTATGCATTCGAGATACAATACAAGTTTCTGATTTTTATTTGCAAATTAAAAACAAGGATTTTTAAAATTCAAAAAATTTCAACGAATTTTTTTTATTTTTTAAATAACTACCAAAAATAACTGTTTACTGTAAAATTACTATTTTGGTAGTTATTTATTATGATATTAAAAATAACTGCTTGAAACAACTGTTATGAAATTCCCAGTACTTTTCGTTAGCTGTTTTCTTAAATAACTGTCATAAAAGGTGTTTTGCATTTTGCTTTAGAAAAAGAACTGTAATTACTGTTAAAAATAACAACTACTGATTACTACACAAACAACTGTGATGAAGTAACTGTCGAGCTATTTTCAGTGTAGAACACAAGATAATTGCTCCATTTCGAGTTCCGTCGAAGTCCGTTGCAAGGTAGTGTTTGAGTTTATTCGCAATATCATTGCAAATATTGTTGCCATTCTCCTTGATTTCGTAAGGCGTAGGCGTTTTTACAATAAAGCCCTAAAATATTTTTCAATATTTAACGGTCAAGAAAGACTTATATTTTACAAAAATTATATTGGATTCGCCAGGAAATTTCACTTTTTGTTAATTTCGATTTTGAAAAATTCAATTTGTATGAATATCAAAAACCAATCAAGGTTTTATCTTGAAAATTTCCATAAATATAGAAGAATGTTTACTTATTATCAAATTATTTTTCACAATTTGTTTTGGGATAGCACATTTAATTCCTTTAATGCAATTAAGGTTTATCTTGATAAAAATAAATTCGAAATGTTAACAAAGTTTGTTTCTTGAAATATTCAAACAGCCAATGACGAATATCACAAAAAGTAAAAAACTAATTTATAAAACAAAATGCGCTTTGCTAAATAGCTGGTCAAAATACATAAAAAACTAGTTGCCCTTAGTGCGCAGAAAAATGTAATTATTTTTTAACCCCTTCCTGAAATATTTTAATCAATAAATCTTTAGTATAACATTTCAATTTTTCTTTCTTTTTCGTAATTGCAGGTGAAAGATGTGTTCATATAGCTGCCAAGCTTGGCAATATAGGCATTTTACGTATATTGGTTATTTGTGGAGCTGATATTAATGCAAGAGTAAGTTTTTTGTACAGAAAATGCTCATAAGGGTTCTAATTGATTAATTTGTAATTTATTCTCCTTTTTAGGAAGGTCTAGCTGGACGTACACCATTACATATTGCCATTAAATGCTGTAATAAAGATTTAGCTAATTTTCTATTGGATGAGTGTCAAAAATTAAACTTGAAAACAGCTACTTATGATCGTTTAACCGCTTATCAATTTGCCTGCAAATACAACAAATCAGAAATGCAAAATGTGTTAGAGAAAAGAGGTGTTGAACCTTTAATGCCACCAGATAATGATGATAGTAGTAGTTGTTGTGATAGTAGCGACAGTGAAATGGATCCTGATAGTGATAGTAGTAGTTGTTGCAATAGTAGCGACAGTGATAGTAGCGACTGTGTAGAGATACAACCTTGCGGCTGCGGATTCCGCTGCGGTGAGAAAAAACAAATTAAATGACTGCGGCTGCGGTGATGGTTTATACTTACATTCACATTTTCTTGTATGTGTGTGTACATTAGGGTTATGGATCATTTTAAATTAATAATAAAAATCGTGTTCGCGGGTCATTCGGCAAAATAGCTTTCCGCATCAAATGCAATTTCTAAAAATAATTTTTGCTCGGAGATTTTGTGTAATTTAAATAACGAATTATTACAAAAATTATTGTAAAGGACAAAAATTTATCCAAAAGTGTCTGCAAAAATATATTGTAATTTTTACCGTAAATAGCTTCTAATAAGCATCGTTTGAGTCTCATTTGTTTAGAACTTCGGAGAAATATTTAATTAAACTTAAACCCTATAGACCAAATTTCAAGCCTTTTGGTGCGGGAACTTTTTTGACAGCAGCGAAAAAGTAAGACTGCGTTTCTTAATATTTGTTTTGGCTAGGGAATGTAAAATTTGATATTTGCAAAAAAAAAAAAAAATCAAAAAATTAGTGTACATATGTGTGTGTATGTTTGGAGAGCATCAGGGATGGGAAAATTTTTAATTTTTAAAATTTTTTTTATTTTAGTTTCGGCAAAGATCTTTAAATTAAAATGATAGGCTAAATGAGTTCGAAACTACTAGTAATAAACATGAAAAACAATGATTTTTAAAAATAAAAGTTCAATCGTTTCAAAATTTCCATCTCTGAATATCATCAATTATCGCGATTATTTTTTGTTGTAAAATATGGCAACATTGTAGAGAGTGTGAGAATCAGGGTTACCGTTGTGCGACTAAAGTTGCAATTTGCAAACTTTTTGACGGCTTTGACTTTATGTGCGACTTTTCCCCCCTTTTTTGGTAAAGTCAGTAATACAAATACATATTCTGGTCTGATGTGGAACCTTATACAATTATATAGAATGATATTTAATTAGATCTAAATAGATCAGGTCAGATCTAACCTTTTTCACATGTGTAGACTAATTTTTAGCAAGCTGCTAAATATATGGACAATTTAAGTAAAAAATTTAGGCTAAATTCAACAGAAATTGTACTTGGTATAAAAAATTTCTACACCATTTTCAGTTTTGTTTCAGAAAATTCCAAATATATTTAAAAATTGTTCAAAAATGTTTTAAAATTATCCGAAAATGTTTTAAAATTGTTCAAAAATTGTCCAAAAATCCTTCAAAATTGTCCAAAAATGTTTTAGGATTGTCCAAAAATTTTTCATTTTTGGATAATTTCAAAACATTTTTGGAAAATTTTGAAATATATTTGAAATTTTCTGAAATAAAAGTAAAATATCGCCTAAAATTTGGATTTTTGGACACTCCGGATCCGATCCAAGATAGTACCATATTTATTGTCGAGAGTATAGATATGTATGTAGATTATAAAGACACATTTTCACGCGAGAAAAAAATTACTGGAGATATAGAAAAATTCACTTCGAAATAGATATATTGTGAATGATTTAAGCAAATTATGGTTCTTTTTTGCTCTATCTCTAGCATTTTTCTCTCGTGTGTAAATGTAGTTTAAGGAGAAATTTATAGGTACGGAGAGACGAATTTTCGGCCACTGTGCTGTATTTCGCTTAGCTTCCGAGAAATAAGGTATTTTCTGATTATGAAATTAAAAATATGGGAAATAGCGTGACTTTGAAAGCAGAGACATAAAAATATAATGAAGGAATTCACAGTTTAAGTGCTAATGGTCTATCGGTGTAAAATAGCAAGATTTTTGAAGTTTAATCCATAGAAAATTGTCAAATTTACGACAAATGCTAATATAAAACTGTGATTTAAAAACAAATGTGATTTAAATTAACTGGCAAAATTTTAATATTAAGAAACACAAATTACTAAAAATTAGCTTTCAGAATTAGTTCAAATACGAATGAAATTAATAGTTATGTAAAATTGGAATTATAAAAAATATTAGTTTAATCCTAAATTTTAAGACAAAATAACATAAAAATTAGTTCAATGAAGTAAGAACGCATTTACACAGACTTTTGTACTAATTTGTTTTAAGTGTAGGTATCCTCAAAGAATTTTTTCCAAATTGGGATTAATGAAAATTAAAAAATTTAGTGACTTGTTGTGAATTGTTCAGTGAATATTTATTAATTTTAATTAATATAAGTTTATGTAATTTTATAGTTTCCAGTATTATGTGAATTGTAAAATTTAATATAAAATGTATTCAATATAAAATGTATTTTAATTATTAAAAATATTAAATAAATTATATTGTTTGGACATGTATTTTATGTGTTTAAAGAACTGAGTTTTGAGTGTGTACATAAGTATTATTATTATTTAAATTTTATATTTCATTATTTTTATATTTTATCAAATTAATTAATTTTGTTTAGACCATATATTGATAAAATATAATAAATAATAAAATATAAATCTAGAAAATATTAATCAATCGATAAAATATGAATTAATTGAACAAAACGCATTGTTAAATTGAATAACATGTATTGCTAAAACAACAAAATAGTTATTCAATTTGATGAAACATAACTGTTGGCTTAACTAATTTTTGTTAATATATTTGACAATATTTTGTCAAAATAACACCACATCAAATAGTCAAAATGTAAATTTACTAAACAATATGTTAAATTGACGATAGTTTTGTAGGTTGTATACATAGGCGTACCTAGACCATTTTTCTGGGGTGGGCAAAGGATCCATTTATGTTCAGCTGTTAATTTGCCCAATCTCAGACTCTTAATCTTAAAAAACACTTTTGATATTAAGCTTAAAATTTTTTAATACAAAAAAACTATCAAAAATGATTCCCTACCTTATGATAAAATTTTTATAATTTTCTAAATTCATTAACCCTGCTGGCTTATCCTATAAAAATTTCCATGTTTTTATAGAAAACTTTGAAAAGCTCATCAATTTTTCAATGAGAGCGCTACAAAAGTTTTTTTAAATAAAACAAAAACCGTTTTGGATATCAATGAAATTCTTTATTCCTATGAAAGTACGTTCGCTGCCATTATGTATGGAAATCGATATCTTTTGCATGGCCACCACGGGCACGCTTGCAGAAGTCCAGACGCTGAACCCAATTTTAGACGGTTTTCAAGCATAAATCGGCCGATATTCGTACGAAGTTCATCAATCGTCGCTGGCTTGTTGGCATAGACCATAGATTTAACGTAGCCCCACAGGAAATAGTCCAACGGCGTCAAATCGCACGACCGAGGTGGCCAATCGACTGGACCATTTCGTGAGATAACACGTTCTCCAAACTTGGTTTGTAATAAATTGATTGTGACATTCGCTGTGTGGCTTGTGGCGCCGTCCTGTTGGAACCACATGTCATCCAAGTCCATATAATCCAATTGAGGCCAAAAATATTCGGTTATCATTGAACGGTAACGATTCCCATTAACAGTAACGTGTCGGTCTTGATAATCACGGAAGAAGTACGGCCCACTGACGCCGCCGGCCCATAAACTGCACCAAACCGTAATTTTTTCGGGATGCAATGATGACTCATAGAGTACGTGTGGATTGCTGTCTGACCAATAACGCATATTTTGTTTATTGACGAAGCCATTCACTATGACGACCATAAATTGGACGTAGCGCTCTTAACATTGAGGCCACTGACTCCGAATGTCGGTAGTAAATTTTAATAATTTCGACTCGTTGTTGGCTCATATATCTTTCCATCATGAAATGGCAAACCTTACTGAAGAGAAATGTCAAAAGAGCGGCAAGAAATATGGCGTCGTTTGCTGTCCCTGTCTTTCTACTTTTGTAGCGTCCCTGTTGAATAACCCTTTATATTGAATAATGAATTTGTATCTGTTTGCTATGAAATATTTTTATCTAATGTACTAGAAATTATTAATATTAATGTGCCTCTTTCTAATCCTAAAGTGTAGAAACTTCCTTGGTACACTAAAGATTTGAAAGAGGTTTAAAAACTGAAGAATCTTAGGAACAAATCTCACAAAAAATTTAAAGCCTCAAATAGTACCAGCGATAAGCAAAATTTTCTTCGTTATGAAGGAAAATTTAATTTTCTTAATAAATTTTTGTACAATCAATATTTGATGAGTTTCAATTAATCAATTAAAATCAACCCGAAAATTTTCTGGAATTTTATTAATTATCCAAAAAAAAAATACCATCACTCATGTCATATAATGATCTTTCTTCGGACAACTTGAAATACTCTCTTAACCTCTTTGCAATGTATTTTCAATCTAAATTTAATGATGATTCCTTTTATATTAATGAACATGACTTTGATAATATTGTTTCAGTTTTTGATTTTGGATCTTTGCAAATCTCGGATGCAGAACTTTCTAATTCTTTCAAATGTGATAATGACGGTCTTCCATCCTTCCTTTTAAAGAATTGCTTTTCTTCTTTGATTTTACTCCTCAAAAGAATATTTAATAAATCTTTGAGGGCTGGTTATTTTATTCGAAAATGGAAATATACTACTATTTTTCCAATTCTTAAAGGTGGCAGTAGAAATAATATTACCAATTATCGACCTATATCTAAATTAACTAATATTGCTAAAATTGTGGAGCACATCGTGTACGATAAACTTTTTTTCAATTAAAACGACACATCTCAATGTCGCAGTATGGTTTCATGGCTGGGAGATCAACGACAACAAATTTGTCTGTTTTTGTAAATTTTTGTATTTGCTCTTTTAAAAAATGTGTTAAAATTGATACAACTTACACTGATTTCGCTAAGGCTTTTGACCGTGTACCACATGAACTTTTGTTATTGAAGCTTTCCAAGATTGGTATTCATTCTAATATGCTTATTTCGTTGCGTCATTATTTAATTGGCAGATGTGCTACAGTGTCTGTAGATGGAGTTTGCTCGGATGATTTTATACCAACTTCTGGTATTCCCCAAGGAAGCATTCTTGAACCGTTGTTATTTAACATTTTTATTAATGACATTAGCAATTGCTTTAAAAATTCTCAGTTTTTAATGTATGCTGATGATCTTCAAAATTTTCAAGACAATTTATTCTGTCGGTGACATTTTTGACCTTCAGGAAGACTTAAATAATGCAATTTCGTGGTCAGATCGCGATTCGCAATACTCTACCCTTTAATACTGCAAAATGTTATAGTATGTCTTTGCATAGACGTCGAAATATTCTCCTTTCTGAATATAAAATGAATGGTCATGTATTAACATCTGTGGATGAAATCGTGGACCTGGGTGTAGTTTTTGATGTTAAACTATCATTCACTAGGCACTTAAATTGCATTATTCCCAAAGCATATTCTCTTCTTGCATTTATTCGACGCAATTTGGATAAATGTTTTGATCATTTTACGAAAAAGGTTGTCTATATATCTTTTGTTAGATCTAGATTAGAATGTGCTTCTTTTATTTGGAGTCCCAATGCTGCTTTTCATATAGCCCGTACTGAGAAAATTCAAAGGAAGTTTATTAAATTTGCGCTCCCATTTTTAAATAATCATAATTCTTTTAACATTCCGTCTTTTTTAATTCCCTCATACAAGGATAAATGTTAGTTTATTTCTTTGCGGACTCTTGAAACTCGTCGGAATATTGCGGCCTTAACATTTTTACATGGTATTACATAGAGTGAATTTTACTGGACGAGTTTTAATGAAATTTTTCAGTAAACTAATGACGTTTTCTTCACAATGTAAATGAAAAATGTCCTAATTTTGATGAAAAAGCTTCATACATTTTATGAATCCAGTTTTAATAAAACTTTTTTTATTGAGTGTATGAAACTTTTAGTAAATAAAATGAAATTTTTCCCAAAATTTTATGAAAAATTCCATTAATTCAATGAAAAGTTTCAATGGACGAGTTCCAGTGAAACTTCATTGGTTTTATGCAAAAATTCATTAATATCATGCATATAATTCTCTCAGTGTATTTGAGGTATTATTGATTCCCCTGAATTGTTAGATTTACTTTCAATATATGTTCCTCCAAGATCAGTTAGAAATAGAAGTAAGTTTTTCCACATTGATATACACGCTACACAATATGCTTTGAATGAACCACTTAATAAATCTATGAGGTTATTTAATATTTGTTGTAATCATTTAGGTATAAGTGTTTCTCAATCTGATTTTAAAACCTTATTAAATAATATATTTTAAATTAGTTTTTATAGATGCTAGTCTGTAAGGATAAATTGTATCCATAGACGGAAGTTAATAAATAAATAAATAAATAATAAAACGAGTAAAAAAGCTAAAGTCGGGCATGCCGACTATACAATACCCTACACCAGTCTGGTTAAAAGCCAACCAATGTTTGGATCCGAAATTGAAATGGGTTAAGATGTGACTTGTATCAAAATTTTCTATAAAATAATAAAAGAAGAGAAAATCGTAAATATAGCCCCTATGGGCGATAGGTCCAAATATGGACCGATTCTATCTAGAATCTATAGGCTTTGTTCTTGGGACCATATGAGTCAGCGAACCAAACTTCATTGAAATATCTTAATATTTGCGGCCTGCAGCGTGTAACCAAGCTAATTTTAGAGGGACCCTTATATGGGCACTAGGTCTAAACATGGACCGATTTTAACCAAAATCTATAGGCGTCGTCCTTGGTCCGACGTAAGTCGGTCTGCCAAATTTCATCAAAATCGTTAAATCAAAATAAGACGTGATTCTCAGTCGATCAGTATATTATAAGGTGGGTCTAGGTCCAATATTTTTTGGACAAACTTATTATTATACCCTGGTGTAGGGTATAAATACATATTAATTACTTTGTTAATTGTATTTGGTCTATACGATGCGTTTGAAAAACAACAATTTACTAAAACAAGTTTCAGTTGGCTTCAAATCCCAGATATACTGGTAATGTATAGGTATTATGAACATTCTTGTCATGGTTTGGGGACACTACATCAAATTTTTTTTTTGATTTTTAATGATTGAAATAAAAGCATGTGAAAAGAATGTAAATTACACATATTATGCTGAATAAAAAGTTATATATATAATAAGTACTGCAATCATATTAGGTTAACGAGTTGAATGCAATTAAATGTAAAGTTATGGAAATTTCGGAAACACTTTAGTAATCGCTTGTCATTTAGGGGAGCTCTTACGAGTATTTTTTTTTTCTTTAATTTTAAACAATATATTTTTCATTAAGAATTCCAAAATTTACTTTTGAAAAATGTTTACCAAAACATATTTCCAAGTTTTAGAATATTTTTGTTTGTTGTTTTTCTTTATATTAATTTAATGATAAAATGTTTGAGTATGCAAATAAATTTAATTATGTTAAATTACAGGCAATGAAACTTTTTTATTTCCATGGTTTTTTCTCTTACCCTCTTTCTCTCTCTCTCCCACAGTAATTTATATGCGTGTGTGTTATATTAAAATATGCCATCAAACTTTGACTTATTTTGAAATAAAAGTTTGTCTGTGTTTTCAGTGCATAAGTGTAAGTGAGCTAACTTTGTTATTGGTGCTGTTTATTTATTTATTTTTTTTTAATATTCATGCTTTATTTTTTAACTAAAGGCACGTATTTGTTAAACATTTTAAATAAAAATTGTTTTCTCTGTAAAACTTTTTTCTACGTTTTATTATTAATTTTTGTTTATTTCCAACTTTGGCATGTGAACAAAAAAGTAACAATCATAAAATGCTAATTACAACAACATGTTGTTACATATGTTTTAAATCTTTTAGTCAGACAAAAAAAAAAAAAAAAAAAAAAAAAAACAGCGAACACATAAACGTAAAAAACTGTTTTTAATAAATACTGTCATACAGTATGCTTGATGATAAGTAAATAAAAGTTATGAATTTTTTCATTAAAAGCAAAAAACACTTTTAAAATATACAATATTTAAATTATTCTCTTAATTTGAATTAATAAAAGTTTTAAAAAAATAGAAACACTTCATGCATTTTATACATAAAACAATTAACGAATATAAAATAAATAAATTGTCGCATGTATATTCGTGCTCCAAACATTTCTTTGGATTGCTTAACTGTGTATAGACCAGTGATGCGCAAAATTGATTTGCAATTCTATTAGTGAGCAAGGAGAGAACTGCACTGGGAAAAAAAATTAAGCGAATTAAAAAATATGTTTTTTTACATATTTATCAATCTCCATAGTGTTTATACAATCTTAATGAAATTTTTTGCAACATATTTTTATGGATTTTAAACAAAATGTTCTATATTAATACTTTTATGGCAATTTTTTTATAATTTATATTTTGTTTTTATTTCTATTAAAGATATTACTATGAAAATAATCACAATATCTTTTAATAACATATTCCCTAGATTCCTTAAATGTTTTATATCGTAAAAGACATTGCATGATATCAAAAACATTTTTCATTATATATTTTCTGAATGTCATAAATATTTGTTTTCAGTGCAGTTGAAAAAAATATCAAAACACCCGCTAAGCATGTGCACTCGTCGCTGACTCATTGACAACTAAATTAAATAGCATAAGAATATGTGTGAATAAGTAAATTCACAATTGTGCTTTGAAAAGCCCACCACTGGTATAGACACAGAAAATAAATTGGTTGGAATTCTATTGTTTCATACATATGCATTAAGGTGGTAAAAAACAAAAAAAGAAAGTGGGAATTTTCGCGTTCCACAACCCTACAAATATGCAATTTGTTTAGAGGTCGCAGATCGCTAATGAAATTTCAAATTTCTATTATTTTTAATTAACTAAATGACATATCAAATCTAATATAGTTTTAGGTAATGTATTTATAAATATTGGGTTGCGGATTTCGTGAAATTAGAGAATTTTATACCAAAAATTTTCAACTTTAATTTGGAATTTTTCCTATACTCGTACTATCGCTATGAAAATTTCTTTTTGCATAAACAAGCCCGTACAAATAGTTCAAAATTCACAGTCTGAAAAGTTAACCCTAATTTTGAAACAACTTTTTATATTGTAGAGATAACATTTTGAATTGTCTTCTGAGGGTCCAAAAAAAGAGTGTTTTCAAAAAAATAATAATCATTTTTATGAGTCATTTAAAAATCTTATTTGTGAGCGCTCCGAAATTGCTGGATGGAATAACTTTTTCGTTATCTATAAATAAGAAATAGGGCAACATTGTGAATACCCCGAATGCCCAATTCCATGCTTTTTTGGACCACCCTAGTATGCATATTTTATTTCGAAGTTAGACAAGAACTTAATGTAAGTAACCGTGCTAAATAGGGCAGAGACTAGGGATGCCAAACGGGAAATCCCGAATCCCGAAATACCGGGATTTTCGGGATTGCCAAAATCCGGAATCCTGGGATTATTTCTAAAAAAATTTTTTTTGTTTTCTTATTTATATGAATATGAACGCAAATAAACAAAGTGAGCAATTTTAGTTTACCGACGTTTTTCCTTGAATTTTCTCATATTTACAAGAAATTGATGCCAAGATATTGGTAAAATTAGAAATTAAGTAGATTATTGAGTAAAATATGCAGACTAGAAAAAATTTTATAATTTGGTAAACATTACTAAGTTTTTGAGTAGTTCATGCGAAAAATCAAGTTTGTTTGTTGTTTTACCAGTTTATTCTTCCAAGCGAAATTCAATTTCTGAAACCTAATTTTTGTTGGAACTGTAAGTTTGAGTTCTTCCATGAAAATATATGATAACTTTGTTGCTGTAATTACACGATTCAGTGGGCAAGGTTGTCGCAACGAATCTGTTTTAAAATCTGCTTACAAAATACTGGGCGCAAGTGTACTTAAGAGCATGCCTTCATATATTATGCCAGTCAGAAAAATACAAAGGGGAAAGCGATGGTAAGGTACTTTAACAGGTGGTACAAGTACTGGCAAAAATTGCTTTTCCATTCCCAAAATGATAACGTCATTAGACAAAAGGACAGGCTGTTCAAAAAGCGCCGGAAAATTACTGGAGAAACAAAATTTTTAACTTTGGCAAAACGCTGGCAAAACTAATAAATAGGTGGTCTGGAATTATATTTTCCAAAATAAAATATCAAAAAAGATCATATGTAAATTTTTTCGTCCTGCCGTGATATGAACCAGGCCGTTGTTTTATAAACCACCGAAATTTTTATAAAACAAATACTGGCTAAACGCTTTTTGCAAATGCTGGCAAAGCGTCCCAAATAAGTTTTCTGCCAGTCGTTTATTTTTAGCACCACGGTTACCCAGTGGTATGCAGGTACTTGATTTTTTGTACCACTGGCAATTTTTGATTGTGATGTTTCAATATTCATAAAATGTACCAAATTATTAATTAACAACTATTAAATAATTATAAAACGCTTTATTCTATAAAAAAATTAGTTACATAACATAAAAATTTTTATTAACAAAGGAAAATTTAAATCCCGGAATCCGGAAAAATCCCGAAATCCCGTAAAATCCCGGGATCCCCGAAAAATCCCGTAGTCCCGAAAATCCTGATTGGTAGGGATGCCAAGAGGCACATCAGAATGGTTTACATCACAGCAGAAACATATACTTATGTGCTAATTCATAAAAAAAATTTATTTGGTATTTGAAGCTTGCTATAGTTAAAGTACATATTTCGCTTAATAAAGAGTTATTAGAAATCTTGATTCATAATCGTATTTTAACTGTAAATTAATTTTTCGATTTGATACTGGCAACACTATTGTTTATTTTCTCTCTTCTCCCAAATAAGTCGTAAGTGATGTACAAATTTAGTAAACGATTGACTCGGTAATCGGAAGTTAAATTGTATATTCTTAAATTAGAGAACTAATGATGTGCTAACATAAATTTAAAAGCCTTTAAAAATATTTTTTTTTTATTTATAACGCAAATCAATGGAAATGTGTGTAAAAAAGTAATTTTCTAAAACATATTATTCGAAGCATAGAAAAGTAATCGAATTTCGAATAATGGTTTGACAGTCTGTACATCACTATTGTTTTGTTTTTCTTTTTAATTTTATTTTTAAATTTTTTTGGAAATTTTTTCGAAAAAGGTCATTGGCTACGAAATTGTTGTAGGTTTTTTCAGTTTGATGGATGCAAGTTGTTGGAAGCCACACATTCTAGGGATGGGATGGCTTTAATAAATCATTTCATGCCTGAAAAAGAAATAATTAACAATTAAATGGTGGCTTCCTCACTCCAAACTTTATAAAAGATTTAAAGTTAATGAGTACCAACTATAAACCTTTGTTATTTTCTTCGTTATTAAGCAAATATGAATACTGTTTTTCACAAATTAGCTTAAAATCCTGCAATAAGACTGTTGTAAAAGTTTATGAATTAGACCATTAATTTTTAAAATAATTTTTTTATTTATTCAATTTAAAAGAAATAATTGGTGTTGTGCTGTTGATACAATTATATTTAGAAACAAAATGTTTAAAATTTCAATTGAAAAATTCAACAAAGTTCACTTATAAGAAGAAGAAGAAAATATTTTTATTAAAAAATTTAACAGACACATTATGATAAAAAAAAAACAAAATAAAGGGTGGTTAAATTTTAAGGGCCGATGTTGAATGTGAACCACACCTAAACGTCAAGTTTTTTTCTGCATTTCATTTGACATTTCTCAATTTCAGACTAACTCAATTTGAACCATGGAAAGATACACAATCGAGCAACGCGTTAAAGTTATTCAGGCTTTAACAATTATCTCAATTTTTGCATTAAAAATACAAAAATTGTTTTTTCGGACTTTCTATATTTTCATATATTTAGTTAGAATATTCTTCTACCTCAAGTCCGAATTCTAATATGATATTGTCATATTAGATTTTATTTGTTGTTTCAAAAGGCTTATTATGAAAATGGGCGTTCAAATCAAAATGCATTTCGTGCACTTCGTGATTTCTTTGGTCATAATCGACCAAATGTGTCCACAATCGGGAGAATTGTGCACAAGTTTCAGCAAATCGGGTCTGTAGAAAATGTGAAAACAACTGTTTTTTGTGGTTGGTGCGTTTTGTAGGCTGGCGGCGTCATCGGGCCGTACTTCTTCGAAAATGTGGTTGGCCAAGCAGTTACCGTGAATGGTGTTCGCTATAACGGACTTTTTGTGGCTAGAAATTGAGAATGTGGACCTGGACGATATATTGTTTCACTTGCCACACATCCAACGAAACAATGGCTCTTTTGCGCGACAAATTCAATGGCCGTGTTATCTCATGTGGTGGCGATGTCAATTGGCCGCCAAGATCATGTGATTAGACACCGTTGGACTTCTGTCTTTGGGGTTATTTAAAAGAAAAGGTGTACGTCGATGAGCCAGCAACAATTCAAGAGCTAAAGGATGAGATAATTCGGCACATTAACGGCATAGCACCTCAATTATGCCTCAGCGTCATCGAAAATTTGGACCATCGGATGGAGGTGTGCCGCCGAGGTCGCGGCGGCCATTTGGCCGATATTTTGTTCCATTCATAATTAAACCATACCAATATTATCATATAAAAAGAAATGACAATAATTTCCTAAATAATTTGTGTTTTATTTAAAATCAACATCGGCCCTTAAAATTTAACCACCATTCAGAATAACGGTTTGCTAGGCACATTTAAGAGAAAGTCGGAATATAGTCCATATGAGCATTAGGTCAAAATATGGATAGATTATATCTAAAATCAGTAGATATAAAACTAAGTATATTTTTATACTTTTGGGATAGCTCTTGAATTTTAATGAATTCAACTAGGTTGCATAAACAAAACAACAACTTTGGTAATTTTACCGGCCCAAGACCAGTGTTGATAAGAGTGTGTGTTTAAAAAGATCCAAAATGGAACTTTACCAATTTTTAAAATGAAATATCTGGGAAAGTAGGAAAGGCTTAGAAAATTAAGAATAGTTTTAATCATATAGTTTTGAATGGGAAGAATCAAAAAACTTGTTGCGGCTAATTAAATTAACCAAATTAGTTGAAAGCTTTTAATTATTAAATGTTATCCCATCCTTGATTAAAACCTCAACAGTTAAAAAAACGAAAAATCTTCTCACAAAGCGCCAAAAAAACTGTAAGAATCAATTGTCATCTGGTTTTTTTTTATTTTTGTAACGAACGAGTTTTGCATCTCAGCTACTCATATGGTTTTTAAATTATGCTTTTGATTTTGGAAAAAAAAAACAAATCAGTTTTAAAAGATATTACGTAACAAAAAGGCGCAAAATTGCTAGTTTTTAAATTTTCTTAATATCCTTAAGCCGATATTTAGTCGAAATATTTAAACCATCTGCGATGAAAGCCTTATAAATTTTTAAAGATTAAAAAAAAACCAAACCGTAAAAATCTGTTGGCTTTCGTGTTTATTAAAAAAAAAAAAAACAATTTTGCTTTCTGTGTGCGAAATGTCTGTAAACAAGCACTGGTGGTGATATTACATCTGTATGCACTGGCTTTTAAGATTAAAACGAGTTTTACTGCTAAATTTTATTCATACACTAAACCAAAAGTCGTAAGTGAAATCAACATAAAAATTTTGTTACTTTTTGATGAAACTAATTGTTAAAACAATATCTTTTTTATTCAAATTAATGTGTGTTTTTTTGAAATCAACTATTTTTTTTTTTAATGAACACACTTATTGTCGGCAATAATACCCTACGGAACAATTGTTGAATTGAATAAAATGCATTAGTAAAACAACAAAATCATAATTCAAATTTATTAAATATAACTGTTAACACAACTAATTTTTATACCCTACACCACTATGTGGTCAGGGTATTATAAGTTCGTGCTGATGTTTGTAACACCAGAAAATATTGGTCGTAGACCCACCTTATAGTATACCGATCGGTTCAGAATTTTTTTTTATTTAGATTTAACGATGTCCGTCCGTCCGTCTGTCTGTCTGTCCATGCAATTTTGTGCGCACTCTACAGGTCGCAAATATTAAGATATTTTGATGAAATTTGGTACGCAGATCTATGTTGGCCCAAGGACGAACAAGTTTGATTTTGGTGAACATCGGTTCATGTTTAGACCTAGTGCCCATATAAGGGTCCTTCCAAAATTATACTGTTTATACGCTGCAGGTCGTAAATATTAAGATATTTTGATGAAATTTGGTACACAGACCTATATTGGCCCAATAACGCAGCCTATTGATTTTGGTGAACATCGGTCTATGTTTAGACCTAGTGCCCATATAAGGGTCCCCCCAAAATTGGCTTGGTTACAAACTGCAGGTCGCAAATATTAAGATATTTTAATGAAATTTGGTACATAAACCTACGTTGGCCCAAGGACGAAGCCTATTAATTTTGGTGAACATCGCGCCATGTTTAGACCTAGTGCCCATATAAGGGTCCCCCCAAAATTGGCTTGGTTACAAACTGCAGGTCGCAAATATTAAGATATTTTAATGAAATTTGGTGCGCTGACTCACATTATAGAAAATTTTGACACAAGCCCCATTTTAACCCATTCGAATTTCGGATCCAAACAATACACCAGACTGGTGTAGGGTATTGTATAGTCGGCATGCCCGACTTTAACCTTTTTACTCGTTGTTAATACATTTGATGATATTTTGTCAAAATAACACCACGTAAAATAGTTAAACGTCAAAATATAAATCTACTAAACAATGCGTTAAACTGATGTAGAGGTTTTGTTAGTTGTATAGTGATCACCCATTCATCAATTTAATATGGATTTTAGTTGATTTCACAGTTGTTTTTTGTTCAGTGTATGGTTATTAAACACTAGAGTACTCAAATCGATTGAAGGTAATTTGCTTTTAACTTTGTCAAACTATTTTGAAATATCAAAATTTTTAAAAATGTATGGGTTCTACCCACTAAATACAATACAATTTTCACCCTTACAAAATAAGTTTTCCTAAAGTTCGTTTACAAGAAGAAGAAACCAAAATCCAAAAAAATTGCCTCTCTACGGAAAATTTTGATTGTTTTTTTTAAATATTCTGTAATCATAACTCGTAGCATCATCTCTTAATGAGAAGCACCTCGGTCGACTCAGCGATGAGTGTGGCTTATTGAAGTTTTGTCAGTCGCAGCCTACATAATTTATATTTTGTAATCAGAAGAGCCGGAGTTAACTAAAATATGAGCTGTTTTGTTTGTTAAAAACGTCACTGGACCAAAACTATTCACTTAAATTAATAACGGTTAATATTTTTAATTATTTCAATTACTAATGTTGCCAAATTTCAGATTTTTTTTTATTTGTACATATTTAAAATAGTTACGCGGCTTTCTCGATTGATCACCCTATTTAAACACATATTTGGCATCTGTATCTCGGTGCTTTCTCTCTTTTGGTAAAAAGATAATACATATTTCGGAACGAAGGTAGCATTATTTAAAAATTAATTTTAAATACATATTCAAGGCACGCATAGAAAGTCGATAGATTATTGATTTATGTATGCTGTACATTTAAGTCAATTTAAAAGCAATCAATCTGTTGGATAAATAAATATGCAAATAATATAGTTGTATTTTTATTCATACATATGTATGTACCTTGTTATAGTAGCATTTTATTTATTTAAAATTTTATATAAATTTACATAAATAAATAAATTAAAAATAAGTAGTCTGTGCTATATGTCTGTTTTTGTATAAATATCATATATTTAAATAAAATAAAAACAAATTGAAAAAAATAAGCGAGAGGAATAACAATTTAATTATATTGTTAAGCACCTTTATATAAATAACTACTAACTATAACCATACTTTGGATTATAAAATAGTTTTTTTTTTTCAACTGGCAACAATAAATAGGAAACAACAAATTAAAATTCATGCATATTTACCAACAACATAAAAAGAAAACATACAAATAAATAAATAGTTGAAACAAACTACAATTCTATAGGAGCACTCAACGTTTATAAAATAAAGAGATAATACAAAAATAATACTGTGCTGCAAATTTTAAAGAAAAACTCAATATTAAAAGTTTCATAACACTTTTCAGTATTTCGATTTACAAAATGTTTCGAAATTATTTCACTGTTAAGTTATATCTATTTAATTTACCCGATTCGCATGTATTAGAGTGTGAATACATTTGTATTTAATATTATTATATTGTATTATTGTATGTTTTTCTCCCCTAGTATAATGGTTGGTCATGATCCTTTAGATTAAACACGTAGATATGGAAATATATAAACATATGACCTATTTCCGTTACGTGGTAGGTAGCCCTGGCAGTTAACTGCTACTATAGCTAACGACAACAACTGCAACGCAATTTTACTACAAATAACTGTAACAATATGTGGAATGTTTAAAAAAAGAAACAGAAAAAAAACGAATGGCACGCACAGCATATGTGGCGCATCATTAAAAATAAATTTACGCTTGACATAATGGTTTGCATATAACTCGAACATAGATAGAGTAGAGTAGTTGAAGATACAAAAGGTGCAAGCTTTAAAATTTAGCTTCGAGGGTGTTTTCTTATTGTTGCTTTAAAAAAAATATTCTTTTCATACTTTAGCTATTTCTGCACTAGGGTTGGTAAGTGCAATTTAGTACGGTAATTAATAAACAAAACAGAAATGTTGGTTCATATAATAAAGTGGCCAACTTTCCCTTCCCTAGTACACCTTAATAGTCCACGAAGTAGCCAAAAAGCTTTAAACTGTCGATCGAGAAACTTACACACAGAAAATAAATTGGTTGGAATTCTATCGGAACCAACGAAATTTTTTCGCTATTCAATAATTTTAATTGCAATTACTTAAAATTCATCATCAGGAAAGTTAAATTTATTTGTGAACAGAAAATATATATGATGAACCAAAACACTGTCACTTTATCCAAAATATTGGCTTTTCTAACCAATATTGAAAAACTACTAACGTCTACATTACCTTCAACATCAACAACCACCAATTTATCGAAGATTAAGTCATTTGAATAAAATATCGGCAGCAAAAATCTAGTATCAGTTGTGTTTCAATAAAATCGATCATTATTAGTTTTTCCAATCAATCTGAAAAGTTTTTTTTCAACTTTAGTAGCTTTTACCGTTAACTTACATTATTTTGGTGATTATATTATATACAACACTAAAAATGCATCGGGCATGCGACATATCAATTCTGATAGATTTTAGGATGAATTGTAAACACCAAATTTCAAAATTAGCTCTAGTTTTTGAAATATTTGCAAATTTAACTTTTAGCAAAAAGACATTTTTTTTATTAAAATTTCTTATTTATTCATACACCTGACTGAACCATGGATAATTTTTAATATGGTTTAAAAATATCGACTTAAGGGTTTTTGGAAACATATCAATTTATTTTGATTAGATAAAGGATCTAGGATATAACTGCAATTCAAGTGAAAACTTCACTTATTTTCCTATTTTGCAAATCTAGTAAAATTCCTTAATCGGATTTGCAAAATTTTTACATATGACGTAAATTCATATTCCACTAAATTCTTTTCGTCAAAAGAATCACAACTTCTGCATCAACATTTGCAGAAAATTCAATCCGAAATACACATTTTACATCTTTTTAATTTCAAATAAATTTTATATGAATTTACTATGGCAAAAGGAAATAAAATACATTTTTGAACATGAATATTTTAAAATCGTTATTTTTTAAAAATTTGCGCTTCAATTATCTAAAACTTTGTTGAAATTGATTGGAAAACACATGTTTAATATTTCTGAATGGTTTTATTTTATGATTTGTTACAGACTCCTTAATCTTTAGGTATTAAAAAAGTCAGTCTTTTTCAGGTTTAGTCAATATTAACTAAAAATTGAAACAGAGAAGCGAATTTTTTTTGATAAATTAGGTAACATGAGATGTTTACTAAAGGTACAAATTCAAATATTAGATATTCCTTTCATCGCAGATTATTTATTAACGAAATTTAAATTTTAAATGCAATATAGGGAATATTATCGCAGCTGTCAAAACGTGCAATATATCAAATTAAAGGGCATATTGCATAATTTTAAAATGTTGCAAAAAATAGCGTTATGACCTTCAATTTTCTATTTTTTTGCAAAAAGTTTCTTAAAAAATTTAATTTTCCTACAAAAACGTTTTTGCAAATATTTCTTAAACTATAGCTAACTTTAAAATTCTAGTGCCATAGTCGTGATCTGCGTCCCAAAGTCTATTAGAAATGATATGTCGCAATCCCGATGCATCAAATTTTTCCTATTTTGTTGTACTGTGTAATATATTGAGACTAGGAATGGAAATTTTTTTTATCATAATAAAATTTTGGAATGTATCATATTTTTTCGTTTCTAAATTCGAATTTAGACAACAACTAAATGTAAGTATCTGTGGCGCAAGGGGTAGATACACAGCTTTTTAGCCTTGGAGGTCTGAGTTCAAACCTCAACCAAGGCATTTTTTTTTAAATAACTTTTTTATTGATTCAAATTGAAAGACACAATTTATTTTATTCAAAAACAAAATATTCAAATTCTCCACCTAAAGAAATTCCAATTTCAAATTTGACAAAAAAAATTTATATCGAGTTTAGCCTAGAGGAAAAGCAATAGGCTGACAAACGGAAGGTTGCCGGTTCAATCCCAGTTCGCGACATAATTTTTTTTTGTAATTTTTTTTTATTCAAATTAAAAGACACAATTTATTTTCTGTTATTTATATAATTTTATTTATAGACAAAATATTCAAACCTGAAGAAATTCAAATTTGGAATTTGATTAAAAAAATTTAAATACAGCTTAGCTTAGAGGGAAAACAATGGGCTGAAAGCGGAAGGTAGCCGGTTCTATCCCAGTTAGCGAAATACAAATTTTAATTTTATGGAACGTGCTATTCTATTTATAGAATCTATAATCCACAAACATTAAAGTAATCTATTAACACAACAAAAATTCAAAAATTGTAAATAAATTTCGGTAATTACAATGAAATTAAAAATAAATAAAAGTGGCTGTACCTGGAACTACAAAAATTCGATTGTAACAACGAATCTGTTTGCTGTGTGTATTTCTAAAATATTTGTCTGACTTGAAAATTTAAGAAGATTTTTGCAAAGGCTTATAAAAGAGAAGTTTTATTATAGCACTAGTTCATAACAATTTACAAAGAATTATGTTTTTATTATCTGTCCTATTAAACGCGAAAGTCGCATACTTTTTTTGTTAATTTTTTGCTCTTTAATCGGCGGCAGTTTGATTACTTTGACTATACCAGGCCAAAAAGTAATTTAAAGAAAAAGTGTTTTTTATATTTCCCAATTTTAATTCCGCCTGTCAATAATTAACAA
Source organism: Leucophora obtusa (assembly GCA_949987735.1). NCBI lineage: Eukaryota > Metazoa > Arthropoda > Insecta > Diptera > Anthomyiidae > Leucophora > Leucophora obtusa. The sequence continues at coordinate 207,485,103 of OX465298.1, forward strand.
AAAGTAATTGATTTTAAAGTTGGTGGGTGTTATGATATCCCAAATCCTTTTTTTTTTCCTTTTCTTAAATTTTTTTAAAAAGAGAAACAACACTTAGGAAATTCTTCCTATAAATTAACGTGTTGCTTTCTTTGGAAAGGGGTTAGAGAAAAGATGAAAGGTGGTGAAAGATGAAGGGCCTCAAATATGGCAATGCACTAATTGCGCGAGATCTGATAGAAAAGTTGTTGCATGCCATCTGATGGAGAGTTGGCGAACTTTGTTTAAGCTGTCTAGTTCATAGCCCTTTTATATTATTTTACTTCTGTTAAGTGCTATGGGAACACGAAAGGTGGACGGTGCGATACCTATGAGGGATAGAAAAATCATACATATTATTTTAATCGAGAAAAAGCGACTTCAAATTTAGAGTAAAGTCTACTAATAAAAGAAGAAAAAAAGAAAACTTCAAACTTTATCTGGGTAAAATTATCCCTACTTATATATTTTCTTCGCGGATAATTATAGAAAAATAAGTTCAGTAGGTTTTGAGATACAGATTAGTAAAAAAACACAGTAAAGAAAAATCTGAAATTACAATGAGTCTAAAAGAGGAAACAGTAATAATTAGAATCACAAATATACTAAAAGTCGCGAGACCATCGGTAATTTTTTTTCAAATCCTTTAGAATTTGTGATAGACTTAATTTTGTATTCGAGGTAAAAATAAATTCGATATAAAATAAACGCCTTTTATTATTATTCCCACCTAGCATTTTATGAAATTACTGATCATATTCGAGTCATAATTGACTCTTGTGGACGATTAAAATAATCATAATTGAACTCATTTTCTGTTCATAAATGAGGCGTCTTTTACTACTCGCGTTTCTGATCAGCCTCGACTCATTTCTGACTGGTATTTCTAATCATTTGCGAGTCTTTTTCGAGTCATTTGTCAGTCGTATTTCTAAACGTGAACGTCACAAAAGTAAATATTTATTTGTTGTAAATTATTATTTAATTGATTTTTTTTTTAAAAATTGTAAATAATAATATATACAAAAATTATAATAAAATAACAAAAATGTTTTTTAAAAAAAATTCATTTTTAAAATTAAAAAAGCAAAAGCAAAAGAAAAAAGTTATTTTCATAAGGGATTAAAAAACATCAATTGAAGATTTTTAGAAGGCTCCTGTGGCGTATGATTATTATGAATATATTTATATGCAACAAGTATACGCACTGGTGAACATTTATATTCAGTGTGTTCGTTTACTCGTAATTCTTACCACTTTTACTCCAATTGGGAAGTTTTGTTTAGTTTTTGCATTGAATTTCACCAGCTGTAGTAAAAATAGCAACTTGTAGTAAGTAAACGAACAAGCTTATTAATGAAATACTTCCAACGTAGTTAGTTCGCCTAAAATAAGAATTAAAATTTCACTGGAATTTTGATATACATATAGGGTTTATGGCACGGGAATTCCCGGGAATCCCGCCCTTTTTTGGATCCCGCAATCCCGGGAATTTTGTGCGGGATTTCCCGGGATTTTTTTTATTCTTTTACAGAAGTTTTAGCTAATATTATTGTAATTTTGGAAGCTTTATTTAAATTTAAAGCACTGTTTTTTTTTAAATTAATTTGATCAAAAAATATTTAAAATTAAAAAAATATGATTTAAAATTTAATAAACTGAATTAGGCCAAATTGTTTTTAGATGCCAATTGAATTTGGTTTAGTTAAACAGAAAAAATTTTATCAGCGATTACCAAGTTTACCAACAAAAATTCTTGTATGTACTTCGGAAATTTTTTTTGTAAATGATCTTTGTTCAAATAAAGAAATATTTGTATAGGCTGGTTTACACTGTATTTTCGGAAAAATTCTGCAACCTTGCCTATATGTTTTGCATGTGTACTAAAGTAAAGTCGTACCGAAAATCTTATAGTGTAAACCAGCCTTATTCAACATTCCAACATCATTATTTCAGTTCCAAATACCTCCAAAAAACTAACCATTAAATATAAAATATTTGTAATGTTTTCATATTTTCAATTGACAAGTATTTTGAGTTTCTTTTATTTAAAATAATTTAATTTTAAGTTCAATTGTTATTCCTTTATTTATATTGTATTTTTTAAATATTAACTGTTTTCAAAATAATCCATCAGATGGTTTTTAAAATTATTTTGGATTTTTTATATGTTAATTAAAAAGGCAACTAAATACGAAAACTAAATAATTTATTTTTAAGTAGCTGTGGCATAAAAAATGTCTATTCAAGAAAACTAATTAAAGTTAAGAAACTATTTAATAATGTTGTAGTGTCTTTTTTTATAAAACGATTTAGGCGAATTTGCCTAAAAATTTGTGTGCAAAATACTCACTTTTAAACTTTTTTATAAAAATAATTCTAGACGGATACTTTTGAAAATCTGCATAGAAAGATATATATAAAATATCTAGAAATCGAAATTTTAGGATTTCATATTTAAGAAATATTTTAGCAACAAATCGATCTTATTTCTGACTATAAAACTGGTCCGACACAATTTTGCACCCATTAACAATTCCAATATATTCTGAAAAAGGGAATGAAGATAAAATACCCGTGTCTTTCACTTTTTCTATATCAATTGGTTTAACCGTTTAAACCGCGAATTAATATTTAATTAATATATTTCTAAGAGTTTTTTAAAATTAAGACGGCCTTTCATATAAATCTATTACCTAAATATTATTCACGATTTAAATTGTTAAACGAATTGATCTAGAAAAAGTGGAAGACATTCATATTTTATATTTAGCCATCCTTTCAGAATATATTAAGTGCATTTTCTCATGGGTACAAACAAAAGATGAACTTTGTCGGACGGTGTTTAAACAGTAATCGAGTTTTTCAAGTGCAACATATGTCGAACGGGAATTCCCGGGATCCCGGGAAATTCTGAAAAAAATCCCGCTGTCCCGGGAAATGAAAAAGTCCGGGAAAAGAAAAACCCTATATACATACGATAAATTAGACAAATTATCGGATACTAAAGTGGATTAAAAAATGGTGGATTTCTTATATTTTTATTTTTGTTTTGCACTTGTTTCAAAACAAATGTAGGTTTACTATTATAAAAAACTAATTGTACATACAAATTATTAAAAAGCTAAAAAAGAAATTTTGAATGTTTCTGTGTTGTTTAAGTATAAGCTGAACCAAAGAATTTGGTGGGAAAAAAATTCGGTTGTATGCACGAATTCGAAAACTTTTTTTTAGTAAATATATAGAAATTTATGGATCGTGCAATTATGTGTACTTTCGAAATGCTTCTATTAAATGTCAAAATATATAGGTATGTTTACATGCAAAATGAAAAGCAATATTTTGTACTTTTGCATCACAAATACATTTCTTAAAATAGTTGCCTTCAATATTGTAGCATTCTTGAAGTAAAAAGTACATTTGGAGTATTTTTGTCTTCACTATTTTAGTCAGGGCTGAATAGTGTGTTTTTTTCCATATCGTTATCTATCATTTTTAAATAAATGAGCACTCAAAATATGTGTTGTTGGTATGACTCTGCAAACGGTAGCATGTCTGTCTGTGTGCAAAAATATATGCGTGTGCTTATGTTAGATATGTGAGTGTGTTGAGTGATGTTTATATGTTATTTTTAGTGTTTCAATAGTGGCTAAGGGTAGCATTTCACAGGTGTTGTATCTTTATTCTTTTATGTTGATGTATCGTAATGAGCGCAATGAGCTTAAAAACAAAGACCAATACTACTTCAACAGTAATTACACACACACGGCAATACTCACTATTATACTTGTATACACATACACTGATCCCTCTAATAGCGGCATTTTTATATTTGTCTAAAAATTTGTCTATTGAACGGAAAGGTGTAACACAAAACTATTTTCCCATTTATAACTTTATAAAATTAATTTTCTCTGGTGAGGAAAAAATTTTATACACCGTATATTTTATATTTGAAATTAAATACCATATGAAGTATATACGTTTGATACGCTCAATTTTTATTAACCCAGTCAACAAAGCAGCCCAAATTTTTTATGAAAGTGGTTCGTACAAAAAAGTCACAGATGTCTCATCTTTTCGATTTAATAATTTGCCATACATTTTTGTGCTATTTATGATTTATTTTAGGAGGCTCATATTTTCGTTAAAAAAAATTAGAAATTTTTGAAAAAAAACTTAAAAAATTTCAAAAATATATATACGCTCTGTAAATTTGAATTAAATGACGAAAACAAAGAAAACATTTTTATTGAAGAATTTTATACTCTCAAGGAAATCACCATACTGCAGTAGTTTCGTCTCACCCACAGACTCGTCAATGATTAGTATATTTTTAATTGCTAAATGTCTCTATATGAACATTTTTGTGTATGCCATGACTGGGAATCGAATTGACAACCATTTACACAGGCTATGACTCATAGCATCACCTCTTAACGAGATACACCACTATCGGCACGACAATGAGTCTGCAATATCTGTTTTTGCAATCAGCAGAGCCAAAATTGACTAATACATGATCAGCTTATATCTCAATTAGAATGTTTCCTTATTTTCGAGTAAAGCATTTATAACCGCATAGAACAACCGTATTTACTTATTATTAGAATTAACTACACAGAGGGAATATTGCTGGACGAGTTTTAATGAAATTTTTCAGTAAACTAATGAAGTTTTCTTCACAAACAAAATTTCTTAGATTTGATGAAAAAGCTCCATATACTTTATGAAAACTGTTTCAATGAAACTTTTTCATTGAGTGTATGAAGCTTTTGATAAATAAAATGAAATTTTTGAAAACATTTAATGAAAAACTTCATTGATTCAATGAATAGTTTCAATGGACGTGTTCCAGTGAAACTTCATTGGTTTTATGCAAATATTCATTAATATCATGCAGACAATTCTCTTAGTGTACTAAAGGATTTCTCAAAAGTTTCTTATAGATTACGAACCCTAACAAAAGTATCCACATTTTTTCTCGCTTGGAAGGTATAAATAATCTTTTGTCCAATTCCCATAAAAATTAGGAAAAATTATAGTTTACAATTATTTTCAATAGGACCTTTTTCCCTTTTTATACCCTACACCACTACGTGGTCAGGGTATTATAAGTTTGTGCTGATGTTTGTAACACCAAAAAATATTGGTCCTAGACCCGGCTTCGTCCGTCTGTCTGTCTGTCCATGCATTCTTGTGCGCACTCTACAGGTCGCATATTTTGATGAAACTTAGTACACCGACTTATGTCTTAGGACGATTTATGTCTTAGGACTTAGGACGAAGTCTATTGATTTTGGTTAAAATCGGTCCATATTTAGACCTAGTGCCCATATAAGGGTCCCCTTAAAATTATATTTTTTATACGCTGCTGGTCGCAAATATTAAGATATTTTGATGAAATTTGGTACACCGACCTATATCAGCCCAAGGACGAAGCCTATTGATTTTGGTTAACACCGGTCCATGTTTAGACCTAGTGCCCATATAAGGGTCCCCCAAAATTGGCTTGGTTACAAACTGCAGGTCGCAAATATTCAGATATTTTAATGAAATTTGGTTTGCTGACTCACATTATAGAAAATTTTGACACAAGTCCCATTTTAACCCATTCCAATTTCAGATCCAAACATTAGTTGGCTTTTAACCAGACTGGTGTAGGGTATTGTATAGTCAGCATGGTCGACTTTAACCTTTTCACTCGTTTTATAGATACATAATACTCAGGAAATTCTTCATATTAATTAATATGTTGCTTTCATTGGAAATCATATAGGGGAGAGATGAAAATTGGAGAAAAATGGAGAGTTCTAAATATGGCAACACTGTAGCTTGGCGAAATCTGATGGAAAGTTGGCGTACTTATTAAATTATTTTATATTCCTGGTGGTAAGTACTATTGTCTGTCTGTGTGTGTATGTCTGTCTCTCTGTTGAAATGTTGACCATGACTCGAAAGCAGGGTTGATAAATAAACATCCTGCCAGGCAATGCGGTATTGAAAGTGAGTATAATCTGTGAGTGAAAATGAAAAGGTGGCTCTAAATTTTAAATTCTTATTGGTGAATTTAATTTTCATAGTTGCGTGTAGTGATTAAATATTTTATCATTTTTTTTGGCACCCTATGCTCCAGTGGGAGTTAGAGGAATATATACATATACAGGATGGCCTAAAATTACCGAAGGGGTTTGAATTCCTTATAACTTTTTTGTTATAATTTTTTTTACTTTTTTCAGTATTTTGTAAAGAAGACTTGGGGAATTTAAAATGGAACAGTACACAATTGAGAAATTGAAGAAAATTATGATTTTATTCATAATTTAATTATGAGCGACGAAGCCCATTACCAAAACTGCAGGATAAGGGCTACGGAAAATCTAAGAGTGGTACAACAGCGTCGATTACACCCACGTAAGTGCGGTGTTTCGTCGGGAAGGATAATTGGCCCATATTTTTTGAAAATGAACATGGTGTTCGATATAAGACAATGTTGGAAAATTTTTTAAGGCCGTGGAAAACCATCCGCAAGAATGGTTCCAACAGGATGGAGCCACAGCAGACACTGCGAGGGACACAATGGCTCTTTTAACTCAAACCCCTTCGGTAATTTTTAAATTATTTTTGTACTGAAAAAAACCATTATTTTAATTACAAAACTTTGTGTTTTAAACAGAGGAAAAATAGTAATATCACTGGAACAATAAATAAATCACGTAACTCTTTTGAACAGCAATCTATATGTACATGTATAAGATAGAGAATTGATCGAAGGGGTTTCTGTAAAGGACCAAGGAGAAGTAAAAATTGTGTGTGTAAAGACAGATGTAAAAAATAATAATTGTTAATAAAGAATTTGTTTTTTAAAACTCATCCTAATACGGTATTCACAAACACGTGTTTTACTCGATCCTAAATGTTTAGGTCTTAACAACATGCCATTTGAAAAATTATTTTAAAGGAGACGCATGTGTTTTGGAGCGGAATAAAATAAAAAACGTGATGTCAACTTTTAAAGAACATTATGAATAATCAGACCACATAAAATCGTTAAAAAGGAGTAAATAGAAATTGTGTAATTAAGTATATTTTTTAACCCATTTGTGCCATCGGGCAACAAAAAACAAAGATGTTTAAAATCGATCTTTACTTTGTATTTTAGTTACTAATTAAAATTTGAAAAAAATTTTGTGTACAAATTTCAAATAAAATTAAATTTTTGTAAACATTCATCACGCAGCAATTTAAAAATTTATTAAACAGTTATTTCAATTTATAAAAATATTGTATATTTCTTAAAAACCCACTAAGACAAATAGTGCGCTTTTTCAGATAGACAAAAATCGCTGTATTGGCAACACTATTGTGTCTGACGGACTTATCAATACACCAGCGGACATGTCTGCATACCAACAGAAAAATCAAAAATTTTTGATTTTTGTTCGACATGTCCGTACGACCATACGACAGCCCTACTTACGATAAAAATTGTGCTTACGACCTACAAGTTGTACAACTAGTGTCTTCCCTTCTTTAGAGTAGGTACATTTTTCTGCTCTTAAACACTTCAAATTATAGTGTTTAAAATTTAATCATCTTGTTAATCATGATACGTTTAAGATTAGCGTTAACGATTAGTATAAATGACAAGTTTGAATCTTAAGAAAACATAAAAAAAAAATAATTAAGACCCAGTTAAAAGTTGTTTTTTTCTTATTGAAGTGAGAGAGGAACCATAAACTGATTAAATTTTACTTTTGGTGAAAGAAGAATTTATAAACATCCATGAAGTGACAGCCGATAAAGCCAAAAAAATAAATATTCTAGTAGTTGACATAAGAAAAAATAAATTTTTGGACAAATTTGTTACATTTTTGATTTTCTGTTTGTAATTATTGGGCCATTTCTGTTTGAAATGTTTAACTTAAACATTTCAATTTAATATATGAACAGACATTTTTACATCTTACTTTGAACAGCTCAGAATTAAGAATAATTTTTTAAGAATCATAGTGTGAACATCTTACAATTGCTGTTTATTATTCGCCATAGTAAAGGAAATGATTTTTGCCTTATTTTATAATTCAACAAAGGCCGTAATAGAGAAATGCCGCTAAGCCAGGGATTGGTATATTTTATATACTACTCAACACACTAAATTTGTGGTAGAGAAGGACTTTTAAATTAACATAATGACAGCTCAAACTTACATTATTACATGTACGTAGCTGTGCGTTCGTGTGTGTGGAGTTTAATGTTAAAAAAATAATACAGAAACTTCATTAAAAACACATGTGTTTTTTTTAACAACAAAATACTTAGAACTACATATATTACTAAAAAAACTAAATTAAATAGATATATGTAACAATCTGCATGTGTATTCTATTTTAGTTAAGTCCTACAATAATTGGGTATATTTTTGGTGCTCAAATCATTTTATTCTATTAAAAAATTTATGCTTAAAAACAGCACTTGTAGTAGAGAAATTTTGAGTATACTTTCATGTTTTTATTATAAATTAGTAGGGCTCGGTATTTCATATAACATAAATGCAAGTTTGCTGTCATTAACTGGAAAATAATATTAACCAAATGCCTTTGTGAATCAACAAATTTTCAACAAAATGGCATCGATTTATTAATAATATTTAATCCATATTTTTACATAGTTTGCTCTGAATCTCAAAAATTTTTCGAATAATTTAAAATTACCGAATTTCGCATAACGAATAATTTTATACGATTAATCGAAATTGGTAGAAAATTGGAAAAGCATTAAAAAATTTTTTTATTTAATTAAATGTGCTTAAAATTCCAAATTTGTTTTTAAAATATTGAGTTAAATAATTTGCGGTAGGCTTGTTCTTATTCGGATTGCATTTTGGTCTAAGAAAATAATTAAGGGACGACCTTTAAGAATTTCTAAAAATATTTGTTAGCTTCAACTCTGTGAGCATTTCATGTTTTCAAGTAGGAGCGTGAATAAACATCTTAAATCCCAAAGAAACATAAAACAAACATATTATCACAGTTTGCTTTGTCATCTTCAAAATTACCACCCTGTTGTTGTATAGTGGTATCTATTTACGTATAATAAATTTTTAATTATTTTTTACTTTTTAAACGTTGATATTAAATAAAAGCATTAATAATTATTTTAATTACTGAATATTAGAATTATTAATTATGATTAATGCTCAATGTCATAAGGCTGGTTTAGTGAGCACTCAGTGGGATGGAGATATGGAAACGTAGAGGGAAAATCAATTCTCAATAGAATTCCTCACTACATTTATATTTTTGATGTATTTAATGCATACGAAAGAGATTTAATGTATGGGGTCTTATATTCTTCTTTCGGGTGTGGTCCTCCCCGATTTGGATAAAATTTTAATATTTGAAAAAGGGGACAGAAAAGTAAAAATTTTGACAAATTTTGATCTCATTATATTTTTTTATTTTTATGAATTTCAGAAGAGTTATTGAATTTATTTTTGTTCCTTTTTTTAAATAAAATTATTAAAAACACAACATGTGTATGTATATTATTTCACAGAATTTTTTTTCGATTAATCGATTAACCCGAAATAATTAATAATTATTTGCACATATAATCGATTAAAATAAAAAGCCGGTTAATTGAGTAGTGTAACTCTGAATGCATATTTTGTTGCGTATTTTACTATAAATGCATATTGTTTTCATATTGTGCTAAAAATTCATATTTTTCGGCATGCTTTTTAATATTTTTTTAAAAACTGTGTTTTTGTTCCATTTATATCTTTTATATTTTTTTCCAATTTATAAATATTTTTAAAATCTTCAATACTTTTAATTTAAAATTTTTTTTAAAACAAAAAGTTTATTTTCTTCGATCTTCTATCACAAATGATACGAACAATATTATTCAGGTTTAAGGATAAATAGTTTTTGAAGTTATTGATTATAATAAAAGCCAACTCAAATGTTATTTTCAAAAAAATACGATCTCCATATAATTTTTCTACCAGTAAAGGGCGGATTATGGGACCGTAAATGTGATGTAACTCTACCGTGCCGTAGCTAAAAAGTACACTTATAGAAAAACGTAAACGGCATTACTATTTAGCATCTATTTCGTGTGTTTTTTTATCTTATTCTAAATTTTTCCATTTTTTTTTGTTAACTTTTATTTCTTATTTGTTGTTTGAATCAATTTTCTTTATTCATTTTATATTTTTTCTGACTAAAATCATTCAGCTGTTTCGATGACGGATAGAAAATTATGATTTCAATAGAATTATCCGGCAAGTACTTTTACATTTATGTGTTAGTAAACATTCGTATACACTTCTTCTTGTGGTTTCGAAAGAGCTGATTCGTTATAGTTACGTTTACAGGTGGGTAACTCAGCCTTAAGTGTTTACGTGTTTCTGTTCGAACTACCGAATGATATTAGAAAACCGTTGTAGAAAAGGAGGCGGAGGACCAAATCTTTTAAGGAGAAAAATCAATGTTTATTGATATTAATTTGTTAACTCATAAAGAAGTAAGTAAACAAAGAAATATCATCAAACTTATTCAAATACAAATTGGGTCCTCCGCCCGGTTTTCTAGAAAGGTTTTCTGATGACGTTCGGTAGTGCGAACAGAGACATGTAAAAACTTACTGGTAGGAAGATTATATGGAGACCGCTTTTTTTAAACTGTTGATTTTGGTACTGCAATAATTTTTTTCATATTATTTTAAAATTTTTTTTATGACGATGAGAGAAATATCAGAGGGTCTCCATTACCTAGTGTCTTCAAATGCAATGAAATTTGCAAAGAAATTTGAAAATAACACACACAGCAACAACAAAATTATTTTCGTTGTTGTTGTTTTGTGTGTTATTTTCAAATTTCTTTGCACATTTCATTGCATTTGAAGTCACTAGGTTACTAACTTTCTGATGTTGATTTATAGTGAGTTTCAATTTTTAAGCTACTTTTAAAGACAAATAATAAAAAAAAATGATTTGCTAATACTGAAAACGTTGAAAAAAATTAATAAAAAATTCATATTTTTAAAAATATAAATGCATAATTTTCGAGTTTAGTTATAGATTTTATATTCATAAAACATGATTAAAAATATGTGAACTTCCGAGCCCTAATTAGAAGTAATGCCCTACTCTGATTGTGGTAGAATATATTTGGCATTGATGACTGTTTTCAAATGAAATTTATTTATTGTGTATGATTGAGGATCAATCCTATTAATTAAAAATGAATTGTGGTGAAAGATGAAGGGTTTCAAATAAAGCAATCCAGGCCCCCCTTGCGAAAAGTTGTTCGCGCTCCTTAATTGTGAAAACTCATTTTGGTTAACAGCGGTCCATGTTTAGAACTAGTGCCCATATAAGGGTCCCCCCAAAATTATATTGTTTATACGCTGCAGGTCGCAAATATTAAGCTATTTTGATGAAATTTGGTACATAGACCTATGTTGGCCCAAGGACGAAGCCTATTGATTTTGGTGAACATCGGTCCATGTTTAGACCTAGTGCCCATATAAGGGTCCCCCCAAAATTGGCTTGGTTACAAACTGCAGGTCGCAAATATTAAGATATTTTAATGAAATTTGGTTCGCTGACTCACATTATAGAAAATTTTGACACAAGCCCTTTTAACCCATTCGAATTTCAGATCTAAAAATTAGTTGGCTTTTACCCAGACTGGTGTAGGGTATTGTATAGTCGGCATGCCCGACTTTAACCTTTTTACTCGTTATTAAATAACTTCATTTCATAGGTGCTCTCTACTCTCAAACATTCCACCATAACTTAACATAAAATGACGATATGTATGAAAGATTCGACCAGACCTTTCCTTTTTTTAGCATTAATATTTTATATATATTTTCTATTTTATTTGCACTTTATTAAAAAAAGAACTAAAATTAAAGTAATAATTGTGTATATTATATGTTTTGCCAACACTTTGTGGGTTAATGAGTATATTTTTTTTATAATAGTTTTGGCTACATGTGTTGTTGTTAATGGCTGTGTAATGTATTATTGTAGTTTTGAATGGGCATATTAGGGTGGACTACATGCAGATTCTTGAAATACGATATCTTAAAGATTTCAACTTCATCAAAGACCGTCTACAGTGGAAGCTTTAAATTTCATTATTGAAATATTTAATTTTTGAACTACACCCAAAAAAAGTCAGTAAAGTCAGAAAAAAATGTTGCTGTGTCAGCAAGTTTTTAGTCAGGAGCGTGCTTGCAAAAAGGTGTTTGCTAAAAATCAGTGAATTGATTTTTACCACAAAAAATAGTAATCTCAGCAAAAGTTTTTCTAACATTTAGTCGATAGAAAACGAGTAAAATCCTTGCTAAAATCACTAAACTTTTTGCTGAATATTAGTAGACTAGAAAAAACTTAATTTGTAGAGAAATTTTACTTTAGTTAATTTATTTGCTGAAAATTTAAATATAGAAATTGTGTAGAGTTGTTTTTTTAATTATCATTTCCGTTGTCTGTACTACATCCAGACAAGCTGCGATATCTACATTTTGTCTATCTGGTTGTCGTCCACGCTCTAAGTGCGGTTATCAGCACAATTTTTTTTTAGCAAAATAAATTTGTAAAACATTAGTTCAAAATTAGTTTAGTGCTAAAAAAATATAACTAAAACTTTTGCTGAAAACGGAATTTCAACAAAAAAAAAATTGCTGTAAACTAGTAAAATTGATATACAAGACATTTTATTAATTTTTCTACTAATTTATTTTTTCGTTTGTAGGTACATTAAAAAGATGTTTTTGAAATCGAAGTGCTTTCCTATATGCAAGATTTTAGAATTTTTTTCCTCTAATATAATGAAGCTGTAGTTGTTTAGAGATTTTTTTAAAATAATTATTTTACATAGCACAGACGAACATTCATTGAGAAAACCTATTCGGTGCTGAAAATCCAATTTTTCGTGAAGGGTTAAGTTGCATCAAATGGAGTTTTCGGTTGTGACTACCGAATAATTCTTTATACAACTAAAATTCCGTTGTCAGAGTCAAATTAGTTCGGTCCCAGTTATTTTCTGTTATTACAACTGAAAAACTAAGTTACCAAAACCGAACCATTTGATTTACTACAAATGCTGTTGTCAGCACCGAATTTGCCTCCTGGTTATAAATTTTTAACAGATATATGCAAATTAGTGCAGCTTTTGATCATCCCTAGTGTTTATATGTAATCGACCAGTATGAGTGTATATTGAGGTATTTAATTAACTGCAATTTTACACATGCACTAAAAAAAGTTTGACAGTTACTGTATGGTAGTTATACAAAGTAATCAGTAGTTGTTGTTTTAAACTGCAATTACAGTTATTTTTTGTGGAAAATGTAAAGCAATTAATATGACAGTTATTTAAGAAAACAGCTTACGAAAGAACTCTAATTTCGTAACAGTTAATTAGAGCAGTTATTTTTAATATCATAACAAACAACTAACAAAACTGTATTTTTACAATAACAGTTATTTTAGTTATTTATTAAATAAATAAAAAATTTCGTTGAATTTTTGCAATTCTTCTTTAGTTTCTACTTGTTATTAATGATATATTCTCAGTTTGCAAATAAAAATCAGAGAATTATATTATATGTACCTCCAATGTATAAAAAGGCAATAACTGGAGAACCGTTTAAAATTTATACTGCAAAATTTAAGTACTAAGAACTCATTATAAATTTGTTTAAAATCCAAAGAAAAAGAGTACTTCTTTTTTATTAATATGTAGGTAATTTTATGGCATCAATAAAATTAACTGTAAAAATAGTAATTTTTAACAATTTTGTGATTTGTTTGAAAAATGTAAAGCAATTAATATGACAGTTATTTAAGAAAACAGCTTACGAAAGAACTCTAATTTCGTAACAGTTAATTAGAGCAGTTATTTTTAATATCATAACAAACAACTAACAAAACTGTATTTTTACAATAAACAGTTATTTTAGTTATTTATTAAATAAATAAAAAATTTCGTTGAATTTTTGCAATTCTTCTTTAGTTTCTACTTGTTATTAATGATATATTCTCAGTTTGCAAATAAAAATCAGAGAATTATATTATATGTACCTCCAATGTATAAAAAGGCAATAACTGGAGAACCGTTTAAAATTTATACTGCAAAATTTAAGTACTAAGAACTCATTATAAATTTGTTTATAATCCAAAGAAAAAGAGTGCTTGTTTTTATTAATATGTAGGTAATTTTATGGCATCAATAAAATTAACTGTAAAAATAGTAATTTTTAACAATTTTGTGATTTGTTTGAAAAATTTGCCAGCTAAGTTTACTACATCGTTAATTATTTTGAAATAATTTGTTAGTTAGTCTTCAACAGTTAAAAATAACTACATTTTTAGTAATTTTAAAGTAAATACCTTTGTCGCCTTTTTAACTGCAATATACCTTCATCTGAACTATTATTTTCACTAGATTCTGCCGACAAAGTTTTTTGAGTGTACCTCTAACAACCACTACTACCACATATGTTGTTTTTTGTACTAATATATTCCCTATTAATGTCAAAAACATAACATTTTGTATTATTAAGTTCTTCATAACATGTTTTTTGAGATAACATTTTATAATTTAAGATTTTACACATCTTGTTAATCACAAAAACTAACAAGTATTGTAGAAAAGCTTTAAATTGTTTAAACTAATGTTATTTAAAATGTACGAGGGTACTATTTATATTTCGGGAACTGGCAACACTAATGTCAATAGCTAAAATCTGGCAACACCATAATAAAATTTGATATTTTTTAGCATAAATGTACCAACAAGGTTTTGATGTACAAGTGCTATATGTATTGTTTACAGTGAGTTAAAAAAATCAATTTGGCCAAAAAATGGAAATTTCAAGAGAACGTTTTCGTTGGATAATTTTTCACAACTTTCGACGTGGATTATCTTAACAAGAATGTATCGATGAACTCAGTTCTTTCTATGGCGATAAATTACCACCAAAAACCAAAGTTTTTGGTGGTAATTTATATCGCTGGTATAGTGAATTCAATCGTGGTCGTAGTTCGGTCGCCGTCGAATTCCCTGAAGTTCGTCCTAAATCGGTTGTTGTGCCATAAAACATCGATGCAGGGCGTGAACTGATAATGTAAGATCGTCATGTGACATATCGTGAGAAAGAGGCATCCTTGCACATTAGTTCCACTTCAATACATTCGATTTTGCATGAACACTTAGTTGTAAAAAAAGTTTGCTCTCGTTGGATACCCCATAATTTATTAATCGCTCAAAAAAAGGCTCGTGTCGATTTGTGTAAGGGAATGATTAAAAAGTTCGACCGTGGTACTTCAAAAGACGTGTATAAAATCGTGACAGGTGACGAATCATGGACATATGCGTATGAGCCGGAAACAAAACAGGCTCATACGCATATGTCCAATTATTTGTAGTTTTGCCTTCCTTTTTCTTTTCAAATGTTGTTGTACTTTTCTTAGCTAAAGAGAAAAGAATAACTTTAGAATAAAGTTTAGGCTCAAAGAAAGATCAATTACTTACATATTTATTAGAATCCAAGGAAGAATTTCGTATTCCTTTTATATTTCCATATAATTTGTTTATTTTTCTGTATTGACAAGAATAGGAAAACAATTATTTCAATTTGCATGACCTGGATTTTCACTGGAAAAGAACACTTAAAATAAAGCTGAATTTAAGCATTTTTTACAACACTTGAATTTTTAGTTTTTCAGTGTCTATTGGGTATTTTGTTGTTATTGTCAGTTCGTAATAAATATTCAGATTATATCACAGAATTAAATTTTCTTTTTAAATTTAAGTTTTTTGTATGTTCAGCACGTTCATTTGTTTAATTTGTGGTTAAAGTGTCTTTAAAAATGTTATTATAGAAAGAGCTTAGTTTTCTTAACCCACAATGGCTGTTACTTGCACGTTTATTATAATTTTTGATCTGATAGAAATATTTTTGTAGCTCGATATGAAAGGCATTATAAATCTTACATATATATTCGTATGAAAGGTCTAAGACCCTTATTTGTGACTGTGTTCCCCTTGTATTTGTTTTTGCAAAGTCACAATAAGTTATATATATTAGAATTTGAGTTTGAAAAATGAAAAAAAAAAATTAAGAGCTGGTATCTGCTCAGTCGTAACATTGTCGAATAAAATTTTGTTAATAAAACTTAACAACTATTCTTACTTAACCCAATAGCTATGTAATTTTCTCACCCTATATTAATAGCTTGTACCTCCTATTAGGAAACGAGCTAATTTTAAGGAAAATCAAAGAGGAGTTGATACATTTAATACTTAAATTATAATATATATGACAAAGTCTATCAGTTGCAACATTAAAAATATCATTACATCATTAAAAAAAAACACGAAAAAATGACATTTTCCTATTTGCAGCCACATTTTATATACGCGTATTTTTTCTCAGTAGCTGAGAGTATGGCATATTTAAAATTTTCCCATTTTCTTTTAATTTCTTAAAAATTCGAATCAGTTTGAACTTTTTATATAAGAATGGGGATGATCAAATATAAATACGTTTAAAAAAAATTCCAAAGTCGCATAAAAATATTTTTTGTAAATTGTAGGGCAAAAACATTCTCAAAATTTAAGTTTATTATTTATCGAAAAAGTATGCGTGTGAACAATTCGATTAAATATTTACCTTAACTTGTACCAATTCGTCCAATTCATATTTAAGAGGTTAATAAAAATATAAAAATAAATTCAATATCAGAAAACTTTCTCAATTAAAAAAAAAATTATTTTCATATATTGCTACAGTTTTAAAAGTGTCAACTTGATTTTTGGTATGTTTAATTAATTTACTAACTTTTTTAAGACAGAATTTAAGAAATTGTTTTACATTATATATGTTAGGGTTATAATCAAATCTACAGGATAGCAGCACATTTTCGCCAACTTTTTTTTATTATTAAAGATAACTTTTTCGGGTCATTTTGAAGCAAAAACGAAACGATTTTCTTCCAAGAAGAAAATTATTTATGAAAAGTATACATATATTTGAATGAATGATGGTTTACTTCACCTCAACTTAAAATTGTGAATCCTTATTCGACTCAAGCAACAGTAGATATTGATAAAATGGAAGAAACTTATTTCATCTGTAAGTGTTTAAAATTAATATAAAAATTTTTGTTTCGAATTTTAATGCGTTCCCTGGGTGAACTGTTTTAACAATGTCGAAAAAATAATATAATTTTCTTTAATAATTTTTAATTACCTCTTCGAAGTGCTATAAAGTTTCTGATATTTGCAAAAACTTTAAACACTTCATAGCCCTAATTTCTATACTAAATGAAAATACTAAAATTTACATTTGTCAGCAATTGAGTTAAATAAAAAATATGTAGTTTAATATGAAGTATATATTTGTTGTTATTTATATTATTTAAATTGAACAAAATTGTTATTGTTCAACCGAAGCCAGTTTCATAAAAAGGCAATATTAGGCAAAAAAAAAAAAAATATAATTTATTGTTATTATATTTTCATTAGTAACTTATCAAAATTGCAAATATCAATTTAAATATTCCCAAACAATAATATCATATAACTGATCGACCAGTTAAAATGTGAAGATTTTAGTTTCTCCTTAAACATGTGATTTTCGCTGTAAATAAAAATAATAAGTGGTAAATGTTTGAGTTGATTTTCATTATAAAACCGAATTCACAATTCCATTCTGCACAGTGGATTTTATTCGTTTATTTTTTTCCACTTACATACTTTTTGTATCATGCCATCTCTATTTCATTGCACTCCAATCTGCATAGTGGAGTACTCCATCATTGCGAATGTGGCTTCGAATTTACCAAGGAGTTTATTTAAATACAAAAACTTAGATCTACATTATAACCTAGAGAGAACCCCATAAACCCCATTTTTTCCATATTAATTTGATACTTTTTATCATTTCTAATTGATTTGTGTTGCACTTTTTGCATTTTTTGCAAAGTACCTGAAACTGTTCAGGGTAGGTAGCCTTATTAATACTGTTACTGATTAAAATTCTCATAAATAGATTACCCATACCGAATATTCGGTCGCAAATAATTTTACTAAAAACATAATCTCCACTTGAATGTTAAGTAAAAGAATATGTAAATTATTTTGAAATTGCAATTAAATACTTAAATAAAAACAGTTGGATATTTTTATTATTACATTTAAACACGTAAACTAGGAGATATTTTTTTTTAAATATTCTTTGTATATTATTAGACCGAAAACATGTTGCTTTTAAAATTAAATAAGAAATGTAAAGAAAATCAGACTAAAAATTTAACTAGAAAGGTTAAATAAAATAAAAAAAATTTCTACGCACTAAATTTTTAAAACAATTTCAAGGATTTCAAATTAATAACAACTCTGTGTCGAAGACATGAACTGTATAGTAGACTGTACCTAAAAAAAAAGATTTGCCGTAGACCGTCCAATCTAAATTATTTTTGCAAGGAGGTTTCAAACAAAAAAATATTTGTTTTTTTTGCCGAACGTAGGGGTCGCCATTTTACATTTTTTTTGATACACCGATGTTTTTCTTTCGAGGGGGCCAATGTTTTGCTCTAAGGGCCATTGACCTCAAGTATCCCATTCTAGTATTTATCCACCAGATCTCAGTTGTTACTACCCTAATGTACTTCCCTAATGTCACAAAATTAAAGCTCGCAAAAAATCATTAAACTTTTGCTAAGGAAGTTTTTCGATAAATCCAGCGGACATTTTTTTTATTTTTTTTGTTGCCGAACGTAGGGGTTGCCTCTTTAATTTTAATTCATTGGATTTTTCCTTTGTAGCAAAATTTATCACTTGAAAATCCGACTTTAAATGCTAAAACTATGTTGTGTAATTTTTTTTTTTTTTTTTTTTTTGGAATTGCCTTTCAAAAATACCTTATATTTGAAGGTATACCGCGGTCTTTTTTTTTGCCTGTAAGGTGCTACGGTCTACTTTATAGGTATTAAGGTAAGTTTTTGCTGCCCTATCCTAAAGTTGAAATTGTGTACATTAATCTTATTTATATTAAATGAATCTCATTACTAGGCCAACCAAAAGAAGCCAGGGCATGTTTTTTATTTGAAGAGATAGAACAGTTTAGATTAAATACAAGTTCTGATCTTAAAAATATAAGAATTTTAAGCTATATTTTATATTTTAGAGCTTTTTTTTGCTTATTTTATCTAATTTTGCTTGTTTTTGCTTATTTTGCAAATATTGGCTTATTTTTGCTATTTTCTTTGAAAAATAAGCTTATTTTAGCTTTTTTATGCGAAAATAGTGCATATTTTTGCTTTTTTTTTTCATAAAATCAGTAATTTTTAAAATTATTTTAAGTCGACATAAATTTTTTTATTTAAAATTTGTTTTTTTAAATTTATTTTAAATTAAAAAATCTCTTGAAAATAAACTTTTTATTTTTCCCACCTGAATTCTAATAGTAAAAATATGACAATGACGATTTCCTTAGTCAAGAATGATTTTAGCACATTTAATTCTTTAATGCATTTCCCGATGAAAATAAATTTAAGAATGTCACAACTTTGTCTGATTCCTGAAGTTTCATGGAATGTAGCATTGTATTAAATAAAAAATTTAAATTTTATGAGGCTTATTTTTGCATTTTAACTGCTTATTTTACTGTTTTTTCGAGCTTTTTTTAAGAGCTTAAAACATTGCTTTTAGAGATTTTTTTTGGTTGCCCTACTCATTACACTTGTAATCAAGTAAAATACCCAGCAATTTTTTTTAAAACCGGTTACCTTTGAATAATTTGTAGGACAATTTCTTTTAGGATCGGCTGGACTTGTTCTAAAACTGAATCCTGGGAGTCAAAATGTAGGATTTCTTTGTCCTGAATTATTTTTATAACTGGCTCTAAAACCAGTTCTAAAGCAGCCTGAGCTAGTTTTGAGAAACGAACCTGTTGGTAATTTGTCAACTCCATACAACAAGCACCGGTTATGGAACATAAACTAGATCCCATGCTAATGCACTATAAGGTGTTCTGCAACCAGTTGTATGTCACTTTTTTACTGGGTAATAATTATTGGTTGACAATTTTTTATTTATATTTTTTTCTTAACATATCAGTTATTATTAAAAAGAAATTTAAAACTACCCTGACACAACTATGTAGTCTCTTGCTGCTAAATAAAATTATTTTTAAACAGCTGCTATTATTCACAACAAGACATGCATGCAAATAAAATTATCGTTGGTTTTAAATAAATAATAGATATACACTTGTATTATTTGCATTTGGACAAATAAATTGTATACTTGGTGTACAAAAAATTTTCTAATGGTAATTTTATTTTAAACGTTTTCTGTGAAATAATTTACATTGCTTTCACTTTTTTTTCTGTAAATATACATTTATTATTAAATTGACAACTAATCAATTCTCATTTGAAAACTATGTCAACCGTTTGTAGCAACTAAAATATAGTTAATTTCATATCAACATTGTATAATGTACTATTTGCAATTCAAACATGGTTATTAGAGCGGTCCACTGGTACCCAGCATAATCTTCTATTGTCAAATTTTGTGTGTTTTTCTTGCAGCGAATATGTACAAAAGGCAGAAAAATACGATTGGCACATTGTTGGCAAACCGCTGTATTAACAATCTTCACAGTATTGTCCTATTACGCCTATTAATCCCAAAGCGGTGATTGGAGCTAACTTGTCAATGTTCAGATAAACCATAAAAAAATGCTTCAATTTTGTATGGAAAAATTTCAGAGTAATTCATACCGATTTTGCCATACCAAAAATATTCCAGGTGAAGATGAGATTCCTGCATAGTGCGATGGAGAGTATAAAAAGTATAAAATACATGCCCGTTAACTGAATGGAAATCGATACCTTCTCCTTATTTTAACAAAGCGTAAAATATTTGCAAAATTGCGGTGTATGGGTATTTCAATTTCAGAGTGCGTATTTCAAATTTGCTGAATGCAAATTAGTTTGTGTGTGTTAAAGACACACTACTAGTTTTTTAATGGTTTATATATTTTAGTGCTTTACTTATTAGTCATATGAAATTCTCATTTGGTTAATTTTTATGTTCGAATATGTAATTCAGGTAGCCGAATAAGTAAAGCCAGGTAGCCACTCAGGGGGATGGAAGTTGAACTGAACTACAATGGTGATTGATCCAAACTGCCCTAGTCCAATACTGCCCAGTACCGTGCTAAATATAGGAAAGACAATAAGCTTCGGTTGGTTACATCATATGTAAATTCGGTGTCGAATTACTACCGATCGAAACACCAATCTGATCTTAAGGCAATCATTAAGCCAATTCAGTAAAAAACCACCCTCGAATCCCACTGTACATCAACTAAACACAAACCAAACTTTAACGATGTTAGTATTTTTCAACAGGAGAGTAACTACAGAAAGAGATATAATCTAGAAATGATTCACATCAGGGATGATAAAGTTAGTACTATAGTACTTTTTGTGGTACTATTGGAACATCAAAAGTACAATGGAACTTCATTTTTACACATTTTTCGATTTTAAAATTTTTTGTGCTCTTTTAATTTTCAGAGATATTATTGTGTTTACAGCGAACACATCAGATATCGGAGTTTTAAATAAAAAATAGTTATGTTGAAAATATTTAAAATATTATATGTTACTATTGAAAACTCAAGTTAAACACAAAAAAAATGTTTTTTTTTTTTTTTTATTAAAATACATATGTGTACAAAACAAAAATATAAAATTAAGAAATCTATAAATTTTTGTGTTTTTTGAAACGAGCAAAATGCTTTTCCCCATCAGAGCTCCTAAAGAATTCACTCATTCGATTGTCATTTTTGAATGATTAAATACCTAAAACCTATTTCGAAGAATCGAATTAATTCTTAATGCACCTAATTCAATCATTAAATTCATTTGATTCGATTGTCAATCAATTTGTACATTCGAAAATATTCTTATGACATTACAAGGTGGAATAGACCTGTAAATAACTTTAAAATAATATTCGCTTTAAAACGAAGTTAAGAACGATATTCAAGGACTTTAAACTCTCAACCCTACACTCACAAAAATAGCAGAAAAAGTTTTAAGCAAAGATCGCCTTACAAAAGAAACTGCTGAGATTTTATATATTTTTTATATTTAACTTTTAGTACATTGAAAATAACAAATTATACTGTAAAATCTGCAGAAAATATTAATATTAGTAGAGTAAAAATAGCAAAAATAAACTGTTATATCTACAAAATTTTTGTTACTTTTAAGTTAAATTTAGTTGAATCAAAATATTAGTCTATCCCGCTAAAATTAACGGAAATGGTTGCTTAAATGTTGTATTAAAAAAAAAAAATAGAAAAAAAGCTTTCTAGATTTTAAAATCTTTGTGATTTTTAGTCTACTAATTATTATTAATTGCTAATTTTAGCAGGCTAAGTTGTTATTTTCTGTTAACTAAAATTTATTCAATTACATATAACTAAAATTTTGTATATGTATTTAACAGTTTGGTTTTTGCTGTTCTTATTTTACTAATATTTTACAAATGAATCTGATAGAATTTTTTATGGAACGTAATTTTTAACTAATTTTTAATAGTTTTAACTAAAATTTTTATGTTTTTCTACTGCTGTATGAGTTAGAAATAACAGAACTCTTTATTTTTTATGAGTTTTTAGTTGTTAATTTGTAATGATAAAAAAATTAAATAAAAAAAAATTTTCGTACTATAGAGGTCGAAAAAGTATAATTTTTTAAGCTGGTTAGTACTATTTTAAAAACCCCATTTATCATCCCTAATTCATGGGAGAAAAACATCGACGAATATAAAAAAAAATATTTGAAACGAAATTACCAACACACAACCACATCGCTGCCAACTTTGAAGATTTTCTCCATTTTGACGATTTTTGAAGTAAAATTTTATGAAATGAAGATTTTGCACAATTTTATGTGTAAAATAAAAAAGACTATTTTTTGTAAAATAAATATATTTTATTTAAAGTTAAGAATATATAATTTTATTAAAAAATAGGGAAAATCAAAAGGATTTAAAATAAATTTTTTGGAGAGAAATCATTCCTAAACTCATTGACAATTTTGAATTCTACTAAATCAATGCTTTTCTTGAAACAATTGAAATATTTTAGATCGAACGAAACATAAACTTTAAATATTTCGTCATGCAATTTGATTTATAAACTTCAAAATTTTTCCATTCGCGAAATTACAGTTTTTCAATTCCAGTTAATTAGTAGTACTTAGTGCTGTAATGTGAAAAGTTATTCTGTTACCACAAAGTGTGCAGACCCTAAAAATAAGCTAAACAAATATGATTGGTACATTTTGAAGCAAGATCAGTTTTCGACTTTATCCAAATGACCCTATTGAAATAGCCAGTAATAATTATTGAGACACCCCAGCAAAATCTTTCATTACCAAATAAGTGGTTATATAATAGAAATTCATAGCTCCGCACAACTTATTTTTTGGCGTCTAAACTCATTATTTTTGTTTGGCGTGGTCGTTTTTATAAGTAGTCACGCTTACCCGCTCGCTTACGAAAAAATGAGAAATAAGTAGTTATGAGATTTTGAATAATAAGTGGTTACACACATGCTTACAAAAAGTTCAATTATAAGTGGTTATCCGATGGCTTACTTGATTCTTAAAAATAAGGAGTTAAGCAAATACTATTAGCTTAAGGAAGTACATTCAGAAAAATTTAAGTTTTCCCTAGTGTGTAATTTTAGGACTCGACATAAAAATTTAAACATAAAACATATTTACATATAATAAATAAAAATGTATAAAATTTAACTGTGTAAAAAGTACTTATTTAAAATATTACGAGTAAGTCATTATTTTATATTTAGAAACAATGTATATAAAGGCCGTTATTATGAATTCATTATTTTATATTATAAAATAATGCAAAAGGTAATGATGTATCATTTTTGGTAATGCAGATAATAATGAGATGTCATTACCAATATTTTGCTGGGACATTATTACATAAAAATGTGAGATTGTTACAACTAAAGTAATATTAATGGATTTTTAAGTAAATCTTTTCCTTCTTTCTTTCAAATATAAGCAGATTTTTTACTGACGATTTTTGAACGATCTCTCATTTTTTAAGTAATGATTTTTCTGCTCTACAGAAAAAAAGGTGAATAATATTGCAGTGGATTTAGTAAAACTGGGGGTGCTGATTTCGAATTTG
This sequence comes from Leucophora obtusa, assembly GCA_949987735.1. Lineage (NCBI taxonomy): Eukaryota > Metazoa > Arthropoda > Insecta > Diptera > Anthomyiidae > Leucophora > Leucophora obtusa. The sequence continues at coordinate 207,509,396 of OX465298.1, forward strand.
CAGCCAGTTTATTCCGATTGGTTCTAGATTTTGCACAATTCGCGATTTTACTTTTCTCCATTTTTTAACCGATTCTTTCAATAAAAAATTTATAATTTAGTAACTATAGCTCCAGAAAGAAAATCCTTTGCATAGTTTAAGCGCAATTCCGTGCACTATTTTTCAAACTTAACTGTGTATCAATATCTCAATCAAATTTGTAAATATACTAACTCAAATTAAAAATTTTTTAAGGTTTTCTTATAAAAAAATTTTTAAATATAAGTCGAAGTCAGATTGTATATGTCATATTGCATAAACAAATTATACTCGTATACACTTTAGAGTCTTTTGCAAATTAATTTGGACTTAAAAAAAATAAACTTTCTACTCTACTACAAATCTACTGTACTATTACTGAATTCTTTTTTTCTAAAAACATCAGATTTCTTTTACTATTGGTTTTTTATGAAATTATTGTGATTTTTAGGTTAAGGGTCGATTTTTAGTTAACATTAATCTTTTAGTAGTTGAAGAGCATTTGGTTATTGTTAAACACTATTTACCAGAGCATAAGAATATACAAATAGACTTGAATTTCAATAGTAAGCGCATATGCATAAGTATTAACTATCAAATCAAATCGACCCTAATTCACTTCGGTTTGCAACCCTGGTTAAAATTCAGCTAATATTCGGTTCAAAAATTTTAACAAGAAGTAGCATGCGAATAAGTATAAAAGCCAATTTTGACGGACTTTTATGTGGGCACTAAATCTAAACAGAGACCGATTCCAACCAAAATCAATAGGCTTTGTTCTTGGGCCAATATAAGTAAGTGTAAAAAATATTGCTGACTACTTTAAATTCACAACTAGGTTAAAGTTAAAGTCGGCTATAATAAGAAGAAAACTCGTATTGAAATATTGGGCCTCCTTAGTGGTACACTGAGAAAATTATCATCACTTCAGTAATAAATTTCTTCATAGTTTCAATGAAAATTTTCACTGGAACTCGTCCATTGAAACTTTTCATAGAATCTATGAAACAGGTTTCATTAAAGTCAGTGTTTATGAAAAGTTCATAAAATTAATGAAACTCTTCATAAAATTAATAGGCCACTCGTCCAATGAGTAAATCATTCAGCCAATGAAGAGCCTCATAAATCTATGAAGCAATTTCATTTACTATTATTTATTATAGTTGGTTGTTGCCGTTGCTAAGCTGGAGTGGATAAATAAAAAGTACATAGCAAATGCAAAAGGCGTAATAAAATCGTAGCATATTTTACGGATGTACAAAATATATCTAAAGAAAGAATTTATTATTAAATTAAATTAAAAAGTTTCATAGAAAAAAGTTTCGAAAAAATTAATATGATTTATAAAAAAATTTCATAGTCCAAAATTAAATAAAAAATTAATTTAAAAAAAAAAAAAATTGTAAAAGATTATTCTCTCAGGAAATGACGATATTTTATAAGAAAAAATAAAAAAAAAGTAAATACTATTGAACAATTTCATATAAATAAAGAACATTTTCATTAAATTTATGGAGATCTAATTTATGAAATTCAATGAATTTTTTTAATGAAATTATGAAATTTTTTGAAGGAAAAGTTCTGAAAATTTTCATAATATTAATTAAATATTGTATATTTTATGAAATTCTTCATTGGTTCTTCGAAAAAATTCTATGAAATTATATCATTAATATCATGAAGGATAATTCTCTCAGTGTATTTATTTTACTAAAATTGTATAAATTTCCTTATTATCTATATTAATTATTTATTTATAAACGTAATTATACTAGGAATTAGCTATACAAGGTTTCATTCCGGTTAAATGGTTTATTTTCCATATAATATTATTAATATTAATGGCTTTTCTGTTAAACAATGCTTTCGCAAATTAAATATAATAGACAATGGTTCTTAATAAACTAGTATGTTTTGTTTTAAGTGATTGTAAACTGTTTTGGAATTATAGTAAATGTCATAGGAATTGCATCAAAGTAGTCCTTACATAATAAACTAAATACATATGTATGTTAGAGATTCAATATATTTTATAACTATAATACACTTAAAATAATACATCAGTAGAAAAAATCTGTCAAACCGGTTTCAAATCGATTATACTAATTTTTAACAAATTTTTAGTTGAAACACTAATTTAAACAAAGATTTTAGTTATCTTTATTTAACACAATACTAAAAATCCTCAGAACCTTATTTAATTTTGGGTGTTAATTTTCAAAATTATTTATAACAAATTTCTAAGAAATTTTACATAATTTATTGTTAAAATATAATATTTTTATGTTGCTGTTTTTACCCGGTAGATGGCTCCATCAATGTGTCCGAAGTTTTAAAAACGGCGCTATTTTTTTCCCTCCCGATTTTTTAATATGACCCGCATCTCGAAAGAGAGATAGAGCAAAACTGACCAAAATCTGAAAATGAATTCGAAATCAAACAAAATTTTAATTGACATTTTATAGGCAATAATTTTTTCTGTGCAATTGAAAGGTATTTTACGATTCGTATTTGCCAACCATGAATTTTTTCAATAGTACTTCATATTCAGTTTATTTTATTTGAGTCAAAAAAAGAATCTGTTTCCTCCGTGTGGAAATTGTTGAAAACTAGATTTAAGATTAAGTTTAAGTAAATTTAATATCGTGCAGTGTAATTAATTTTCAATTAACTAAAAGCAAAAGAAAATTACATATAAACACATAAAACCAACAGATGTATAAGCACCTAATATATGGATGTATATTTAATTCTTAAATGTAATATTTATAAATTATAGCATATGTGAAAATTATTATTTCGAAAAATAACTCTGTTTTTAATTTATCGATATGTTGGCCTTTTGGCCTATTTTATAAGAAAATATATTTGTTCACAGATATATTTCATTATTGTGCATCATCGCGTAGGTACATATGACTAATATTATAACAAAATACTAAGCAATATTATTTTCTTTGGTACCCAGCAAAAAACCTGCTTCGCTGGATGCAGCTTTGTAAGGGAATAAATAAAATTAATCCTTTACAAAGCTGCTTACGGAAGGCATGATTTTTCCATACAAAGGGCCCGCTTGGAAGCACGTTTTTTTTGTGAAAGAAGCGCATTGAAAAATTACAGTAAATTCATGTTTTTGGTGAGTGTATTTAACCGCGAATAAATTCATGCACTTTTTTTGTGAGAAAAAGTGCTTTATTTGCTGCTGAAAAAATGCAGTAAATTCCTGATTTTCATAGAGCGCATTTAAACGCGACTTCTTATGAAATTAAATTTATTCATTTGCCGACTTCAAAATGCAGACTGACTCATGTTTATGTGGCGTCTCTACATTAAACTCTAGTAAGGCAATCCTACTAAAGAAGAGTAAAATACGATTGAGTTGATTCAGAAGGTTTTATGAGCATTAATCGTTAGATAACTTACATTTTATTTTGCTCCCTTACAACCTGCTTTGTCGTAAGGGAATAGCTTCCCAGCAAAAAAAGAGTTGCCGAAGCAGTAGAAAAAGCACTACAATTGACGATCTAGATGCACTTCTTTTTTAACATAAACACTAATGATTTTAACATTGAGTTGTCATAGGAGAGGAGTACTCTGACTTTAACATATTTTCAGTACTTTTTGAACTAGTGCAAAGGAAGCTCTTTTTCACCAATTAAAAGTTTAAAAAAATTCTTCACAAAAAAATTATATTTGTTTAATTTTACAAAAGTTTTTTATTGCCGCCACCGGGTATCGAACTTGCGAACTCACGATTGCTAGTCGCTGAGCTCTACCGCTGAGCTATTTTTTGATATGAAAGTTGTCTGGCATAAAAACACCACTTTGTTAATGCGAGATATTGTTCCTTATTCTCTTCAATAAAAGTACTTATTAAACAAGTGTAAAAGGTGCAATCCAATTCAATATTGGTTTCAATACTATTTCTACAGGTACATAAAAATCAATTTCTCACCATTTTTATACCCTACACCACTATGTGGTCAGGGTATTATAAGTTTGTGCTGATGTTTATAACACCAAAAAATATTGGTCCTAGACCCACCTTATAGTATACCGATCGGCTCAGCATTTTTTTTTATTTCGATTTAACGATGTCCGTCTGTCCGACCGTCCGTCCGTCCGTCTGTCTGTCTGTCCATGCATTCTTGTGCGCACTCTACAGGTCGCAAATATTAAGATACACCGACTTATGTCGGCCCAAGGACGACGCCTATTGATTTTGGTTAAAATCCGTCCATGTTTAGACCTAGTGCCCATATAAGGGTCCTACCAAAATTATATTATTTATACGCTGCAGGTCGTAAATATTAAGATATTTAGATGAAATTTGGTACACAGACCTATGTTAACCCAATAACGCAGCCTATTAATTTTGGTGAACATCGGTCCATGCTTAGACCTAGTGCCCATATAAGGGTCCTACCAAAATTATACTGTTTATACGCTGCAGGTCGTAAATATTAAGATATTTTGATGAAATTTGGTACACAGACCTATATTGGCCCAATAACGCAGCCTATTGATTTTGGTGAACATCGGTATGTTTAGACCTAATGCCCATATAAGGGTCCCCCAAAAATTGGCTTGGTTGCAAACTGCAGGTCGCAAATATTAATATATTTTAATGAAATTTGGTGCGCTGACTCACATTATAGAAAATTTTGACACAAGCCCCATTTTAACCCATTCGAATTTCGGATCCAAACATTAGTTGGCTTTTAACCAGACTGGTGTAGGGTATTGTATGGTCGGCATGCCCGACTTTAACCTTTTTACTCGTTTTTTTATATATACATATTTTTAAAAATTTAAAAGTTAAAAAAATATTGAATTTAAACAAATTAATTATAAATATTAAAAAAAAATTAATAGAATAAAAAAAAATAAAAAAAATATTGGTCACGCCGGGAATCGAACCCGGGACCCTCTGTTTGGAAATGCCAAATGATAAAGAAATCACTTTTTACGATCACTTTTAGAGCAATTACTCTTTAGAAGCAATACTTAAGTGATTTTTTGGATGTGGTTCAGAAGTAATTCTAAAAAAGCTGTAAAAATGTAATAACGGATACTTGGGAAGCAATGAAAGAAGTGTTTTTTTGAAGTTGTTCAGAAGTAATTCTAAAAAAGCTGTAAAAATGTAATAAGGGATACTTGGGAAGCAATGAAAGAAGTGATTTTTTTAAGTTGTTCAGAATAACTTCCAAAAAAGCAATTAAAATGCACTAACTGATATTTCTGAAGCATTAAAAGAAGTAGTTTGTAAAGCACTACTTGCAATTTTTTTGCTGGGTTAGCACTATAATTTTTTAAATAACTTGCTTACGATTTGCTTCGTTTAAGGTAGTTTTGCAGAGTATGCAATCAAATTGCAAAATTTTTTGTGTATTGTATACGCATAAAGTGGCGCATGTCTGTAAAGCAGAATTTGTAGCGCTGTTTTAAGAGCTTCGTGTTTTTACTGCTTCCAAAATACTAAAATTTTTTTGCTGGGTAGTTAAAAAATAAATTATTATATATTTTGGTTAGCTGAAAATTATAAAAATAAATTTGGGTTTTAGATTCCACTTCGTTCCCGGGGTTAAGTATCGCAACATACTCCTAACTCATTCCCCCTTCCACTCTATATTGGTCCAATTTTGTATTATTTGTAGCTGGTTTATCAAACTGGTTCCTAAGCGAGATCAATGACTACATTCCGATTATACAAATGAGGTGCGACTGGGAAGGATCTGAATTGATCCGTTTTATAAATTAATTTTTAGTAATTTATATTAGTAATAACAAATACAAAAAACTCCCCTATAACGGTAATTTTAAGGGTTTAAGTATTCTGGGAATATGTTCGACAAATTTGGCAATTTAATGGGATAAATAATTCTTTTGGAGAGGTTAAAACATTCAAATGGTGAATTGTATATTTATCACTAACTTGTTGTCATAGATTCGAATGAATTAATTCTTAAATTCACTTTCGGACTTTTAATTAAAATTGCTTAATATATCGTTCATTTACAGCATTCTCTATGAATTCATTCGCTGGCTTTATTCTTTTAATTTTTATGAATAACAATCAACTCTTTCACGAAACAGCAAATATAACATATCTTCTGTTTTTATTTCATTAATTAATTCAGATTCGCAGAGCTACGTTACAACAAAATTATCTTACATACATATATAAATATTAAAAAGCCACCCTTAAATAAAATTAATTAAATTAACTCTATTTTATTTCCATGGTTTATTTTTTCTTTTCTTGCTGTTTTCTTAGAAGTCTCACATTTAAAAGTAAATCATTTTAATAACTAAAAATATCATTTTCTACAGAACGCACCTGAGGTTTTCTTCATATAACTAATAACTAGAAAGCGTTAACCAAGAATTGTTGGTTTCCTCGCAAAAACTATATTTAATTTAGCTTGTAATTACACCTATAACTACTTTTTAAGTAAAAACATTAGTTATTTATCGTAGGCAGGCTGGTAGTCAGGCTGGCATACAAACTGGCAGACATGGCAAGTTGGCAGTCTGTTGAAAAGTTTAAAAGGTATAACTTTGAACTCACACAAATTAATTTTCCACGTTCAAAGGTGTCTAAACTTTAAAATATACACACAAATATATGTATTAGGTTTTGTTCAAAAAAAAAAAAATTTCTTTGATTTTCGGATATCATCACTTTTTTTTTTTAAAGTTTTTGCATAGAAAAAAAGAATGTCGTTTTTTTTTTCTTTTTTATTTCAACTCCTTCCAGCCAAAACGCTGATTTGGAGACCCATTTTCTGCAGAGCAAAAACGGCTGCATTTCTGGGAAATCTGACTTTACCATTCGATTCGGCAGCAAAAACTAATAAAAAAAAACGTTTGTTTTGCGATTTCTAAATACAGCAGATTGTCATTAGAGTGGTCCAAAAATCCACTTTTTTCAAAAATTTCAAAAAAGTTATATAATATTGGTACAAACATTTTTGATATACTGCAACCGTTAAAAAGTTTAGTAAAAAAAAATCTTTGTAATAAACATTACAAAACTTACAAATTATTTTGTCATTACTAAAAAATAAATTTATAATGCGGCAGCGAGTATTGAAAGCTGCATTTTAATTAGCTCAAATACTTTTTCATTGAATTAAAAAAAATCCAAATTTGATTAGTTAATAATTTTTAACGGTTCACGGTATATCCAAAATTTTTGTACTCATGTACTCCGCCGGAAATACATTTTCATTGTGTGAAATAAAAAAATTACTTTTTAGAAGTTTTTGAAAAAAGCGGATTTTCGAACCACTCTAATGGCTATCTGGTGTATTTTGAAAATGCAAAAAAAAGTTTTGTGCATTAAATTTTGATGTAGAATGGAATGGTAAAAACAGATTTCCTATAAATGCACCTCTTTTTGCTCTGGAGGAAAAGGGTCTTAAAATTAGCGTTTTTGGCCGACTTGCGCCAGTGGAAGGAATTGAAATAAAAAAGAAAAAAAAACCCAATTCTTTTTTTCTATGCAAAAAAGTGATGATATCCGAAAATAAAATTTTTGTGACGAACTCTAATATGTATGTATGAATATTCAGCATAATATCACACCTTTTGCAATCACAAAAAAAAAAACGAAAAACGCACAATTATATAGACATATATACATATGCTTTTCATGCAGATACATATCCTTACCTGTTCGCCAAACACACGTAAGTGCTACTATTTTCGATGTTTTTTTTTTTGACGAAAATTCAAAGTTATTAGTTATCGATAAATCCCGTCTACTCTCTTAAAATTTCATAAGTGTTTTTTTTCGAGTTTTAGAAAAAGCAAAAAAACATAAAAAACTGTAAAATTTACAAAATTTTACAGTTTTACTTAATTTTAACTTAATTTTCAGTTGCTTCAAAATGACAAATTGTATTGTAAAATCTGAAGAAAATTTTGTTAAATATAAGTAGAATAAAAATAGCAAAACTAAACTGTTATTTCTAAAATTTTTTGTTATTTTTAAATAATTTTTATTAGTTTTAACTAAATTTTTTACAGACTTTTTTCTATTAGTTTGTAATACCGACTATTATCGCTCTTGAATCTACTTGACGCTCACGAGACCGTGAGTTGCCACTTAGACTAAACAACCATTATAATTTATTTACATTTTTTGTGACCACAAGTGCTCGCTTAAAAATGAAAAACTCAAAACTAGGACGCAGTTGAATATATATTATGCTCCTTTTGAAAGTTGCCACACAAGAAAACAATTCGATTGGCTACAAATTCAGTTATCCACACTATTTAGTTTTTTCTGTGTATTTTTTTTTTATCGCAAACAATTAAATCAAAAAAATAACCAATCTTCTATAAACTTATTTCTATGACGCTTATGTCTTTTTGGTGGATAGGGCTCGATATAGTTATAAGAATTTCACTGGCAGACATAAAAAGATTGTAAAAGATTTTTAGTTTATATACCTGCCACCTTTTTGATTTGTTTTTGCTTCATAGGTGGCAAGCAAATGCTAGAGGTTAAACCACAAAAATATGTTTCCAGAATGAAAGAGGCAGTGATGACGATGATAACGAAGGCAACGGCAACTTCAATGATTACATTTTCTTGAAGGCTTTATTTGCAATAAGCCTCCCTCAAACCACTTTTATATGCTTGAGGTTTTGGAGGTTGTAGGTTTGTATGATTTGAGTAGCACAACTTAGGATATTCACCATAATTTTAGCTGTGATTTTCTTTTAAGTAAGACATAAATATTATGAAGGTATTTAACAACAAATTAAGAATAAGTGTTGCTAAACTAAAATACTAAATTTTAAAGATTGTTTAGTATTTTTGCTATCAACTCTTGTTGTCTTACAGCTGAAATATCTGAGTATAATCGCACACTGCAGTGATTTTTTTTGATGACTTTACCGCTCCTGGCTTGTTCCCATCGTGACATTGTCTATGAAATACAATTGCCTACACCCAGAAAACAGATTCAGTTCTGATAACCGCATTTGTAGCCAATCGCATGGTTCAGTTGTGGTAGCAGAATGTTTCAGTTGTGGCAACAGAAAACCAATTGAGACAGGACTAATTTGACTGTGGCAACGGAATCTCAGTTGCATCAAGAATAATTCGGTAGCCGCAACCGAAAAATTCATTTGATGCAGCTGAACCATTCGATTGACAACAAATGGGGTTGTCAGAACCGAATCTGTCTTCTGGTTGTATAAGAAACAATTTTCAACAAGGCTGCTTTCATTACAGTCCTAGTTCGAAATTTTGTCCTAAAGATAATTTTAGTGGTACCTCAGTAGAAATTCGGAAGCGGTAAAAATGATAAGTGCTGCTTTTCTGCTTCGTCTACTGCTTCTGCTTGCAGTAGTGTGTTAAAAAAGGAAATAGAGTTTTGTTTGCCACACTTTATCGCTCTAACAAAGCACGAAAGAATGACAATGATAACCGAATTTACTAGCTAAAAGCTGTGATTTCATTCATGATTCTTTGTAATGACTTATTTGAGTCTATATTGGTAAGCTTAAGGTAACCACTTACCTCCAATGCACCCCATGTGTTATTTGACCAAAGTGTACTTAAAATTTTTGGTTTCTTATTCCATTTCCCTTTGTCTGTCTGGTAATATAAGGTTTTGCTGGGACACTCAGTCAAAAAGTTTCTGCAGTCAGAATTTGTAAGTTGTTTAAGTATTATTTCTGTTTTGTTGTTTTAAGTAAAATTAATCTTCACCTGTAGATGAAATGTAAATTTCAAATACATTCGTAAATTAATGGAAAAAAAAAAACAAACGACAAAAAGTACTCAGAATTCGTAACATTAATTGTATTCAGTAATTTCGTTTTTACAAAAATAAAGCAAACAGCATTTACACTTAACCAAAAACTAGTAATTTAAAAAAAAAATTTGTATTTACTTGTCAAATTACATACAAATTTTGAATCAAAAACTAAACATTTTTAAAAACTAGTAGTTTTCGTTTGTAGTGTAAATTGTGCTTAAAAAATATTTGTTAGTTATTTTGACTAATTTATGGTTCATTTTGTTAACACTAAAAAGCCAAAGAAAGAGTAAGGCTAATTTGACGAAATGTTAGTGGCTCTGTTTTCAAGTGAAATTTAATTTGCTTTTAAATATATTTGCATCGGCCTTTATATACAATCAGAAAAGAGATTCGGTGCTTACAACCGCATTTGTAGCCAATCGAAAAGTCAGGGTTGTGATAGCCCGTGTAAAAAAGATCAGATCTGGCCAGATCTCAGTAGATGTTACCAGATCTAGGCATATCTGGCCAGATCTTAGTAGATCTTACCAGATCTAATTAGATCTAAAAATTGGGGACAAATTTGAGATCTAATTAGATCTGATCATATCTAGGCATATCTGGCGAAATTGTCCAGATCACTTTAGATTTGAACAGGTTTGGCACTAGATCTGATCAGATCTTGCCATAAGGTATTATCACATATGCCATATCTGATCATATTTGATGAGATCTGGTACAGGATCTAATTAGATGCAATCATATCTATTCAGATCCAAAAAGATCTGCTCAGATCTAAACTTTTTTACTTGAGAGACGAGCTTTTCAGCTGTGACAACACGAAACCAATTGAAACAGAATTAATTTGTATGTGACAATGGAATTTCATTTCTACTAAGAATAATTAAGTAGTCGTAACCGAAAAATTAATTTTATGCAACTGAACCATTCGATTGGCAACAAACTGCGTTGTCAGCACCGAATCTGTTTTCTGGGTATACAAAATATTTTAAGTGTAATTTTTAAATAATATTTTATTTCTTTTAAATTGTATTTTCTGTTGTTTTATATTACAATCTATTTCAAGTGTACAAATAATTAAATATTCATTTAGGAAAAGGACAATATTATGCAGTATATATTCAAGTGGTTTGAACCAAAACTGTTTTCTTTCTTTTGTCTTGAAAGCCATCAATATATTATGAAACCTCTTAAAATTAATTACCACATAAAACATACTATTAATAGTTAATTATTTTATATACAAGTAAACATGTGTGAGTGGAAGTAAGTTATTAGAAATGCGTGTGTGTATATTTTGGTTTGTATGTGTGTATGTGAAGGAATATTTTTCATTAAAGTGTTTGTACATAGAAAAGTCTAATGTGTCACTTATTTCTTTTTATACCCTACACCACTATGTGGTCAGGGTATTATAAGTTTGTGCTGATGTTTGTAACACCAAAAAATATTGGTCGTAGACCCACCTTATAGTATACCGATCGGTTCAGAATTTTTTTTTTATTTCGATTTAACGATGTCCGTCTGTCCGTCCGTCCGTCTGTCTGTCCATGCAATCTTGTGCGCACTCTACAGGTCGCACCTATTAAGATATTTTGATGAAATTTGGTACGCAGACCTATGTTGGCCCAAGGACGAACAAGTTTGATTTTTTTGAACATCGGTCCATGTTTAGACCTAGTGCCCATATAAGGGTCCTACCAAAATTATACTGTTTATATGCTGCAGGTCGTAAATATTAAGATATTTTGATGAAATTTGGTACACAGACCTATGTTGGCCCAATAATGCAGCCTATTGATTTTGGTGAACATCGGTCCATGTTTAGACCCAGTGCCCGTATAAGGGTCCTACCAAAATTATACTGTTTATATGCTGCAGGTCGTAAATATTAAGATATTTTGATGAAATTGGTACACAGACCTATATTGGCCCAATAATGCAGCCTATTGATTTTGGTGAACATCGGTCCATGTTTAGACCTAGTGCCCATATAAGGGTCCTATCAAAGTTATACTGTTTATACGCTGCAGGTCGTAAATATTAAGATATTTTGATGAAATTTGGTACACAGACCTATGTTGGCCCAATAATGCAGCCTATTGATTTTGGTGAACATCGGTCCATGTTTAGACCCAGTGCCCATATAAGGGTCCTACCAAAATTATACTGTTTATATGCTGCAGGTCGTAAATATTAAGATATTTTGATGAAATTGGTACACAGACCTATATTGGCCCAATAACACAGCCTATTGATTTTGGTAAACATCGGTCCATGTTTAGAACTAGTGCCCATATAAGGGTCCCCCCAAAATTATATTGTTTATACGCTGCAGGTCGCAAATATTAAGCTATTTTGATGAAATTTGGTACATAGACCTATGTTGGCCCAAGGACGAAGCCTATTGATTTTGGTGAACATCGGTCCATGTTTAGAACTAGTGCCCATATAAGGGTCCCCCCAAAATTGGCTTGGTTACAAACTGCAGGTCGCAAATATTAAGATATTTTAATGAAATTTGGTGCGCTGACTCACATTATGGAAATTTTTGACACAAGCCCCATTTTAACCCATTCGAATTTCGGATCCAAACAATACACCAGAGTGGTGTAGGGTATTGTATAGTCGGCATGCCCGACTTTAACCTTTTTACTCGTTTAATATTGTTTTTGTTGTTGTCGCCATTAATGTTCTAGACTTAGTAAACGTGAACAAATAACTGAAATTGATATGTTTGTATTTGTGATTTATATGGTGGATATTAATAAGGAGGATCTGTAGGAAAACAAATCAAATCAACAAATACTGAAGCAAAGCCATTGTCAACAATATCATTAGGGTTATAATGGGGAAGTAAATTAATGTTTGCTCATTTCTTCGTTAGATTTTGTTTTTTCTTTCCTTCACTAAATATTCTACACATAATAGATTTCCTTAAGGAACTTATAGAAATCAATAAGAACAACAATATTTCTATATTTTTGTGATAATTATAAAATAATAAATAACTGTGTTATTAATAATGACATTTTTGTGATGCAAAGATACAATATTTTACTAAAAAAAATATATAAATTCTTGTCGTGTATTTAACTTTCTTTTTTAATTTTTAACTCCATAATTTCCATGAGCTTAAGGTTTGTTTTTTATATATAAAAAGTTTTTTATTTTCGATATTTCGCTACTCCATTCTGTAGCATCTTCAGGAAATAACAAATTAACAAATTATAGACAATTTGAAATTTTGAAAAATTCAGACTTAATAGTCCGGTGGAATTCGTAAATCACTGTAGATGCTTTAAGGCGAAATGATTTTGCGAAAATAATTGAGTTCGAAGTCTTTGTTGTTTTTTACAAAATATCCTTCTCTATTTCTTCGTTCTATGATGATAGAGGTTTTCATTATCTAGGTTATCTACACTAAGAGAATTATCATCACTTCAGTAATGAATTTCTTCATAGTTTCAATGAAAATTGTCACTGGAACTCGTCCATTGAAACTTTCCATAGAATCTATGAAACAGGTTTCATTAAAGTCAATGTTTATGAAAAGTTCATAAAATTAATGAAATTCTTCATAAAATTAATAGGCCACTCGTCCAATTAATAAATCATTCAGCCAATGAAGAGCTTCATAAAATCTATGAAGCAATTTCATTTACTATTATTTATTATAGTTGGTTGTTGTCGTTGGTAAGCTGGAGTGGATAAATAGAAAGTACTTAGCAAATGCAAAAGGCGTAATAAAATCGTGGCATATTTTACGGATGTACAAAATATATCTAAAGAAAGAATTCATTTAATAAAAAAGGGTCATAAAAAAAATTAAAAAAAAATTATTATGATTTATAATAAATTTTATAGTCCAAAATGAATTTTTTTTTAATGAAATTATGAAATTTTATGAAAGAAAAGTTATGAAAAATTTCATAATATTAATTAAATATTATATACATAACGAAATTATTCATTGGTTCTACGAAAGAAATTCTATGAAATTATATCATTAATATCATGAACTTTTGTTAACTCTAACGGTAAAAATGTCATTGTGGAAATATCAATTCTTTAAAAAAAAACATTTTGTCAAGCACTCCCAAACAATTTTTTTTCAAAGCAATTTTTTAAATATCGAAATATGTAGCTAACTTCATATAATCTCATAAATTTACCATCAGATCCATTTTAAAATTAAATTAAATTTTTTAATACAATTTTTAAAAAATATATTTTCAGCTTAAAATATTTTTGGTTAAGCCTTCTGTTTTCAAGACCATAATAAATGGTTACACATAAATTTTCCTCTTTATTTCAATCTTCATTAATGTGGCAATGAAATTTCTCTTTTTTTTATCGTTTGCACATCTATATTTTAATTAAATTTTTTTCTGAGAAAAAGCCAAAAGCAGGAAAAAAAAACTTAAAAAAAGTATTTAACTTAATTAAATATTGATACACATGTGTTCACACATTTTTGTTCTTAACCATTTTTCTATTAGAAACAAAACCTAATTGCTTGGGTAATCTTCACACATACACACACACACACACATACACAAAGAAACACTTATATATTTACACATAGAAACAAACAAAGAAACATTTAAAAAGCATACAGAGTAAAGGCCTACCACATACCAATACAGTTTTACACACAAACACACATAATAAAGGAAACCGGAAGTTGTTTATTACTGTTCGAGCAAGAAATATTGGCAATGAATAGCTTGCACAGCTTGAGCAGAAGTGGAAGACAAACCAACAGAAATTGTAAAATATCGACACTTGAAATGCAAAAGAGCATAAATATAACAATCAAAGAATATTAGTAATAAAAGAAATTTATAATAAATTTTAATAAATTAATAAAAAAATAAATATTTTTTTTTATTAAATTATTAATATTAATCTCAACCTTAATTAATATAAATATTAATGTATATGAAGGTATGTATAGTTGATCTTTTAATTGGTATATGAACGTTTTTTATTAGATTCGTGATCACACAAGTGAATTGCAGAGAATAAAAATTGAGAAAAATTAGATAAATCTAGTCAGAGTTTCGATACACACCCGTCCTCTGCATCCACGCCTTTATGGGTTAATAATTGATAATGGTCTACTTGTATTGATTGCGAAACAAATAAACTACTGTGAACACAACTTAATTAGGCTAACGTCAACGAAATTTTAACAATTTTACTACAGTTTTTGTTTTGCACTTTAATACCAAAAGTATCGCAGCTGGTTCTATTCAACTCTGATCATTAGCTCACGAATCACAGATCTATTGAACGACAACGAACAGTTAATTTCAAATTTTAAATGCATATTCTAATTACACTATGCGACAGTCAAAATCGGGATGGGATGAAACCAACGGGAAACGTTATATCTGTCAAAAACAAGTTATACGTGTTCCGGCGTTTCGCTGGGTCACCACTAGGAATCGAGATATATTTTTTTTGACATAACTCGAGAACCACTAGTCCGATTTTGCTCAAACAATTTTAAAAAAATTAAAAATTACAATTCCTTTAATCTGTTCATATAACGTTTTTCTATATACTCAACAGTTTTGCCGGTAAAAATAAATGTTTGTTACCGCTACCATAAAAATCAATAACCTTTTGTTTATTACTTTTTTTTTAATATTTTAGGCAAAAATATTTTTTTCTTCATACATTTTTTTTACCGCCAAACTGTTGAGTATATAGAAAAACGTTATATAAACAGATTAAAGGAATTGTAATTTTTAATTTTTTTAAAATTGTTTGAGCAAAATCGGACTAGTGGTTCTCGAGTTATGTCAAAAAAGACCACCAAAGGTCAAATCGATATATCTCGATTCCTAGGGTTGACCCAGCGAAACGCCGAGACACGTATAACTTCTTTTTTACCGATATAACTTTCCCCGGTAGTTTGAACCCTTCCCGATCACTGACCCCTACCATTTGTCTCACATTGTTATTTCTAACCTACAACATAAACAAAACAACATAATTAGGAAACAATTAGGCATATTAAATTATATTTTTCACTGTATCTAGTGTGTTGAGATGTATGATGGTATGTATAGTTGATCTTTTAATTGGTAAATTAATGGTTTTTTTTCAAGATGGAATTTTTTCAATTTTTATTCTCTGCAATTTACTTCTATGATCTCGAATTTAACAAAAAACATTCATTTAAATATTAATTTATTTATATTTACTCATAAAATCACCATTTTTAATACAAATAATAATAACAATAATAATAATAATAATAATAAAAAAAAAAAATTTTTTTTCAAACTTTCAAATTGTATATAATTTGTTAATTTATTAATTTAATTGTTATTTCCTGAAGATGCTACACAATGGAGTAGCGAAATATCGAAAATAAAGAATTTTTTATATATAAAAAACAAACCTTACGCTCAAAAAAAAAAAAAAAATTGTGAAATTAAAAATTGAAAAAGAAGGTTAAATAAACGACAAAAATAATAATAATATAATAATCCTTTGGTTCATAGGAGGAACATAGGACCGCAACAAGTGAATTCCATTTAACTCTGTCCTGTGCTACTGATTCTACGTGGTATTTTCGGGTCGTACTTCTTTTTGAACGTTACGTCTTCATGTGTTGTTTGGCCGTCCTCTTCGTCTACCACCTTGATGGTTAAAATCTATATTCCGTCTTGTTGGATCGTTAACCGGTTTTCGCAGAGTGTGACCAATCCACCCATATTTACGAAACTTTATCGTGTGATTTTCTGTGCCATAGTTCTTCGCTACTGATGACATTTGGCCAAAATACTTTCAGGATGCGGCGTAAGCATTTATTTATGGTTTGAGAGGTTCCAGGTTTCACACCCATATGAAACAGTTAAATTTGACGTTCGAATTGAAGATCTTAATTTTGGTGCGTGGGGAGATGTTTAGTTTCCTCCATACTTTATGCCAAACGACTGTCTCGCTTTGTTAATACGGTTCAGTATATCAGCGGTACTATCACCGGATTTGTCGATTATACTGCCCAGATAGCAAAAGTTTTTAACATCTTCTAACGGTTGTTCCAGCAGCCTGAAGGAGTGTGTATTGTTGAAATTCAGGCGCATTGCTTTTGTCCTTCGTAAATTGATTTTAAAACCAACTTTAGCTGTATTGGTTCCCATCATATTCAATCTATGTTGTAGTTCGTGGAAATTCTATGAGATTAGGCGATTGATATCCTGTTGAGACGGATTGCTTCATAACTGCATCTAGCACCACGTGAATCAGTTACTTTTTTTTTGTTGTTAATTTTTATGTTCTTATGCATTTCAATTTACGATATTTATAAGCCAAATTGAAACAATAAATGCGTTCAACAAGATCTATGGTTATTTTGTTAAATTGCCAAGTTCACTATATTTTCATTTCACATTTTATTGGTTTTTAAATGTAATGAATTTATGTGAGAAAAATAGATTTTTATTGTTTTCTATTGTTTTCTCTTGTTCTTCTAGTACATACATATTTCTAACCACAAATAGCTTTTGAAAGAATAGTGTTGAAAATAGATGCAATAAAAAGTAATAAAATCTATCGAGAGGGTGTAAAATAATAGGTGTAAATATGTTTTATAAATTTATTATATTTATATAATTCTCAACTTTTAATTATATTGAACATAGAAATGTATGTTGTTCTTTTGGTTTTGTAAGGATAAACAATTATTGTCTTTCTCTTCAAGTTGTATCCATGTTAAATGTAGCTTTAATAGGATTCTTTAACAAAATTGGTGCTAACAGATTTTTTATTAAAATATATAGGAAAATACTTATAAGGGCCGGCATTAGTAAAGTTTTGCTTACACTCAAAATAATATGACTGTGAGCTCAAAAGAAAAATTTGTTACTTTCACAAAATTTATTCCTTTTTTTTTTGGTTTCTTTTAACATATTTTTTTTTTTGTTAAATCACAACTTTAGTACAATAAAAAATTAGTAAAACTATAGTTTTATTTTTAGTTATACTGAGCCTTAAAATTTGTTCAAATTATTGGGTCTCGGGACCTTCCCCGGACTTGGTCCATAACATCTAGAGCTTTGTAGGGACACTTCCAAAGAGAAAATGTTTTGTCCGTTTTGCGCTATCTCGCTTATTTTTCGAGATAGAGGCCATTTTATGAAATAAAAACTTTCGGTAAAAATTTCCGACGGTCCAAGGCCCCATCCAGGTCCAGAAATAACCTTTTCATGGGGGTATTATACTAATGATCATCAATTGCTTATGCCCTTATTTTCAATAATAAAAATTCTTTTCCATATTCGATTTCCTATGGGAAATTAATGCCAAATACAAAGTACAAGCAGAAAATAAAATAAATAAAAATATTTCTACGAAATAATTTCTCAAAAAATTTTAACATAAAGAACATGTTAAAATGAATAGCAGCGCAATTTCTAACATTTTATTGCGATAAAATATTTTTCATCGCTAATATAAATGTACGTGTAGTATACATTTGTACTTGAAGTTTGTAAAATTTTAAGAATTTTATTCAATAAGCATACGCATACAACGACACTAGAGTATTAACTTTTTTTATGTACAAAATATTGAATAGTGAAATACTTACAGATATTAGGAGCAGAAGAAAAAAAGGTTAAATAGAATTGTGTTGTTGCTTTGCTGCTGGATGTTGTTACTCAATAATACAACAAACGTTAAATTGTGTCGGCAAGTCGTTTTGCTGTTCTTCACTTGTGACTTAAGTTCGTTTCTAATATTGTTTATGCTAAAATATTAAAAAAAAGAATATGTCGACTTTGAAGTCATTTGTCAAGAACACAACATGTTGTTGGCACAATAAATAACAGATGATGGAGTTGGTGCGGGAGTTGAAGCTGCCTCATCATCAATCTATTCACCTTCACACTTAACTCTTTATACTACTTTTATTTATTTGTGTATATAAGACGTCTTTTAAAGTTCTTTGATAAGAGGTACTTGAAATTTCAAAAAAAGAACACAATTTTATTTTTTTTTATATTTTTTCTTGCTTTATTTTCGATATTGATCATGCTGATTTGACAGTTTTTTGTCAATGATTTGCGGTAAAATTGAAAAGAAAATGTATTAAAAAAATCTTAAGCTATATTTGACGTACTCTTTTAGCGTTAAAGTGATGTATGCACAAAGATAAAATAAAAATAAGTTATGCTACACAATTTCCGATTTTTTTTTCTTACTAAAACAACTTTATTTATATTTTATTATAAAATACAGATATTATGCCTCAGCGCCATTATGGCATTTTAGAGGCGAGTTGGCAAAATAAATTACAATGTAACATTCTTAAAAAAAAAAAAAAAAAAAAATATAAACTTATTATAATTAATAAAGAAATTGAAAAAAAAAATTATAATAAGAAATCAATAGCCGTTTTTCTAATCACTTGGATTTAATAAATCCAAAAAGTATTTCTAAAAGTGCTCAACAGATGGGGTTAGATTCTTTCTATTTTAAAAAAATTTTCTGTCCGATACTTCTCTCACCCTAATTTTTATTACCGAATTCGATGATGAAGGCTTCTATTTTAACTTTTAATTCATAATTATATTTTACATAAAACAGCGATAAACAGTCTTGCCTTTTCAGTTTTATCACTTCAATTTATATTTTTACACAATTGAAAAATTCCATTGCAATATTTAATATTCACTAATTGGATTTAATTAAATTACTTACTGTAGAGTGAAAAATGGCCATTTCTATTTGAGCTATTTCTCCATGTCCAAGATGAAAAATATGTATTTGGTGAGGTGTAGTTTTTTTTTCTAAACATATTTAATAATAAAAAATTTAAGAAAACCCTTTTATTTGTTAGTTTTTAAATGTTTTTGTTTCTCTTTTAATTTTCATTCGTATTTTTTTCTGACATTAAATTAATAGGCTGTTTCATATATTTGTGCTTTTATTGTGGATTTATTAAATCCAGCTTTTTTTTGGATTTAACAAATCCTCTTTTTGTATGAAAAATCCTAAATCCAGGTGATTAAAAAAATAACGCTAAATGTTTCAAATCAAAAGCATTTAAATAAAATTAATTGTGACCATACATTTTAAGTCAGAAGCTCTTCCAAATTTTGTAAAATATAAGTCTTCAATAAAACCTTGAAATATGAAATTTGGTTTATAAATTTTAAACTTTCAGGTAATTTGTTGAACTCACGACTACCCATATATTTAACACGCTGTTTGGTTGTTTCCAGCCTACACCAGGCGGTAGCTAGATTGCTATTATTCCTTGTATTAAAAGCGTGTTGGTTTCTTAAAAACTGCACAGTGTGATGTCCAATATTATTTATGCACTTGAAAACATATAACAAAAGTTGATATTTATAAACTCCATGTACTGGCAAAATAGACTTGAATATATTGTTGTACAACGATATTGTTGCATATGTTGGTGGGAGGTTTGCAATTAAACCAGTTGACAATTACCCAGTACGAGAAGGAGTTGTGACTCAAACAAATTAATAATTTGTTTTTATAGTAATTTTAATAATTATATATATTTTTAAATAATTTTTGTTAAATAAAATTATGTGTATTTTTGTAATTATTTGCCAGATCCCTGATGATGATCAACAAAGTTGATGGAAATATATTGGAGTGAACATTGTTATATAAAGATTCTCGATTAAAAAATAGTTATATGTGGCCATTACGGTAGACTCAAAAAAACAAAAAATGGAGACCTGTGTTCCATACCCCGCCCCATGCAAAAATTAAGGTGAGCGTATAACGGGAACACGTTCCGCATCAGACCTGAATTTTGAAATACGATTTACAAGGCGAAAAAATCACTTTTTTGGATTTGTTTTTTAAAATACTGGCTCTAAAATAACTGTATTTGTGGAAAATGTAATCATAATCGCAATCTAGACTGAATTACCTTTCTGGAAATATATAAAAATCCAAAATCGCTTGGAAAATATTTCCCCAGACCATTGTAGGGTTAAAATGCGATAAATTATGAAAATCGTATGAAATAAAATATTTTTTCAAAAACTTTCAACGTTATTTCCTAGTTTCATTTCTACGACCCACAACTATCCAGATATAAATTTTTGTCTACCTCAAGTTATGATAACTTAGTCCCAGGTAAGGCCAAAGATGGGATTTTTATTTATGAATTTGGAAAACTGTAGTTTTGAGTTTTTTAAAATTTTGTTCAACAAAATATAAAAAAAGTGGTCAACGCATAGGGGTTTATTAAATACACCTTGAAGAATAATTCTACTAAAAATTACACATATCCATACATAATTTAGATAATAGTGTTAATTTTTGTGACAGAGCTAACTCTCTCTTTACCAAGGTTAAAATGAAATTTTTGAAAATTTTAAAAACACTATTTTTGAAAAACATTAAGCACTATTAACAGTATTATAATTTTGTTTGTCCATGCAAAGGAAATCTTATGCTGTGTTTTCGAATTTATCCGAGTGTTTTAGTATTTTATAGACCATTTGGGAATATATTATTTTGTCAATATCGTCTTAAATTGTTCGCGAAAATATTATGTGTCTTTTTCAGAAGAGTGAGAATACAAATTTTGCTTAAGTTTCCCTGAAATATTGAAAAAATGTTGTCGTTAGCGCAAATCTATCAACCGTTTTTCTACACTCACATTACAATTTCATTTTGACTACTATTTATTTCCAACCGAGTACCCCAACCGAATTTAGTTGTAACAAGTCAACCAAATTCGATTTGTGCTTTAATTCTTCTATGAAAATATTTTCTTTTTCTAGCAGCCGAAGACCACTTTAGGAAATTCTTCAGTAATTAATTAAATGTTAATTCTGATTTTCTACCATACATAGCGTAAAGAAATAATTTACCTAAAAAATTTGTTTAATTGTTTTTTCTTCAATTAAATTTGTTTCTTAATTCATTTTTGAACTTTACAATAAATACTATAAATGGTGTAAATTTTGTATTGAAACTATTGGTATTGGTAATGGCGCTGGGTTATTTTTTTAATGGAAGGGTTGCTACTATTATTACCAATGCGGCGTTGGCTGCTGCTTTTGCTACTATTCACCAACTGCTTGCGTTATTTGATGTCATCGAGCAAATGCAAATTTGACATGCTTGTCACATTTTATTGAATCCAATCGATTTTAAATCGAATTGAAATGAAAATGTTTCATATTATTGAATTGATTTAAAAGAATATATGAAACGAGCAACTGGCGTACGAAAAAAATATAACTCTAGTTTAGATGATGTTTTTTCTCAATATACAAGAGCAATCTTTTTATCTTTTTGTGTGTGTATAGATACAATATTGATGTACGAGGGGTACTAATTGTATTTCGGGAATAGCAAATAATAACAAATATTTTTAAATGAAAATGGCTTTATTCTTTTTCAAAATATTCTCCTTGACAATCAGTACACATTTGCATTCGTTCAAACCATTTGTCATAGCAGTTTTTCGAGCCTTTGCGATTGATTGAGCGCCTTGAGCGATTGGTAAATTATGGGGTATCCAACGAGAGCAAATTTTTTTTACAACTAAGTGTTCATGCAAAGTCGAATATATTGAAGTGGAACTAATGTGCAATGATGCCTCTATCAGTTCTCGCGTTGCATCGTTGTTTTGTGGCACAACAACCGATTTTGGACGACCTTCACGGAATTCGTCGGCGACCGAACTACGACCACGATTGAATTCAGTACATCAGCGATGTACTATGGTTTTTTATGCTGCTGTATCGCCATAAAAAGAACTGAGTTCATCGACAAATTGTTGTTGAGATAATCCACGTCGAAAGTTGTGAAAAATAATCCAACGATAACCTTCTCTTGAAATTTCCATTTTTTGGCCAAATTGATTTTCTTAACTCACTGTAAAAAAAACAAATAGCACTTGTACATCAAAACCTTGTGAGTACATTTATGCTAAAAAATGTAAAATTTTATTATGGTGTTGCCAGCTTTTAGCTATTGACATTGGTGTTGCCAGTAGGCGAAATATAAATAGTACCCCTCGTATGAATTTTTTCAATGAAATATTTTTCTAGGTGATTTATTCAAATAATATATTTGAGTAGTAGGAATATTTTGTTTCAAGTATCAACTCCAGTTATCATTCTTTAGAATAAAAGAGCTTTTAATATAAATTTTTCCTTTTTTTTGTTTTATTTAATGGTTGGGAGTTTTTGGTTAAAAAGAACACCAAAAGAACCACTTACAATACAAATGTCACAAATTTTATTACACATCAAATAATAAAGTCTTCTTATATGTGCTTAAATTATTTTGTAATAAAAAATTTAATATACATATATTAGGGATCAAATCAGGTATTTTAGGGGTACATTACACTCTTATTTAATTTCTTTCCACTTTCAAAGAAATTGTTAGTGATTCACACACTTAATAAACGATTGACTCGGTAATCATACACTTATAAAAAAAGTTAGTCCAAAAGTCTTTTAAACGCGTTTAAACGCGGAGCAAATGAACTGATTTTTCTGTTATTTTGTCTTAAAACTTAGGATTGAACTAATATGTTTGTAAATACCATTTAACATAACAATTAATTTCATCCGTATTTGAACTAACTGTGCAGCCTAATTTTTAGTAATGTATGTTTCTTAATTTACAAATTTTTCAGCTAATTTAAACCCCAATTATTTCCCAAAATTTATATTTTTGTGTCTCGGCTTTCAATGTCACATAGGGACATATTTTCATAATTTTTTTTATTGTATAATCACAACATGGCTTATATCTCGGAAACAAAGCGAGATAGAGCAAAATGGATACAAATTCGATAATATGAACTTATCAGTCTTTATAAGCCACCTAACTACCAAAAATAAATATGGGCCTGCCTCGCGACAGATCCGTAGAGGCCAAAAACTAAGACTGTAAGCGACATTTTAGCAGAAATTTTCAGTTAAATCAAGGAATTCTCATTTCATTTTATCGGGATATACATTAATTGCATTAAAGGAATTGGATATGCTAAAATCCCAAACGTATTTAACAAATTGTGAAAAATAATCCGTTGTAGGCATGTCCCTATCCGGATTTCATTCTTGCCTAAGGAAATCGTCAGGGGACGACGTTTTTAGAATTTATGGAAAAATTTGTTAAGTTAAATTACAAACTCAATGATAATTTCTTGTTCTCGTCTAGGAGCGTTATTAAACATTTAAAATATCAAAGAAAAAACAACAAAAAATTTTACAGAATTTGCTTTGTGATCTTCCAGGTAATCTTTCTGTTGAATTTAGCTCAAATTTCTTAGCTAAGTTAACTAGAATTGTCTGTGTATTTAGCAGTGTGTAAAATTAAGCATACTTAAATTTAGCAGACCATAATTCTCAACTTCATTGATAATTCTGCTGGCGCAAATACAGGTACAGTTATTTTAGCAGAATTTTGAACTATTTGTACGGGCTTCTTTTTATGAGTGTATGTGTTGTTTTGAATATTTTATCGATAAAAATAATTTATAATAAATTAACATGCCTATTCCTACGAAAACTGTATGACTCTTAGTTGTGACTGTATTCCCCTTATTTTTGGTCTTGAAAAG
Organism: Leucophora obtusa; assembly: GCA_949987735.1. Classification (NCBI taxonomy): domain Eukaryota; kingdom Metazoa; phylum Arthropoda; class Insecta; order Diptera; family Anthomyiidae; genus Leucophora; species Leucophora obtusa. Next base: position 207,533,795 of record OX465298.1, read on the forward strand.
TCACAATAAATTATATTTATTAAAATTTGTGTTTGAGAACTTTCAAAAAAAAAAGACCTGGTATCGACACAATCATAACATTGAAAACTAACATTTGAATTTTTTGAATTTTATTGTTGTTTTGTATGTAAAATTGTGACTTTTAGTCTTAGAATAGTCCTATAACAGTCACAATGTGTCACAAGTAGGAAAAGGCACCTAAAACACGATAAAAACAATGTATATGCATAAATAAGAAGTCATGATTGGAAAATATTACTTTAAACACAGTTTAGTAGTACGAATATTGAATGTATTCGAATGACGAATATATTTTGATTAATTCCACATAACTATTTTGATTAATTTATTTTATTTGTACACCAAATGGAGAATATTTAATGGATGTGCATAAATAGTGTAACTGTTCCAGTTTTTTTTAATTTGTTGGATATCGAATGTTGGGTTTTACATATTCTTGGGCGGATGACTCTTGAAAAGTCTTTAAATCAATAAAAACTTAATATTTTTGGTTTAAACTGAAACCTTAATTTAAAAAATTTTTTTTTTTAGATTAAATTGATATTCTATTCTAGGTAATGTTTCTGTTGATATTCAAAAATATGCGCCCTTACTATCTAAATTTCCCAAAAGTGTATTTTCGTTGAAGTCGACTTTAGTTAAATTTTTGGATGGCAGTATGCTTTGACTTGGTTTATTTTTGAAGCCTTCTGATTGGTCAATTTACTTTCAACCAATCAAAATTATTGAAATATAAATATTTTTTTAGGATTATCAAACACAAAATTAACAAAACCGTATGTTTAAAAATAAAGTTAAATTTAAAACACTCTTTTATAGTAAGGTCCATTGATTGGGAGATTTCACTGCACTTACTGAGTTTGATTGTTGCCGCGACCATCACTGGTTAAATAATTTCAAATTTAGTGACTACAAAAAATATCATTTCCATTAGTTAAATTCCTATAATGAAATAGAAGTAAAATTTGTACAATTATATGAATAAAATTTCTTAAATAACCGAAACATGTTTCAAAAAAATATGATTATTATTTAATACTTGGTTACACGTACTTGCTGCTGTTTGTTCCCTCCAACTAATTCTTTATTAAAATCACGTTTCACTAATAACGAGATAAAAACTCGCTTAATTCATGTACACTTTAGTGCTTAACTAAAGTGTCATCATAAAATTTAAAACCTATTTTAGTACTAGAACCAACAGCAAAACAACAATATAAACATGCGACAAAATTCACCATTAAACCGAATTTAAAATGCTTAAAATGAAGAAACGACAAAAGAAAAATAAAACACTCCAAAAAGATAAACTGAAATGAAAAAAAAAAAAAAAATAATATTTTATAAGTAAATCCAAAATTACACTACCATAACGTTACTTAACTCTTTTATGAAACGTTAAATGAGTAAATGAAGTTTCTAAATGCATTAAATTACCATAGTGTTAGCTCTGCATAAGAGCGGTGAAGGTTTTTCAATACATTTTTTTTAATATCAAAAAAATTCAAAGAGGATGGCTATCGAGGGGTAGAATGTTAATAATTTAATTGGCGGTTTTTCACATCCCATTGCAGCAAGACATTATCATTGTCACAAGGCATTCATTAATCGAGATTAAATATATTTAAAAGTTAATAATTTAATGAATATAAACATATAACAAGCTTATAAATGAATCAGAAAGGAGCGCAAAATATATTATTAAAAATTAAAATTTTTGTATGAAAATGGTTCATCCAACTTTCAAACATTTTAAGAAATGTTTTAAAAACGTGCATAGGCTCATAAATATTTTTTTTTATCCTGTTCACAAAATATTCATGTTTCCAGCAAAAAAAAAATGGAAGCTATGCTTTAAAAACTACTTCTTTGATTGTTTTAAAAATATCCATTAGTGTATTTATACAGCTTTTTTGAAAGTAATTCTGAATTACTTCAAAAAAAATTACTCCTTTTTTTTGCTGTCGAAGTATCCGTTAGTATAGTTTTATAGCTTTTTTAGGAGTAATTCTGAGCAACTTCAAAAAAATTACTTATTTATTGTTTCTAAAGATTTTTTGCTCTAAAATGCTAATTGCGGGTTGGCATCATGCCAAGTATGGTATCCTAGCAAAAAAAAAAAAAAAATGGAAGCAATGATCTACAAACAATTTTACTGCTCAATTAGAATACAAAAAAAAAATCACTTCTTTCATTGCTTTCAAGGAATATGTTAGTATATTTTTATAGCTTTTTTAAGAGTAATTCTGAGCGAGTTCCAATAAATCATTTAATTATCATTTAATTATTGCTACTGCAGCATTAATGCTCTAAGAGTCATCCCAAAAAGTAATCTTGATACAGTTTATTTCCAAATATATGATTCGATTCCAAATATATGGTTCGATTCCTTGCGGAATTTTTTAAAATTTTTTTTTAACTGTCAGATTGGAGATCATACATGTAAACTACAGGGAATAAAAGTCGAAAAAATTCGATAAGGCCAGCAGGATAGAATACATATTTTCGGGTCCCGCTACAGACCCATCTTCAGCATCCATGCCTTTGTGGGTTAATATTTAATAATGATCTGCTTATATTGAATTCGAAACAAATAATCTACCGTAATTAATTAGACTTACATCAACGAAATTTTAACAATGCTATTTTTATCCTCTGTTATTACTATTTTTGCTTTGAACTATTAAACTCTGAACCACAGATTTATTGAACGACAATGAACCGTCAATTTTAAATCTTAAATGCATATTTTAATTATTTTTAACTTACTTTTTAAATGCATGTTGATAGTAAAAGATTAGGCGTATTAAATTACATTTTCACTGTATCTAGTGTTTTGAGATGTATGAATGTATGTATAGTTGACATTTTAATTGGTAACCCATATACAACATTAGAAGTAATGCTTTAAAAACTACTTTTTTCACTACTTAACAAGTATCCGTTAGTGTATTTTCACTGCTTTTTTAGAAGTAATTCTGAATAACTTCAAAAAATTACTTCTGTCATTGCTTCCAAAGTATCTGTTAGTATATTTTTATAGCGTTTTTAAAATTACTTCTGAACAACTTCCAAAAAATCACTTTCGCATTACTTGTAAAGCGCAACTTATCTAAAAGTGATTCTAAAAAGTGATTTTGGTATCATTTGGTATCTCCAAACAGATCATCGCGGGTTTGATTCCCGGCGGGACCAATATTTTTTTTCTTATTTTGTTTTATTAATGTGTTTTTTTAATATGTATTTCTAATTAATTTATTTAAATTCAATATGTTTTTATTTTTAAATATATATATTTATATATAAAGAAAGGATGAGAAATTTCTTTGTGTGTAACTGTGCAAATAGTGCTGAAAATAATATTGAATTGCTAAGCATATCTCGCACTTGTTTAAAAAGTACTTTTATTGAAGAGAATAAAGCAATGACAAAGTAGTGTTTTTATACCAGTCAACTTTCATATCAAAGAATAGCTCAGTGGTAGAGAGCCTCCCGGTGGCGGCAATAAAAAACTTTTGTAGAACAAAAAAAATATAATTCTTTTTGTGAAGATTTTTTTTTAACTTTTAATTGGTGAAAAAGAGCTTCTTTTCCACTCGGTCAAAAAGTACTGAAAAAAGTTGAATTTGGAGTACTCATTTCCTATGATATTTAACTCAATGTTAAAAACATTAGTCTTTATGTTAAAAAAGAAGTACATCTAGATCATCAATTGTAGTGCTTTTTCTACTACTTTGGCACTTCTTTTTTTGCTGGGAATGTTTTTTGTTCATTTATAAATTTTCTTTTTTTTTTTCTTTTTTTTTAATTGTTGGTTTTTAATTTTTATTTAAAAAATAAGAATTGTTATTTTCGACCTTTTTATTGATTAATTAGTAATTTATTAATTTAGTTCGAGGCCAATTTCCTTCGAGGGGACCTGGAAAATCCCCAAAACGATCGTCTTTTCATTTCTGAAAGTGTAGAGGTTTTTGAAAGCAAAAACTCTGTGCAGTATTTGTCAGGAGAGTATCCTGATGACGAAAAATAGCAATTTTTTGAATAAGTACTTATTAAGTTAATTCATAATAATGACATTGGCCTCGAACTAAATTAATAAATTTCTAATTATTTTTATTTTATTAAACAACTAATACTTTGATTTATTCATGTGAGTTCAAATGTTCAATCAGTGTGATTTTATTAAACAGTGTGATTTTTTTCAACAGTGTGATTTCATTCAACAGTGAGTTTTTTTGAGTGATTAAATGTGAATAAAACATGTTCGACAGATGACTCAAACTGATCCCAACTACGCGTTCAGCAGCATAATAGTGATTTTATTCCACATTGGCTATTGTTGATTGATTAAATGTGAATAAGAATTTTAGTATATGATTAAATCAAGAAAAAAGTTGATTTTGCAGTTCTCTGACATTCATTAAATTTTTTTTAGTATTTTTAATTAATTTGCTTAATTTTTTTAATTTTTAAAATTATGAATAAGGGGTATGTATAGTTGATCTTGTATTGGTAAATGAATGCTTTTCTAGTCTGACTCTAGATTATTAATTAATATCACTTTCTGTTTAAATTATTTTTTAAATTAAAGAAAGATGATACAATTTTCACAAGTAAAATGCAAAGAATAAACCATTTTGAAAGAATTCGATTAGGCCAGCAAGACAGAATTTGATATATATTTAAAATTTTTAAATATATTTTGAATAAAATCATAAAAAATTGCTTTATTATACCTGTGGGAAATAGCGTCAAAAAAAATTAAATTGCAGTTCACCATTTGCACTTGTCTAATAACTAATTTCATTGAAGAGAATAAGATACAGTATCTTGCAAAGACAAATTGTTTTTTTTATGTCAGTCAATTTTTATATCAAAAAATAGCTCAGCGGTATAGAGCTAAACTAGCAGTCGTGAGGTTGCAATAAAAAATAAATTTAAAAAAAATATAACTTTTTTTATTATTATTTTTTTTTTGGATCAAAAAACACTTAGATGTTGCATTTAAATTAACGGTTCGTTTGCTTTCATAAAACTCTGAGCTTCATAACTTTGAATTTCATAAAACCCAGCTGTGGCACTTTAAAAATTAAAAGTATTTAGGATTTCGTTGATGTTAGTCTAATTGATTGCTTTAATTTTGAATTTAAATTTAATTTAAATAAGTCAAAAATATGTGTTTTTTGAATAATTATGGACGCATAGGATAATGACCAGTTTTACAGTCAGTTTTTCTTATGAAATTTCTTTAAGTAAAAAGTGTTTAAGGAAAAACAACATTAAAAAGTGTCCAAACTTTGCTGGCTAAATTGGAAACCAGCTTTATAATTTTCACTAATTTCTAATTTTACTTCTTTATTCAGGATAATTATCCTGTTATTTTACAACAACAAAAAAAAACTATGGCCCTTACTATAAAAGAGTATTTTAAATTAAAAGTCGACTTTATTTTTAATCATACGGTTTTGTTCATTTTGTGTATGAAAACCCTACAAAAATATTTATATTTTAAAACATTTTGATTGGATGAAAATAAATTAACCAATCAGAATGCTTCAAAAATAAACCAAGTCAAGGCATACCGCCACCCCATATTTTAACTAAAGTCGACTTTAACTAAAATATACATTTGAAAAATTTAGATAGTAAGGGCGTGTGGTTTTGGTTAGTTATTTTAGGATTAGATGAAAAATAAATAAATGTAGTTAGTGTAAAATTCTAATGTTTTACATTAGCACCAGACATTTAAAAATGCCAAACTACCCTAGTTCGATCGTCGCAAATGGAAGAAAAAGTGAAAATCTTACTTGCTTAACTACTTGATTGTTTATTTTTGTAGGAACTCTTAAGAGAAATTTTCACATTTTCTATTGTATTTGAAAATTTGAAAAACAAATTTCGCCTATTGTAAATTTTAAAAAGTTGTTATATTTGAATTAATCATACAAATAACCTGAAAATCAAATTAAATAAAAAACGAATAAATTCTTTTGCATTTTTATGTATCTCCGCGAAACTCAGTTGTTATATATCTATGTGCTAATTCATAAATAAAATTTATTTGGTATTTGAAGCTTGCTATAGTTAAAGTACATATTTCGCTTAATAAAGAGTTATTGGAAATCTTTATTCATAATCGTATTTTAACTATAAATTAATTTTTAAATTTGATACTGGCAACACTATTGTTTATTTTCTCTCTTCTCCCAAATAAGTCGTAAATGATGTACAAATTTAGTAAACGATTAACTCGGTAATCGGAAGTGAAAATGTATTTTCTTAAATTAGAGAACTAATGATGTGCTAAGATAAATTTAAAATGCATTAAAAATATTTTTTTTTTTATTTATAAAGCAAATCAATGGAAATGTGTGTAAAAAAGTAATTTTTTAGAACATATTATTCGAAGCATACAAAATTAATCGAATTTTGAATAATATTTTGACAGTCTGTACATCACTATTGTTTTGTTTTTCTTTTTAATTTTATTTTTACATTTTTTTGTAAATTTTTCGAAAAAGGTGATTGGCTACGCAATTGTTGTAGCTTTTTTCAGTTTGATGGATGCAAGTTGTTGGAAGCCGCACATTCTAGGGATGGGATGGCTTTAATAAATCATTTCATGCCTGAAAATGAAATAATTAACAATTAAATGGTGGCTTCCTCACTCCAAACTTTATAAAAGGTTTAAAGTAAATGAGTATAAACCTATATTATTTTTTTCGTTATTAAGCAAATATGAATACTGTTTTTCACAAATTAGCTTAAAATCCTGCAATAAGACTATTGTAAAAGTTTATGAATTAGACCACTATTCTTTAAAAATATTTTCTCTATCAATATACGAGTATTAAGTTTTCTTCCAATATAATAAAATTACATTATTATTTACATGTATTTGAAAGATATTAGTAAGACAATGTTTATGTTGACACTTGCTGCAATGAAATGACACATGAACAAACACACACACACACACATATATATCGAATGCACACATACTTGTAAAATTGATAGTAAGCTAACAATAAGTGTATACTGGGGGTATGTAAAATGAACAAAAGTTGAGTAGCTTAAGCATAAACAATGTATGAACCAAAGTTAACAATACAACAACACAATATAAAACGTGCTAATGATGTGCAAAATATGTTGCTTGTTTAATGCAAATACAACTTATACATACATAGATATATGCAGTACACACATACAAGATAAAAAGACAAACACATACTTACATTCTTATTATAATATACATGAACTGGCAGCCATACTGAATAATAGTCAAACAAATAGTTTAACAAGAACACAATGGACTCATATTTATATTTTTTATAGAGTATCAGCGAAGCTGGTGGAAGTTATATGAAAACATATACACAATACATTTTTTGCAACATAGCTAAACAATGTATTGGCCATGTCCGTGTTGAATGATTGTTTTCTTAAAGAAAATCGATAAACTTTAAAAATAATGAGCACTGAAACACTTTTCAGATAATTTGATAAGATATTGAGTAACGAAAGTTTTTGGAAATAATCGATACAGTGACTTTTTTGTTTTTTTTAAGTTTTAGATAATTTTATATTTTTTATTTTAAAATAAAAACTTGTTTGAAAATTAAAATATTGCCATTCTGTAAAGTGACTACTGTCTTAGTTATTGTTGGTTGTAGTAAGAAAATAAAAAATTTTGTTGTGCAAAGTAGGAACTATAGGAAATTCGTTTGCATTATCATTTCGAACTGATCGAAATAAAAAATAAGAATAACAAAAAAAAGGAAATGTATAATCGGTTAAATTTGTCCTGAAAATATGACTAATATTCTCCGAATATTACTCTATTAAAATTGGTAAAAAAAATCTTAAAAGGCAAAACATTAAACGGTAAAAGAGCAACTTCTTCATCATGTATGGAGATCTTGAATTACATTTGAATTGATTTGTGTAAAAATATTTCTTTAAAATATTTGTAAAGTTATAAAAATGATTTGCAGATAAATCAGTTTAATAACTGTAATTTTTAAAAGTTATCACTTAAAGTGTACATTACACTGATAGAATTTTCATCACTTCAGTAATGAATTTCTTCATAGTTTCAATGAAAATTGTAACTGGAACTCGTCCATTGCAACTTTTCATAGAATCTATGAAACAGGTTTCATTAAAGTCAATGTTTATGAAAAGTTCATAAAATTAATGAAAATCTTCATAAAATTAATAGGCCACTGGTCCAATGAATAAATCATTCAGCCAATGAAGGGCTTTATAAAATCTATGAAGCAATTTCATTTACTATTTTTTATTATAGTGGGTTGTTGTCGTTGCTTAGCTGGAGTGGATAAATAAAAAGTACTTAGCAAATGCAAAAGGCTTAATAAAATCGTAGCATATTTTACGGATGTACAAAATATATCTAAAGAAAGAATTCATTAAATTAAAAAGTTTCATAAAAAAAAAGTTTCGAAAAAATTAATATGATTTATAAAAAAATTTCATAGTCCAAAATTAATAATAAAAAATTAATTAAAAAAAAAATAAAAATTATTGAAGATTATTCTCTCAGGAAATGACGATATTTTATAAAAAAAAATTAAAAAAAAAGTAAATACTATTGAACAATTTCATATATATAAAAAACATTTTCATTAAATTTATGGAGATCTAATTTATGAAATTCAATGAATTTTTTTTAATGAAATTATGAAATTTTATGAAAGAACAGTTATGGAAAAGTTCATAATATTAATTAAGTATTATATACATAATGAAATTCTCATTGACTCAACGAAAAAAATTATATGAAATTATATCATTAATATCATGAGGGATAATTCTCTCAGTGTAGACTGGTCAAAAAAAAAAAGTTGGATTTCTCACGCTCCATCACACTAAAAATATGTCACGTATTTATTACACGGTCTGATAAAAAAAATTACCACAAAACTTTTGTTTAGAGGTTGCACATTGCAATTGAAGTTTCGAGGTTATACTTGTTCTATTATTTTTAAGTAATTCAAAATAATCAAAAAAAACGAGAAAAATTAAATATATTTTTTTTGATTTTGATTTTTTTTGGAATTTTGTCATATTGGATCTTAAAGCCGAAAAAAAATAAAATAAATAAGTATAATAAAATGGATTTTTCGATAACAATGTTTACAGGTAATTAGGAAAATACCTCAAAGGACTTGAGTTTTTTTTAATTTTAAAAAACCCCGAGTAATTTATAAACCACAAACTTTTTTAACTTTCGATTGCTGATTCACAATCTTCATTAAAATAAAAATAAGATTTGAGAAATTTGCGCATACAAGGCAAAGACAAAATTCGGAAATTTTAACTAAAATATGTATTTTTTTGTATAATTTTTAAACAAGCAATTTTTTTTAAAGTTTTGATTGCAAATTCCATTTCCTACCTATAAGACTACACTGAAAGAATTATTCTTCATGAAATTAATGATATAATTTCATAGAATTTTTTTCGTAGAATAAAAGAAGAATTTTATTATGTATATACTATTTAATTAATATTATGACATTTTTCGTAACTTTTTTTTCATAAAGTTTCATAATTTCATTAAAAAAATTCATTGAATTTCATAAATTAAATCCCCATAAATTTAATGAAAATGTTCTTTATACATATATGTATATGAAATTTTACAATAGTATTTACTTTTTTTTAATTTTTTTTATAAAATATCGTCATTTCCTGAAAGAATAATCTTTTATTATTTTTATTTTTTTTAAATTAATTTTTTATTATTAATTTTGGACTATGAACTTTTTTTATAAATCATATTAATTTTTTCGAAACTTTTTTTTAATGAAACTTTTTAATTTAATGAATTCTTTCTTTAGATATATTTTGTACATCCGTAAAGTGTGCTACGATTTTATTATGCCTTTTGCATTTGCTATTATCCACTCCAGCTTAGCAACGACAACAACCAAATATAATAAATAATAGTAAATGAAATTGCTTCATAGGTTTTATGAAGCTCTTCATTGGCTGAATGATTTATTGATTGGACAAGTTGCCTATTAATTTTATGAAGAGTTTCATTAATTTTATGAACTTTTCATAAATATTAAGTTTAATGAAACCTGTTTCATAGATTCTATGAAAAGTTTCAATGGACGAGTTCCAGTGACAATTTTCATTGAAACTATGAAGAAATTCATTACTGAAGTGATGAAAATTCTTTCAGTGTACTAAAATGCATTTAATGACAAAGAGTGGCTTATTTTTTTTCAAATTTCCTCTGATCGAAATCAAATACTTCTGAGATTTGTATAAAATTGCACAAGTTTTGGAAGTTAGTAGAATTTTATCTGAATTTTACGACTGATTAATGCAGAAAAATATAGCAAATGTTCTCTCATTACTAATAATTTTGCATATTCAAATTTCTCAGTTATACACTTTTCACTAAAAAAGACATTCCCCACTTTCCATATGTTCCTTGCAAATAAGCAGAGTACATACATCGAGTTCTATGCTATGAAAAAGTTTTTCATTTCAAGTCTAAACTAATTTTAAACTTTTATTTATTGTCACTACTACGTATATAATATAGAGTACATTTCTTTAAACTTTTGAGTTTTAGGAGAACTTATTTTTCATATTGTAGTTTTATTTTCTATACACATACACAAATGTTAAGAATCGCATGTATTTTCATGTGAAGTACGTGTTTCATCTTGAGAATTGCATTGATTTCGTGATGCCTTAATTAAACAAAATGCTTGAGGAATAAGAGTTGTGTTCTAAGTTTAGTTCTAACAACAACAACAATAAACTGTATGGGTAAGCGACTAAAATATGCATTTATTTTTCTATGTAGCTATATTTATACTCCTTGTATATTAAGTAAGGTAAATACAATTTTACAAATAATCAAATAAAGCTATTGAACATGATATAGTAATATCAGTCGGTTTTAAATACAGAAAATTTGTTTTTAATAATTTTCAACTTCTAATCTGTTGCTACTTTGGCGTATAAAGGTCATATTTATTGAAAAGATACAACCTCGCTGCTGCGCTTCTTTTTATTTTTTCTAGATTTGATATTTAGAAACGCACTCTGGATCCGCACTAAATTAAAGCTTAATTTAATTTTCCTCCATTTTCTCTCCTACTCATATTTTTTCATTTTGACAATTTTATATTCGGTTATATTTTTTTTTGTAAATGCTTTTTTATCCAAGTTAATAATTGGTTTTGTACTCCATAAACCTTAAAGGTTTTTGCAACCCGTTCCTGTATTTTTAATATTAAAAGAGTTTTCTCAAAAATCATATAAACTGCAACCCTACTTTATTAAACACAGGGTGATTTGCAAACAATAAAATATGTTTAATAACAAGTGGCCAATTATGCACTGCAAGCAACGTATTCATCTATCTAATTACGTATTTTACAAAACATAATGCATCCACAGTTATAGAATTTATAAATCTTAAAAGATTAAATTGTAGTCAACTTCATCAAATGATATTTTGTATAAAGCAGGGCGACCATGCATTTCTCGGTGCGTAAATTTCTCGCACTAGCTACAGGAGCGGGGTGCTGGTGATGTTTCCATAATATATGACATGTTCTCCACCCAAACACTACGTGTATACACACACATGTGAAGAAAATATGAGTGTGAAGAAAAGTCAGTCACTTAATTAGCAGCAGAATCCGCAGCCACAGCCATACAGTTTTATCTCTACTCTTGTAAAGCAGCGTTTCTTATTAACTTTTACCTCACGAATCCCTTGATGTTTTGCAAATTCAAAGACAATGGAAAAATTAAAAGAAGCCAAAGATTTTTTCTATACCCAGAAAACAGATTTGGTTCTGACAACCCCATTTGTTGCCAATTAAATATTTCAGTTGCATCAAATAAATTTTTCGGTTGCGACTACCGAATTATTTTTGTTACAACTAAAATTTCGCTGTCACAGACAAACTTGTCCTGTCTGAATTGGTTTTCTGTTGTTTTAAATAATTTTAGGAAGCTTATGTGTTATTTGTATACTTATTTCTTTAAAATAACTGTTTGCGGAGAGCAAGGACATTGGGTATCGCACCACGAGTTGAAGCCGAGAGACATTGAAAGTCATTTTTCTATCGAATCATTACGGGCGATGAATCGTATTTGAAGCCCGGCCAATAAAATAAAAAACAATATTTAAGGCACAGAAATGTATTGAGTTAATACTGTGATATCCAAATTTTAAAACACCAGAAAATCAATCCTGTTTGGAGACTAATATGGACTGTGGTATCGATCTCAATGTGCTAAAACTGCTGTCAATCTGTTTTTTACAGAAAATAAAATTTTTCAGTGACATCCCTTGAGAGACCGTTCCATTCCTCCAAAAGAGCATTTATGAAATCCGTCTTACTTTTTATAGATCTTTTTTCGGGTAAGGCAATCCAATTTAACCCACAGATGCTCTATGGGATTTAAGTCTGGCGATTGAGGTGGTGAATGTAGTTGGTGAGGCAGAATATATAGGAGCTATTCCTTAACAATCCCCGAAGTGTGCTTCGGGTCATTATCTTGCTGGAAATACTAGCCTGGCTTACGACCAATTTTTGCAGCAGATTGTTTAATATTATCTTTTAGAAGATCGAGTTAAAAAACGATCCATGGTTGTCTCTATAAATACCAAATTCTCTACTATAGCCGCAGACATACAACCCTAGACCATGACATTATCTCCACCATGCTTGACTGTTGGATGTAGATTTTTCTGCATCAATTCTTAATTTTTTTTGTGCCAAACTTTTTATTTGCAATCAGGTCCGAATAAATACACAATTGTTAATTACAAGTATCCCATATCGTAAGTGCGCACAATGTGAAGTACACGAAATCGATTACATTGTGTGGACTTACACGTTTTTCTAAACTCCTCTTCTTTCCTTCCTTTCTAAACTTCCTCTAACTCCCACTGCAGCATAGGGCGCCAAAAAATGTAAAAGTTTTTGGGAAAAATATGTATGAATTATTTTTTTCTGTGTATTATGTGCCAATATACTGAAAAGATACCTTTTCGCCAAGAGTATGATCAAAATGATATTAACGCCCTGCCCAAACTACTTTGACTAGAACACTGAAGTTTAATGGACGAGTGTAATTGGAATATTAAAATTGGTAAACGAAGTGGAACAGAACGGAAAACGAGTGGTATTGAAACTAAGTAGAACGACGTGGAATGAAACGGGGAACGAGTGAAACTGAAGGACTAGATCATGGAGTGGAATGCAACAGGAAAGGAAATGGTACTTTTATAAAAAAGTACCTTTCATTAAGAAATTTGTGTTTGAAATACAAATTTTTGGTAAAGCAAAAACATGTACAATTTTATATGTAAAAAATTTGGTATTTCCTTACTCAAATTATGCTAAATATAAATATTTATTCAACACCTATCCCTCAGTATTTTTTTCTAAATTAAATTATACTCCTAATTGCTTAAACATAATAATTTGTAAACCTTATAACATCCCAGGTGGTATAAGTGCTGGCAAAAAGTGCTTTCCCATTCCCAAAATGATAACAGCCGTGTTTTCGACTTAACTATATGCGTTAACGTTAACTCATAAAAAAATTTAAAGTGCGTAAAAACGCGTTTAAGACGAAAACTAACATATGACTTTTCGTATGCACGTTAACTTTCAACGCGGATAATTATCAACGTTGAAAACTCAAAGTTTATACATTTTCACATCTAACGTAACTTATTCGCGTTACTTCCTAAAAACTTTTGTTGACGTACGTTCGATTATAATAAAACAATTATAAACATAATGTTTTAAAAATTTTTTTGTACTACAATCGGTTTAACGTATATTTGCTTTCAATACTTAACGTTGATAGGCAAGAGACAAAATACAGCTAACATCATTAGACAAAAGTACCGGTTGTTAAAAAAGCGCCGGAAAAGCACTGGAGAAACAAAAAAAAAAAACAAAGAAACAAAACGGTGGCAAAACCAATAAATAGGTGGTCTGGAAATATATTTTCCAAAATAAAATTTAAAAAAATCCAAAAAAATATTTTTGCTTTTAACCGGATTTGAACTCGGAACCTCCTGACTACAAACTTTTTTAACGAAGCGTCAGCATTTTTTTAAAACCATTGCTCTACCAGTGGATTGGTATTTGTACCACTGGTAGCATTGTCTAGGTAGCACTGGTTAACCACTGGTGGCATACCTTGGCATATCACTTTTAGACCATTCTTTGCCAGTGATTCTTTTTATAAACCACCGAAATTTTTGTAAAACAATTGCTGGAAAAACGCTTTTTGCAAGCGCTGGCAAGCGTCCCAAGTGAGTGTTCTCCCAGTCATTTATTTTCAACACCATGGTTACCCAGTGGTGTGCCAGTGCTTGATTTTTGATACCACTGGCGATTTCTGATTGGGATGTTTATAAAATAAATTTTGTATGAAAATATGTATGTTTTATAAGGCATTTGTAAATCAATGTAAAAAATTAAGTTTTATTGGTGACCGTTAAAAAGTCGATCTTATTCATATATTTCAAGTATTGCGTAAGTCGAGAGCTAGTTGTATTGATATTTGACATGCATATATGATTCAATTTGCTTATGAATTAATTTAAAAGTACATAAACTTTTGTCAACGTTCGTTTAAAATTTGACTTTGTACTTAAGCCTGTATGCGGTAGCGCAAGAGTTGTTATTGTTGACGATTGTGGTATAGTGGTTGGAAAATGTCACAATTAAGTTCATGGCCAACACAATTAATTTAACAAAATTTTAAATAGTTTACGTCATCAACGTTGTTAGCATCGTTGTACACTTCCACACTTATACACACACTACAATTACTCACTCATACATGTATTTAACACGTTGCCACATGCTTAACTTAGGCAATCGTAATAATGATGATGATGGCGGTGATGACTGCTGCAATAACGGAACATACATAATCATGGAATTTAAAACTACAAACATATTTTAAAAAATTACATTCTTTTCAAAAGTAGTAGTTAGATTGTTAAAACAAAATCTCATTTTAGTTTAGCCTCAAAAAAAAAAAATGGTTTAATTCTCCAAAACAAAAAAACAAAAAAATTATAACAGTACAAAATTAGAATAGGAACAGTTTACGCATATTTACAAAACAAAAAAGTTTAACAGATTTTTTTTATTCTACACGCAGACACTTTGTCCAATAAATCGAAACCTTTTTATACAAATCACACATATTAAATAAATGAGAACTTTTAAAATGCACAAGAAACTGAAATTGAAGTATATTTGATTTTTAAATGTTAAAAATGATTTTAAGATTTAAAATTCTCTTTACTTTTGGAGCATGGTTGGCAATGCAACTAACATTTAAACTAACCCAAACTAAACATCAAATGTGCTTGAGTTCTACATTGCAAACAACGGAAGTGACCTCAAAATGAAATGGAATGAAATTGTAATAGCATCACTTTCTTAACCATCGCCACTACTGACTAACTACGCGCTTATTTGCGAACGCATTAATGATATTGTTTATTTAAACACATACATGCGTGTACATTAGTTAGACAACAGCAGCCACCGACGTATTTGAATACGTTTTAGTAGTTTGTGGTTGAAAAATTTTCACAATGCTTTGTTACCTTGACACGCAATTTGTATGTGCAACATACTTTCGGGGTTTTTTTTTGTGCAAAATATAGCACTGGGGAATGGTGGAAATTTAAAACTTAACTTAATTGAGACACAGGTGTACTGCTTATTTTAATACTTATCATGGTCAAATTAAAGCATATTTTAAACAATATTGTGTATGAGCCAGTGGTTTCTAATGTGAGGCAAAATTTCCATATTTTAAAGGGCAATGGCGTAAATTTTTGATATTTCATTATCGGTGGTTTTAAATAAAAAAAAAAAAAAAATTACGCATTTTTTGTTAATATTTACCGAATATTCTTAAAATGAAATAAAAATTTACCCATCTGATAGTAGTAAATTTACAAATATTTTTAGAGTGTAAAAAACAGTGGCGGCAACACCAATAAATTAAAAAAATTTTACATTATTATAAATCGATCGGTAAATTTTTTGCAGGTAAACTAGTTGCAACGTAAAGCCGCAAAAGTCTGCTGGATTTTGTTAACCAGCGAGAATGAACAATTTCTCATGTTTTCCATCAAATGGATGCAGTGTTTTAAACTTAAATCTTAATGTCCATCGATTTTGTTTTAGACCGCTAGTTTCGTAAGCTAATTTTCGAAGAAATTTGACCCACCCTACTAAACATTCATCTGGCAGACGACTCATCATAAATATAAATATAAATTTTTATGAAATAAGAGACTTATGACCAGTTTTATAGTCAGAACTAAAAACTGTTTTTTTTTTTCAAAAATTTTACTTATATAATAAATTTAATACTAAATTTATATTTGAGAAAAAACCACCTAGTTTTTGTGCAAAACTAGTTTTTGCTTGTTTTTTGTGTATGCGTTTTGACAAGTTAAAAACTATAAGAGCCAAAAACCAGGTAGTTTTTGCTCAGGTATAAATATAGTATAAAGCAAAATTCGTTACTAAAATAATAGCCTTTTTTTTAATCACTTGGATTTAATAAATCCAAAAAGTATTTCTAAAAGTGCTCAACAGATGGGGTTAGATTTTTCCTATTTTAAAAAAATTTTCTGTCCGACACTTCTTTCACCCTTATTTTTAGTACCGAATTCGATGATGGAGGATTCAACTTTAACTTTTAATTTATAATTAGATTTTACATAAAACAGCGAAACACAGTCTGCCTTTTCAGTTTTATCACTTCAATTTATACAATTGAAAAATTCCATTGCAATATTTAATATTTACTAATTGGATTTAATTAAATTACTTACTGTAGAGTGAAAAATTGCAATTTCTATTTGAGCTATTTCTCCATGTCCAAGATGAAAAATATGTATTTGGTGAGGTGTAGTTTTTTTTCTAAACACATTTCATAAAAAAAAAATTAAGAAAAACCTTTTATTTGTTAGTTTTTTAATTTTTTTGTTTCTCTTTTAATTTTTATTCGTATTTTTTTCTGACATTAAATTAATAGGCTGTTTCATATATTTGTGCTTTTATTGTGGATTTATTAAATTCAGATTTTTTTTTGGATTTAATAAATCCATTTTTTGTATGAAAAATTCTAAATCCAGGTGATTAAAAAAAAACGCTAAATATTATAAAAAACTAAGATTAATTTTTCTTAAATAAGAAATTTTCAAACAAAATTTTTAAATTGATAAATATTTAGCCAAAAATTAGTTTGTTTTTCCTGATTATAAATAAAACTGGACCTAAAATTTGTATATATTCTCTTTTGTATACATATAATTATTCAACTTGATGTACAACGTAGCGTATGAGTAATATTAATTTCAATATCACTCATACTCACGGTTGGCAAACGATTGAATAGTGATAATTAGGGCAACAAAAAAAAAGCTCTAAAAGCAATGTTTTAAGCTCTTAAAAAAAGCTCGAAAAAACAGTAAAATAAGCATTTAAAATGCAAAAATAATCGTCTTGGAACTTCAGTAATCAGACAAAGTTGTGACATTCTTAAATTTATTTTCATCGGGAAATGCATTAAAAAATTAAATGTGCTAAAATCATTCTTGCCTAAGGAAATCGTCATTGTCATATTTTTACTATTAGAATTCAGGTTAGAAAAATAAAAAAGTTTATTTTAACAAGAGATTTTTTAATTTAAAATAAATTAAAAAAAAAAACAAATTTTAAATAAAAAATTTATGTCGACTTAAAATAATTTTAAAAATGACTGATTTTATGAAGAAAAAGCAAAAATATGCTCTATTTTCGCATAAAAAAGCTAAAATAAGCTTATTTTTTTTAAAGAAAATAGCAAAAATAAGCCAATATTTGCAAAATAAGCAAAAACAAGCAAAATTAGATAAAATAAGCAAAAAAAGCTCTAACAAATATAGCTTAAAATTCTTATATTTTTAAGATCAGAACTTGTATTTAATCTAAACTGTTCTATCTCTTCAAATAAAAAACATGCCCTGGCTTCTTTTTGGTTGGCCTAGTGATAATTGACGATGTTATTTCCACAGTACTTCAGTAGGGTAGTTTAAGTTTAACGGCATTTTAAGTTATTTCGTTAAGTTATTTTAAGGTCAATGGTATTTAAAGATATTTCATTTATTTAAAACGGTTAACGGTATTTAAAATTTTTTCGTTAGTACACCCAGAAAACGAATTCGATGCTGACAACCAAGTTTGTTAGCAATCGATTGGTTAAGTTGCATCAAATGAATTTTTCTGTTCCGACTAATGAATTGTTCTTGTTATAGCAGAAGTTCGGTTGTAACAGTCTAATTATTTAGACCATTCTCAATTGTTTTTCTGTTGTCACAACTGAAAAGGCGGCTACTACAACCGAACCATTTGATTGGCTACAAATGCTGTTTTCAGCATAAAATCTGTTTTCTCTTAATTTTTGACAACTTTGCAGACCGCGGCTTTGTGAAACTTTATATTTGTATGTAAATAACAGCATTAGGTATCCAATGAATGCTGAAAAGTATAACTTTTTGATAGGAAGAAATACGACATATGAAATGTCAGAATAAAAAAATAGTTAAAACAAAAATTAACAACAAAAACAAAAAATTTTTTTTTCATACCGGGAAAATTAAATTAAATTTCTGGGCACAGAAACAATAATAGACTTCATTAAATGCGTTTTTTCAAATTCGTGGTTGCTAAATACTAAGATTTAACCAAGAAATTGTTAACAAAAACTTAGAACAATTTGCTATTGTAATGACTTAACGATATATTTTTTTATATTCAAAAACTTTTTTCGGTAACTATCGAATTCTGTCATTAATAAGTTAAGAAATCGCAATACAGAATCCGAACTCTTTCTAAGAGAAAATATCTCTAGATTCGCAAATTTAATACGTGTAAATACCATGGATGGTAACCGAAACGATGCGATTATCGGTAAGGGTAACGCTACCCAGGTAGAAATTGCCGACGTTGCAACTAAAATTGTATGTTTTTTACGAAATGCTGGTACTACTTAAAACGTGCTTTGCCATTATTGTTTTCTGAAAATTAACGAGCTTTTTTAATTTATTAAAATTAACAATTTTATAAATTTTATGTATTTTTGCATCTATTACACAATCTCTATATATAAAAGAATAACGTGACTGACTGACTGACTGACTGACTCAACATCGCCCAGCCCAAACCGCTGAAGCTAGGAAGTTGAAATTTGGTATGTAGGTTCCTCTTTCGGGGTAGACGTCCACTAAGACGGGATTTTTGGAAATTCCTACCGGAACGGGCAAAAAGGGGGAAAGTGTCCCCCTTGACGGCCTGCCAAAACCCCTTTGGCTAGAAAGCTGAAATTTAAGATATGTGTTCCTTGGAGTAGGGGCTAACTTTTCTGGAAAGTACTTTCTAGAATTTTGGACAGGGACGTTGTAAAAATGGGGGGAAAAAGGCCCCCCTTGACGGCCTGCCCAAACCGCTGGAGGTAGGAAGTTGAAATTTGGTATAAAAGTTCCTCCACTATCGTAGACATCCGCCAAGACGGGAGTTTTGGAAATTTTTACAGGGACGGGCAAAAAGGGGAAAAAGTCTCCCCCTTGAGGGCCTGCTCAAACTGCTGGAGCTATGAAGTTGAAATTTGGTATGTAGATTCCTCGACCGGTGTAGACGTCCGTTGAGACGGCATTTTTGGAAATTCTTATCGGGAGGGGCAAAAAGGGGACAAAAAAAGTACCTTTTTCCAAAAAAGTACCTTTTCCCAAAAAAAGTACCTTTTCCCAAAAAAAGTACCATTTTCCCAAAAAAGTACCTTTTTCCAAAAAAAGTACCTTTTTCAAAAAAAAGTACCTTTTTCCAAAAAAAGTACCTTTTTCCAAAAAAAGTACCTTTTTCCAAAAAAAGTGCCTCTTTCCAAAAAAGTACCTTTTTCCAAAAAAAGTACCTTTTTCCGAAAAAAGTACCTTTTTCCAAAAAAAAAGTACCTTATTCCAAAAAAAGTACCTCTTTCCAAAAAAAGTACCTTTTTCCAAAAAAAGTACATTTTTCCAAAAAAAATTCCTTTTTCCAAAAAAAGTACCTTTTTCCAAATAAAGTACCTTTTTCCAAAAAAAGTACCTTTATCCAAAAAAAGTACCTTTTTCCAAAAAAAGTACCTTTTTCCAAAAAAAGTACCTTTTTCCAAAAAAAGTACCTTTTTCCAAAAAAAGTACCTTTTTCCAAAAAAAGTACCTTTTCCAAAAAAAGTACCTTTTTCCAAAAAAAGTACCTTTTTCCAAAAAAAGTACCTTTTTCCGAAAAAAGTACCTTTTTCCAAAAAAAAGTACCTTTTTCCAAAAAAAGTACCTTTTTCCAAAAAAAGTACCTTTTTCCAAAAAAAGTACCTTTTTCCAAAAAAAGTACCTTTTTCCAAAAAAAGTACCTTTTTCCAAAAAAAGTACCTTTTTCCAAAAAAAGTACCTTTTTCCAAAAAAAGTACCTTTTTCCAAAAAAAAGTACCTTTTTCCAAAAAAAGTACCTTTTTCCAAAAAAAGTACCTTTTTCCAAAAAAAGTATCTTTTTCCAAAAAAAGTACCTTTTTCCAAAAAAAAATCCTTTTTCCAAAAAATGTAACTTTTTCCAAAAAAAGTACCTTTTTTAAAAAAGTACCTTTTTCCAAAAAATGTACCTTTTTCTAAAAAAATGTACCTTTTTAAAAAAAAGTACCGTTTCCCAAAAAACATACATTTTTCCAAAAAAATAACTTTTTCAAAAAAAGTAAATTTTCCAAAAAAAAGTACCTTTTCCCAAAAAAAGTACCTTTTTCTAAAAAAATGTTCCTTTTCCCAAAAAACATACATTTTTTCAAAAAAATACCTTTTTCAAAAAAAAGTACCTTTTCTAAAAAAAAGTACCTTTTCCCCAAAAAAAAAGTACCAAAGAAGTACCTTTTCCAAAAAAGTACCTTTTTCCAAAAAACATACATTTTTCCAAAAAAAAACACCTTTTTAAAAAAAAATACCTTTTCCAAAAAAAGTACAAATAAAGTACTTTGTAAAAACAAAGTATCTTTTTCCAAAAAATTTCGTTTTTCCAAAAAGTACCATTTAAAATAGTATATAATTTCAAAAAAACTACTTTTTTTCCTCCCCCCACGGATATCTCCACTAAAACAAGGTTTCTTGATATTCGGCATAGACGTGCGCTAAGACGGGATTTTTGGAAATTCCAACCGGAACGGGCAAAAAGGGGAAAAGTCTCCCCATAAACAGTCTCACAAATTGGAAAAGTGCCTGCCCAAACCACTGGAGGTAAGAAGTTGAAATTTGGTATAAAGGTTCCTCCACTGTAGTAGACATCGACTAAGTTTGTATTTTTGGAATTCCCTACAGGATATCCCAAAAGGAAACTCGGTATGTGAGTTCCTCCTTCTGTGTAGGCGTCCGTTTAGACGGAATTTTTGAAATTCCTATCGGGAGGGGAAATAAGGTAAAAGTCTCCTCCTCACGGCTTGCCCAATCCCTTTTGGCCAACCTAAAATTTTAAATATGTATTCCTTGGAGTAGGACTAACTCACCGGCAACGTAATTTTTCTATTTTGGAACAGGAACATAGTAAAAATGGTGGTTGAAAGGGAAAAATGTCCCCACTAACGGCCTGCCCAAACCGCTTAGGCAATGCAGTTGAAATTTGGTATGAATGTTCCTCATCCATCGCAGATAGCCGCGAAGATGGAATTTTTGTAAATTCCTAAAGGGAGGGGCAAAAAGAAGAAAATCCTCAC
Source organism: Leucophora obtusa (assembly GCA_949987735.1). Taxonomy (NCBI): domain Eukaryota; kingdom Metazoa; phylum Arthropoda; class Insecta; order Diptera; family Anthomyiidae; genus Leucophora; species Leucophora obtusa. The sequence continues at coordinate 207,555,650 of OX465298.1, forward strand.
CTTGGGGGCCGGTAAAAACCCCTTCGGCTAGAAACCTGAAGCTTAAAATGTGGGTCCCTGGAGTGAGGGCTAACTTATTAGAAAGATACTTTTTTGAATTTTGGTCAGGGTCGTTATAAAATGGGGGCTCAAAAAGGGAAAGTTGCCCCTTAACGACCTGTCCAAACTGCTGGAACTAGGAAGCCGAAATTCGGTACTTAAGTTCCTCTCAGCCTGCTCAAACTGCTGGAACTAGGAATCTGGAATTCCCTGTCGATGGATTTTCGGAAATTCCTACCGAGAGGGGCACAAATAGTAAAAGTTGGCTAGAAACCTGAAATGTAAAACATATGTTACTTGGAGTATGTGCTCACTTACCGAGAAGGTGCTTTTTGGACAGGGAAATTTGGTATTAAAGTTCCTCCTCTATTGTAGACATCCGCTAAGATGAGATTTTTGGAAATTTCTACAGGTAGGGTCAAAAACAGGAAAAGTCTCCCCCTTAACGGCCTGGCCAAACTGCTGGAACAAGGGATCTTAAATTCGGTATTTGGGTTCCTTCTCCAACGTTGACGTCCCCTAAGATGGTATTTTTGTAAATTCATACCGGGAGAGGTAAAAAGGGAAAAAACTTCCCCCTTGACGGCCAGGCCAAACTGCTGGATATAGAGACCTAAAATTATGTATGTAGTAGGTTCCTCCTCCAACGCTGACGTCCTCTAAGACGGAATTTTTGGAAATTCCTACCGGGAGGGGTAAAAACGGAATAATTCTCCCCCTTGATGGCCTAACCGAACCCTTCGGCTAGAAATCTGTAATATATAATATGTTTTCCTTGTAGTATGGGCTAACTTATCGACAAGGCATTTCTAGGACTTTGGACAGGAACGTGGTAAAAATGGTGGTTCTAAAGGGGAAAATTGCCCCCCCCCCCTTAACGTCTGCGTCTTTAGCTAGAAACCTAAAACTTAAAGAACAAGTGTATATGAAACACTAAAATTAAGAAATTAAATAGGAAACGAGTGGGATTGAAACACTACACAAGTGGAATGAAATGGATATAAACGTTGAACGAGTGGAATTGAAATTATAGACATTGCAAATGGATTGGAAGAGGGAATTACCTGTTCAAACACTATCAACGGAATATGAAACTTATGTAGCATTGAAACATACTCTCCAAAAAGTTAAACAAATTTTCTGAAAGAGAAAAAACCTTAGAAAAGGAATGGAACTTATATATTCCGATATTTAAACTTCATGTAACGAAGCACCGGTGGAAGAAACCGACGCAGTAAATTTTCCAACTGAATTTGTGAATTTACTTGAATTGCCAGGTCTACCTTTACATAAACTGGAATTAAAAAAAAAAACTTTAAGACACGCTAACAACGTAGCTTTGCCCGCTATTTTTAATATTATAAAATGCTTTTCAACCCTGCTTTACGTTATTTATTTTCATTCAAAACACAAATGAACAAAACTACTTACGGGTCTATCTACCTAAGTTCGCACTTTACCAAATTATCTTGACATACACACGTATATTGCAAATTATTATGGATTCATTACTAACAATCCACTCTCATGAGCAAAAGTGATCAAATATTTATTTACTTTAAACCCATTGTTGTGCAGAATTATTTATTTGTGGTGGCTGGGTGAAGGCTTTAAATAAAAAAACGAATTTAATAAAAATTGTGGGGGGCGCAGCCCTTCCCCCCTCTTAACCTTTAAGGCACGCTAACAACGTAGCGGGCTGCGCCCGCTAGTTATTTATATAAGAGAGACATAGCCATTCTTTTCTTGTGAAGTTTCGAAAGAATACATTAAAAATCTGTGATGAACACTAAAAGGACAGTAAAGTACCAGCAAACTACTAAATTTGTTATTAAATGTACTGGGATAATACCAAAAAAATTAATTCCCAAGCCTGCGCCAACGTTGGGAAATAATTACGGCCAAGAGTTTATTGGTGTTATCATTTCGATAACATGACAGTACAGTGAAAGTTGAAAATCCGACGCATTGCCAGTACATGTACTACCATCTGCAATACCGTGCCGACATTGTGCCGTTTGTATTTTTCTACCTGGGTATTTTAGATTATTTCGGTAACGGTATTTTAAGGGTATCGATATTTAATTTATTTCGGTATCGGTATTTTTAGGATAACGGTATTTGAGTTATTTCGGTAATGGTATTTTAAGGATAACGGTATTTCGATTATTTCGGTAGCGGTATTTTAGGGGTAACGGTAGTCAGTTGAAAGGGTTCTGAATCGATAACGGTATTTTAGCGGTATTGCCTGCCAACCCTGGTAAACACATTTAAAAATTAAATATTTTCATAGGAAACACAATGCAGATCCTGATACAAACAAAATTCTCAGAATATGAAAATAGAAATTGTAAAATTTTTTGCAGTCTCTGTGATTCTTTTATAAGTAAAATTACTTCAAACTTTCATATCAACTCTTGAATATAAAAAAATATTCCAGTGTCAAAGCGTTTTTCGAAAATAACAATATGTCCTAATCCAACAAGGTTAATATGGAAGAAGTGCCTAATGGGCAGTTTTGTAGTCAGAACGGGCATCTTTGAAAATTTCGTATTAAGAAATATCTAGAAAAAACTGTCTTACTTAAAAATATATAATATGTAAAATATATATCATATAAAATATATATCATTTGTTCTGACTATGAAACTGGCCATATTTATTACAACTTTTGAATAAAAACAACCAATTTACAAGAAGCATGACCTAAAATTTGGAAACAAAACCTTTAAATAAATAAAAAAAAAAACTTTCCAATTTTAATAAAATTCGGATATGTGATAGATTTCTGCCGCAAAAATTTTCAAATCTCAATAAGACCTTCTATTATTACCCGGTAATGAGTTTTGTAAAAACTAAGTAGATAATTAGAAACTTATTACTTCATAAAAAACATGTCGATTAAGGTAACTCCCTAAAAAACACTCATTAAACCTACACAGAGAGTGTTTTTATCGACGGGTTTTAATGAAAATATTCATTATATTAACAAAATAAATAAAAAATTCTTAAGATTGATGAAAAAGCTTCATATATTTTATAAAAGCTGAAATTGAAAAATTTTTTATACTACTTTATATTTATATTTAACCAAAAACTAGTAGTTTCGGAAAACTGCTTATATTTACTTGTCACATTCAATACAAATTTTTAATCAATAACTATGTTAAGAGTTTTTAAAAACACCAGTTATTTTTTTAAAACACTAAAAAATACGCAATGATATTAAATTTTTCTACAATTTTTATACCCTACACCACTATGTGGTCAGGGTATTATAAGTTTGTGCTGATGTTTGTAATACCAAAAAATATTGGTCCTAGACCCACCTTATACCGATCGGCTTAGAATTTTTTTTTATTTCGATTTAACGATGTCCGTCTGTCCGTCCGTCCGTCTGTCTGTATGTCCATGCATTCTTGTGCGCACTCTACAGGTCGCAAATATTAAGATATTTTGATGAAACTTGGTAGACTGACTTATATCAGCCCAAGGACGACGCCTATTGATTTTGGTGAACATGGGTCCATGTTTAGACCTAGGTCCTACCAAAATTTTATTGTTTATACGCTGCAGATTGCAAATATTAAGATATTTTGATGAAGTTTGGTATACAGACCTATTTTGGCCCAAGGACGAAGCCTATTGATTTTGGTGAACATCGGTCCATGTTTAGACCTAGTACCCATATAAGGGTAAGCCCAAAATTGGCTTGGTTACAAACTGCAGATCGCAAATATTAAGATATTTTAATGAAATTTGGTGCGCTGACTCACATTATAGAAAATTTTGACACAAGCCCCATTTTAACCCATTCGAATTTCGGATCCAAACATTAGTTGGCTTTTACCCAGACTGGTGTAGGGTATTGTATAGTCGGCATGCCCGACTTTAACCTTTTTACTCGTTTTTTATAAAAATAGGACTCCAACTCTGATATATTTTTTTTAATGTCTTAGAATTAAGAATTTTTTTTAATGTAACATTTTTCTACGGTATGAGGGGTTTCGTCGGAAAAACCTTTTGAATTTGAGAAAGAGAAAATTTTAGTGCTCACTTTAAAAAATAAAGGCCAGTTTTATAGTCAGAACTAAGCACGATTCTTTTCTTAAATACATATTAAGTAAGTAATTTTGTTTGAAATCGATCTTTGTTCTGACAGTATAACTGGCTCTAAATATTAATTTTTCAGTAAAATGCCTCAAAACATTTGTTCAATTGCAATAAAATGGTTGATGGTTTCATACTAATTCTGTAAAAAAGCTCATTACAAAAATATTTTGAGAATTATCTCTTAAAAAATGTAGAATCTGTCACGTTTCCTGAACAAAAGAAACTAAAAATGTTTGTTTAATATGAAATTCTAATATGTCTGTTTATAAAATTAATCATATTTTCCATTACAGCATTATTTGCAAAACAAATTTTTTTTGTTACTACCCGCCTGTTCAGGACATTAATTATAATATCGAACAACCCAATATTATAGAGGCATTTTTTTATATAACAAGTTCCAAGAAACTCAGATAAGAAGTATTTTTTATATTGTGTTATGCTAACTCGTCTTAAATTAGTGCCAAAGAGGTCTGAATTTTTAAACACTGTTTCTAAATCTACAGTTTTAAATTTTTTTAAAGTTTTTTTTAAAGAAATTGAAGGGAATCAAGGATTAGAGTTTAGGGTTTTATTAGGAACATATTAGAGATTAAAAACTGCAAAAATTGTAGGAATTCCTTTTTTCATTTAACTAGGCCAGATATTTTATTTAGGCGGATTTCGAGTAAGCAGCGAATTTGTGCACTTATTTAGATTTTAGGCAAGTTTTCTTTGTTCTTCTTTTAATATCATAAGATTTTGGCCGGAACATAACAACACAAGGGCAAATACTGCAACCCTTAAAATTAAGGCAAAATAGAAATACATTAAATTGCCCCTATGTAAAGTCGAATGTCAAATTTTAGGAGATTTAATTATTTTTAAACATATTAATATGACAGATATTACTGAGCGCATATTGATGAATTTATTTCTCTACACTCACAATATATTTACCATAACCGATTGAGGTTTATTTAAAAAGTTATAGGTACAGTTTGTTTTCAATTGAAGAATCAATTAAAATATAGGGTCCGCCATCTAACGTTTTTTTTTTCAACTAGTGCTTATTTCGTGAATGGTAACACTCATGTCTGATTTGACAGATAATTAGTTTTATCCTTCCGCTGAACGAATATGGTTGTGTATACGCTTGAACAACGCTGGGAAATATTGCGACATTACTTTGAAAATCATGGTAATGTTGCAGAATGTGTGCGAAGTCAATGGCGATCGTTATCGGGCCATGTTGAACGAATTTTTGTTCACAAAAATTGAAGAGGAGGATATTGGCAACATTTGGTTTCAACAGGACGGCACTACGTGCCACACAGCCGAAGCTACACTCGATGTTTTGCGCCCTGTTTTTGAAGATCGCATTATCAGCCGCAGAGCTGATGTCGTTTGGCCACCTCGGAGCTGCGATTTCACACCGTTGGACTATTATTTGTGGGGTGCCGTCAAAGATAAGTGTTACGCCGACAAGCCAGAGACAATTGACGCTTTAAAGGACAATATTCGTGAAGCCATTGGTGAAATACAGCTGCACACAATCGATAATGTGCTTAAAAATTGGGCCGATCGTGTAGGCTACTGCATGGCCAGCCGAGGCAGCCATATGAATGAAATTATTTTCCATTATTAACCGAAGGATTATACTTTCAAATAAAAAAAGAAATTTGAATATTTTATTCAGTAGTTTTTTTTTATAGCATTTTCAAAAAAAAAAGTTATTTGGCGGACCCTATACATTGAAACGTATTGTTTAACTTTTTTTCAATCAATAAAAAACAAACTAGAAAAAAATATGTATCGTCTGTAGGAATTGTTATTTTCAGTCAAATATTCTATTTTTAGATTTCTATTTTTAGAAAAAATAAATTAAATAATTTCGTTATTTTCTGTTTTAAAATAAAAAATTCAAATATTTTCGGTTTTCTTTTTTGCTAAAATAGTTTTTTGTTTATATACAAAATTATTTAAATTCAAATTACAAGAAATTCTTTACTCATACACACAAACATAGCCAATAAAAATATGAAAATGTGTGTTGTGTTTTGAAAATCTAAACAAAAAAATTCTTTCAAATATGAAAAAACAAACCACAAAATCGTTTTTTTTTACGTTTTATCAGTTAAAAATTGATGATTGTTTTAATAGACTTTTCAATCATTTTTATTTCTTTTATGTATTGTTTAAACAATGTTTGAAAATAAATAGCAAAATGGTTCGAATATAATGAAAAATCGGTAGTCCTTTTTTTAATTGTGTTTTCAATTAATTTAGTATGTATTTTAGATTGTTTTTAAGGATAAAATATTGTAAGTGTGCCGTTCTTAAATCCGAAAAATGCATGGGAGGGAAATTTTCGAAGGACAGACCCACAGTTTTGTTTTGTACAAATTTGCCTGGAGAGAAGGAGTTGCTGTTGGTCATAGATAAAGCAGCCATTCTTCTTATTAAAGAACTGCCAGTAGATTGGAAATCCAACAAAAAAGCATGGATAACTCGAGACATCATAACTGAATGGCTGCAGCAGTTCAACACGAAAATGATATCTCAGAAACGTAGAATTGTCTTGTTCTTGGATAACGCATCATCTCATCCTAGGGAATCAAATTTAACAAATATAAACATCATTTTTCTAATTGAAAATACAACTGCAGTCTGTCTTGATCTCTTGAATAAGTTATAATCCAAAATTTTTAGGTTCACTTTAGAGGCTTAATATTAAAGCAGTTACTACCAAGAGTCGACACAGTAGATTCGGCATCAGCTCTGACAAAATATATTACTATCTTGAAGTTTTATACTTCACCAAAGCCTCTTGGGATAAAGTTGAATCTACAACTATCAAAAACTGCTTTCGTAAAGCGGGATTCCCAGGAGTTGATAATAATCTTCCGGATTTCAATACCGAGGATGATATACCACTGGCAATGTAAGCAAATTTACGCTCAATCAAGTGGTTTTCACAAATTTTTAAAAATCGATGGAAGTATCTACACAGAAAAAATAACATTTAGTCTGGTTTGCCATTATTTCAGTAAAATATATATTATACTTAATTAAAAAAGTGTACCTCTGTCATAAGCTACAGAAAAACGAATATGTATGTTTCTAGTGAAAGTTGTTGGAAATTCATAATACTCGTAAATGTTTCAACAAATTCACGAACTCAAAATATGTGCATTAAAATTTTTATTTTGTTTATTATTGCCGACAAACAAATTTTCAAGTTTTAATTGAAAAATAATTTAAGTTAGTCTATACACACTGCTTCCACTAGTAATTAAGTATTTCATTGTTTCGAAAAACAATTGTAATTGTATTTAACAAACAAAACTCTACAGTAATATTTGTCGTAATTGCCTATTGATTGGATATTTCCATTTTATCTCTTTTTTGATTTTCGTTATTGACAATACAAACAATACAAAAAGCAATTACTTTAACATTCATTTGTGTATGTTAAAATGTAAAATAAATTAAAAAATATTTTAAATTCACGCAAAATAACGAACGGAAAGGATCAATACTGAAAAAAACAGTCAACAGAAATAACAAGCATAAACAAGGTTACTGTATGTAAATTGCAAATACATACTCGTATAAACCCACACATACTTACATTTGAAAGCACACAAACACATGAAAATTATTGCTGGATTTAGTAACACAATGAAGAGCTGAACTATCACTCAATTATCGGCAATATATTTTTTTTTTGCATAAAAATATAAAAAGTAAACAAATTAATGGAATAAAAAAAAAAAAAAAATAATTTAATCAAATGCACTACAGATATAAATACATGAAAAATAAAATTAAATCAAATTTAATTTATGCTACCATATTCAATTGTATTACATTAATTTAAATTTATTGTCAAAAAGAAAAGACAAATCGCTATTTGTAATCCGTTTTTCAACAAAATCCGCATATTACTTAAAATAACTTTCCTTTTACATGTGGAGTACTAGATTTCAAAATTTAATAACAAAAACCAGAAATCAGCTTATAATACTTATAAGTATGTTTGTTTTCATTTTGCCTCTTTTCTATAATATCGCATTAAAATATAAAAAATAAGTGAACAATAGAGTAAAGAAAAGCGGAATACATATAACAGGAAATATTAAAAAAAAAAAAATTGTTTAACAATACTTTTCTGCAATATATGGTAAAATAACAACAACAGAAACCCCAAAAAACCAAAATCAGTTTATCTTCTTAATACCGTTAAACAGGAACAAAAAAAGAAACATATTTAAAAATAATTCCTTATTTTCTCTCTCTCTCTCTCTTGCTTTCATTTGGTTGCTAAGCGGCCATACCTACCCAGCAAAATATTGTTTTTTTTTTCCAAAAAGTCGATTGAAAAACAAATTATAAGAAATGTGTTTTTTTTGTCCTTACAATTAGTTTTTGAAATAAGAAAATTTATGTCTATGTATGTACTTAATTTGTAAAAAGTTTTTTATAATTTACAATTTTTTCAATTATTTTAAACTTTTGGCTATTTTTTGCAATGAAAACTAAGAATTTCTCCTAAATGTTGCTGGGTATATTAACTTCCTAGTAAAGATTAAAATATATTTTTATATTCTGTTTAATTTTTGTTTCGTCCTTTTGTCCGTTTTATATAAAAAACAAAATTAAAATCATATTTGCAATATTAGTCCATGAAAAAAGGAGCTTAACTATATCCTTTGATTACCCTTGTGGTAATTATTAAGAAAACAAAAATTCAACAATTTTTTTTCTTTGGTAAAAAACAAGGTAATGAATAAGATTAAGGTTTAATTTTATTCCACAGTAAAAGTAAATATAAAAAACTTTTGTTTTGCCAGTTAACACTAATTTAAAAATATGAGAGAAAGGGCAAGGGATTTTAATTAAACTCATATTCGTTGTCATCAGCTTGAGAACAGCTTAGAACAAATATATTTGTGAAAAAAATGTGCAATAAATTCCCATAAATTTGATATATGCATTTTTTGTTTTAAAGCATATTTTTATATATTTCCCTAAAACTTAGTTTTTGTTAATTCATATCTTTATAAAAATTTTAATGATCAAATTTACAGATATTTTTTTTAAGGAAGGTACGATTATTCACTTGCCGATGATATAATCTTTAATGTTCAAACTACATTTTATATCAAAAACTTCCAAAATTGAAGTGCTAATATTGAAATTGCTGAATTAAATCAACTTTAAATATTCAACAGTGGGTGCATATTTACAAAATTTAAATTCAATGTTTTCAGATTCTTAGTACATATTTTATGCAAAAATAAGAAAAAAAAAAAAAAATGTTTTTGAGTGCATAAACTTGCTTGCCCTGCTGATAACTAAGTTTATTTCTTTAAGTAAAGGAGTTTGAATGTATTTAAATTTTTGAGCAATATTTTGTTAATGAAGAAACAAAAGAAGTTTTCGTGTCCCTTTCGCTTAGCCTAAGGAGTGGGTCAAATATTTAGAAACAAATGATCATTAAAAATGTAAAAACTTTAAAAAACTTTTATCAAAAGTTAGAATAGGGGCATAATTAGTCGTTTGAAATTGGATTATTACTTATTACAAAACTTTAAAATTTTAATTTGGAATAACAGACTCAACCATGCAAATTTTGGTTATATCAAATATTAATCAAATATTTGATGATATGATTATAAACATCATTATATATAATATATAGACTAGGGCGGGTCGATTTGTAGGGAGGCAAAAAAATCGCTCAACTGACAAGGAAAGTCGTATTCTAGGGATCAAAATTAGAAACTTTGCCCCATACCTTTAAAACGAATTCTGATGTCCCAACTTTTGACCCGTAGGGTGAATACTTGAAAAATCCGACTTTGACCACTTTAGTCCAAATGTATGACCGACCCCCACTAACTTTGGAGGGCCGACCCACCCATGCCAGTGGTACACCCCCTGGAACCTCCCTGGGGGTTCCCCATACAAACATTTAAAAAAATCACCATTTTTGGCACTTTACAATTGGTGCTCAAATGTCCCAAAAAACTGGATTTTAGGGAGAAACCATGGGAATCTTCCATTTTAGGTATAGGATGTGTTCAGCTAACTTATGTGAAACACTACCCGGAATATTTTTGTAGAACATTTTAACCCTCAACGCTTCAACTTACGGGTCTTTTTTGTCCCGTTGAAGTTTTCATTGAAGAGTTAAAGGGTTAGAATTTTCCGCGTAGTGATGATGATGAACATTTGAGAAGACATTTAGCGAAAAATCTGTACCATTGATCGAAAAATAAAGTACGCCATTGTAATCAGCGTGTCCAAAATATATAGAATTGATGGTCAGATTTCCATTAACTTTTTCAGTGTCATGCAGTGTTATTTGTTGTAAAATTTATTAGTGGAAATGGAGTAGAGAATTGGATAACAAAATGAAATGGAACGAGGAATGAGTTGAATTGAATTACTAGGCAAGTGAAATTAGATGGAACGGAACGGAGAACGAAATGAAATGAAATAGAATGGATGAGGAAATACAATAGAATGGGATATGAAATGGTATGGAATGGGAAACGAATGGAATTGAAATACTAAAGTTGGAAAACGGAATCAAACGGATCGGGTGGAACGGAGCGAGGGATGATTGATATTGAAATACAAAGCAATAGAAACAAAATGGAATGACATGGAGAACGAGTGGAATTTGAGTACTAAAATTGGGAAATGAAATGAAACGGGAACGAGTGAAATTGAAACGGTAGACAAGTGGAACGAAATTAATGAAAGCAGGAGTGAGTAGACAATGGGGACGAAATGGAATGAAACATGAAACAAGTGGGATTAAAAAACCAAAATAAGGAACAAAATGGAGCAGAAAGGGGAACGACTGGAATTAAAATACTAGACAACTAGAAGAATAGGTTGTAGAATAGCTACTTTTAATTCACAACCCCTTATACACTCAAAAAAATAAGTTAGTAGAAAAATTAGTAAAAAGTCTTGTATATCAAGTGTACTAGTTTTCAGCATTTTTTTTTGCTGAAATTCAGTTTTCAGCAAAAGTTTTAGTTATATTTTTTTAGCACTAAACCAATTTTGAACTAATGTTTTAATAATTTATTTTGCTACAAAAATTGTGCTGATAACCGCATATATAGCGTGGACGACAACCAGATAGACAAATGTGGATGTCGCAGCTTGTCTTCAAGTAGTACAGACAACGAAAATGATGAAAAAGAAAAACAACTCTATACAATTTCTATATTTAAATTTTCAGCAAATAAATTAACTAAAGTAAAATTTCACTACAAGTTTTTTGAGTTTTTTTAAGTCTACTAATATTCAGCAAAAACTTTAGTGATTTTAACAAGGATTTTTTTCATTTGCAATCGACTAAGTGTTAGCAAAACTTTTGCTGAAGATTACTATTTTTTGTCCCGTTGAAGTTGGTAAAAATTAGCTCGCTGATTTTCAGCAAACCTTTTGCTGAAATTACCAACTTTTTTGCAAGCACGCTCCTGACTAAAAATTTGCTGACACAGCAACATTTTTTGCTGACTTTACTGACATTTTTTTTCAGTGTACTGTCGATTCTAACACCGATTCTTTTTGTTTGAAATTGTCCCAAAAGCAACCCCTTCTATATCACAATGGGCCCTATGGCCTCCGAGTGAACTCGCCGTTCTGGCGAGCTCCCATTCAACCTATTCAACCTAACCCCTTCTATAGCTCCAAAGTGAAACTGGTTGCGCTAAAATCAGTTGTGTTACTAGTTCTGGAACTGATTCTACGTCAACCACACCTTCCATATAGGATCCCCGGAATATTTTTTACAGTCGGTAGCCAACCACACCAATTCTGCAAATGGTTCCACTGCAACCGATTCCATGGAACTGGTTCCTGAACCAGTTCCAGGGATCCTATATGGAAGGTATGGCTGACGTGGAATCAGTTCTAGAACTAGTTACAGAACTGATTCTAGGGCAACCAGTTACACTTTGGAGTTATAGAAAAGGTTGCTTTTGGGACAATTTCAAACAAAAACGAATAAAAAAGTTAAAGTCGGGCATGCCGACTATATAATACCCTACACCAGTCTGACTTAAAGTCAACTAATGTTTGGATCTGAAATTTGAATGGGTTAAAACAGACTTGTGTCAAAATTTTCTATAAAATCACAAAAGAAGATAAAATCGAAAATATAGCCCATATGGGCGATTGGTCCAAATATGGACCGATCCTATCTAGAATCAATAGGCTTTTTTCTTGGGACCATGTGAGTCAACGAACCAAATTTCATTGAAATATCTTCTTATTTGCGACCTGCAGCGTGTAAAAAAGAAAATTTTGGGGAGTACCCTTATATGGGCACTAGGTCTAAACATGAACCGATTTGAACCATAAGCGTTGTCATTGGGCCGACGTAAGTCGGTGCACAAAATTTCATCAAAATATCTTAATATTTGCGACCTATAGAGTGTTTACAAGAATGCATGGACATACAGACAGACGGACGGACGAACAGACGCACATAGTTAAATCGAAACAAAAAGTGATTCTGAGCCGATCGATATACTATAAGGTGGGTCTAGGACCAATATTTTTTTGGTGCTACAAACATCAGCACAAACTTATAATACCCTCTCCACATAGTGGTATAGTGGATAATAATCGGTGTTAGAATTGACAGTAGAAGGGGTTGTAGAGGAAAAGTAGCTATTCTACAACCGATTCTTTGGAACAGAAAATTTTCCTGGGAAGTAGAGGGCCTTAAAATGTATATTGATAAAGTTGTGGAAGAAACCGATGAAGTGAATTTTTCAACAGAATTTTTGAATTCACTTTCACATAAACTGGAATTAAATAAAATTTTAAGGGCATGCTAACAACATAGCGGGCTAGTATTATTTTTGTATGGGATTATGAATTCAATATTTTTTTTCCACAGTTTTATTATAATCTTAAAAATATAAAATATCATAACGATATTTTTACATATTAGGTACTGAGTTTCCGATGACTGCCTAATCACTTGGTTTTTTTTTTAATTCGCTTCTCTATTGGCAAAACCTAGACTATATGAGTAAACAAAAAAAATTCTTTTTTAAGAGAACCTTAAAACTTTTATTTCCAAAATAAAATATTTTCCCATATAAATGGAAACGCTGATTGCAAAGAATGTATCAAACATGTTCCATGCTAAAATATTAAATCGAGCTTATAAAGAACAAACGAAGTGATCGAGAAATACTGGAAGACCGTAGTATTTTATTCTGATCTCCCTTTGTGCATACACTGAAAGAATTATCCTTCGTGATATTAATGATATAATTTCATAGAATTTTTTCGTAGAACCAATGAAGAATTTCATTATGAATATAATATTTAATTAATATTATGAAATTTTTCATAACTTTTCTTTCATAAACTTTCATAATTTCATTAAAAAAAATCATTGAATTTCATAAATTAGATCTCCATAAATTTAATGAAAATGCTCTTTATATATATGAAATTGTTCAATAGTTTTACTATTTTTTAAATTTTCTTATAAAATAAAATTCTTCCAAAGAATAATCTTTTATAATTTTTATTGGTTTTGTTTTTTAATTAATTTTTTATTATTAATTTTGGACTATTAAATTTTTTTATAAATCATATTAATTTTTTCGAAACTTTTGTTTTATGAAACTTTTTAATTTAATGAATTCTTTTTTTTTAGATATATTTCGTACATCCGTAAAATATGCTATGCTTTATTACGCCTTTCGCATTTGCTAAGTACTTTTTATTTATCCACTCCAGCTTAGTAACGACAACAACCAACTATAATAAATAATAGTAAATGAAATTGCTTCATAGATTTTAAGAAGCTCTTCATTGGATGAATGATTTGTTCATTGGACGAGTGCCCTATTAATTTTATGAAGAGTTTCATTAATTTTATGAACTTTTCATAAACATTGACTTTAATGAAACCTGTTTCATAGATGCTATGAAAAGTTTCAATGGACGAGTTCCAGTGACAATTTTCATTGAAACTGTGAAGAAATTCATGACTGAGTTGATGATAATTCTCTCAGTGTATGCATATTGGATTTGTTCATTATTGTAAACTTGTGTCGGACAGTGTTATTTATTAAAACGCCTTTGCCGCTTTTGGCATTTATTGTTACTTACAATTTTTTTTTCATTGCTCTGAAAAGAAAAAAAATATAAAAAGAGAAAAAGTTTTATTTTTTATAAAATCTCTTAGAGTTAACGAGCACTTAACATGCATCATTACCTGCAGATAAACTGAAGTGGCAAAAGATGTTCAACCACAAGTAACTGAATGTTTGTACCAAATTCGTCTGTATGTCGAGGAAGTTTAAATATGTGAGCCAGGTAAGTAACAGTGGGTGCTGTAAAGAGACAACAAATAACATGTGTTGAAAATATTTAAACCATATACTACAACATACTATCCACATAAAAACCTATTCAACTTCTGGGAAAATGCATTTGAAAAACTTATACGCCTGCTTAAGATGATGCACATTTCATTCCCCAAGAAATACAACTTTTGTAAAAAAAACTATATTTTTTACCAAAAGGCTAAAAATAGTAAAATGTTGAAGATGAAACAAAAAAGAAATATAAACAATAACATAAATAATTATAATGAAACTTGATGAAAGTTTCCTGGTTTTGCAGCAACACTTTGTAAAAATGTTACACGTATTTTGGCAGGGCAAAAGAAAATCATATCAAGAAAAAAAAAAAAATAGAAAATCCCAAAAAAGTGTCTGCGTTGTACAGCTAAAAGCTAAAGTGGTTGCTGTATGTGTTCTAACATATGTTTTGTACTTACAACATAAAAAGTCGTTAAAAAAGATAAGAAAAACAGCAAAATACTTACAACTTTTTTTTTTGCTTAAAAAACGCTTAAAATTTTTAAGAGGTACATACAACAATGCTGATGTCTGTTTGGCTAAAAAGAGGTTTTTGTTTTTTCCCAGTCGCAGTTGGAAAAAGACAAAACATTTTTTAAAAATTGTTCATCCAACAATTGTGTGTGGTTTCTGGTTTAGAGTTTTAAGGAAGTACCATACAAGTACTATTCGGTATTATTCGTATATATGAGCACATATTTGTGTGTTGTATTTTGAAATATTGCCTTTGGCTATTTTTACTTCTACTTCTATTTTTATTATAGGTTAAGTAGCCAGCCAGACAAAACTTAAAAGCAGTTTCCAGGAAGTTGTTTTGTGAAATTATCTTTAAAACTTTTACGTTGTTTTTCCATACTGCGACTTCAGTAAAGAATTTTCATTGGTTACAGGGAGAATAATATAAATATTTCCAATAAATCAAAGGAAAATTAATGTCAATCAACAAAAGTGAAGTGATGCCCTACAGCTTGTAAGCAAAACCTTCACTTATAACTTTTTTTATACGGTTACGACATGCCCATGCGACCAGAAAATTAGTTGGTTTGAACCGCTAGCAAATTTGATCCACCAAATATTCAAAATATAAATTTTCTAATAAAAAACCAAAAACAACAAAAACTTATCACAATCTGCTTTGTCAGCTTCCAAAATACTGTAAGTTTTGGAAGATGAGAGAGAAAACTGTAATAATTTTTTATTGTTCTTATTTTTTGTTTGATACTTAAAACGTGGAGTTACGTTCGTTCACAACGACAACGCATTCTCATTTAGTTTATGAAATATCTGTAGAACTGCAAAAAATTTCATCCCCTGATGATTTTCGCAGGCAAAATGTTAAGAAAAAGCCTTCAAAAAATAACACTACCTAACAGTTACTATAAATTCCTCTTGCTGCTTAAATTCAAATCTTGTAAAAAAAAAGAATATTTTTAGTGTATCTTTTTCGAGAAAACGAGGGTTGCACATTGTGCATATGGACTAAAAAAATTAAAAAGTTTATTCAAGGTAATAAATCTGTAATCATTGAATAATTGGGGACGTGGTATTTGTTGTTTTGTTGAAAAAATTTAATTTTCTTATTTCATATATTTATTTTAATACCGATATTTCGTCATTATTTGAATGACATCATCAGGGTTTATGCAAACAACAACAAATATTAAAAACACTTAAAAAATATTGAACCTGCACACCACGTATGTCGACATTAAATATAAAATTAAAATTGTAGAAACTGAAGTTTGAAATTTAATGATATCGTGAAATAAAGCGGCAATATTTTTCAGAGTTTTTTAATATTTAATTGTTTTTACATAAACTCTGATGATGTCATTCACAGAATGACGAAATATCGGTACGATATTTTAAAATAAAGAAAGATATTAAAAAAAATAAAAAAACTACAAAAACTTCGAGCCCAATTATTGAATTAATATGGTCAGTTTAAAAGTTTTAATAATATTTTATAGAGTTGGCTTGATTAAGGAGCTACAGACCGCATTTTGGGATTTTAATGTTTTTACATAATAGTGTAGTACTAGTACAACTACATGTATTTGTGCACAAATTTCCACTTTTTTAAAATTTTTATCTCAAGACCTGTAAAGAAGTTAAAATCGGGCCTGCGGAGTTTGAAATGGACTTGTGTCAAAGTTTGTCACAAAAATTATATAAAAAAACCGAAGAGTAACTGGAAAACGATTTGATTTTACCTGATGTCAGGTGTATTTACAATAAATAGTTTTTTGCCATGGGCAAATGTGAGACAGCATAACAAATTTTGGGAACTATAATGGGCGAAAAAGCCAATTTTTGGAAGGACCTTATAGATTGGCACTAAATCCAAATATTGACGGATTAAAACCAAATAGGCTTTGTTCTTGGGCCGCCATAAATTTGTATTTTATATTTCATCAGAATTTCTTAATCTCTGCGACCTTTAGCGTACTCACAAAAATACATGGACAGAAAATAAATCGGTATAATAAATATGAGTCTAGGTCCAATGATTTTGTGGTGTTACTAACAGCAACACTTAATATACCCCGCTTACTTAGTGGTGTAGGGTATGAAAATACATAAAAGTGCAATTTTTACTTCTTTCTCATTTCTCTTTATATTTTCTTTAAATAAAATGGATAGAATTTTTTAGTCTTTTTTTAGCATATTTAATGATCTAAATTTTTAAATGTTTATTTTAGTTAAAGTCGCCTTTAGTTAAAATATTGGGTGGCAGTATGCCTTGATTTGGTTTATTTTTGGAGCATTCTGATTGGTTAATTTATTTTTAACCAATCAAAATGTTTGAAATTACAAATATTTTTGTAGGGTTTTCATATACAAAATGAACAAAACCGTCTGATTAAAAATAAAGTCGACTTTAAATTAAAAAATACTCTTTTATACTAAGGGCCATATTGTTTTTTTATTTAAATTCAAAGAATAGACAGTGTTTTTAACGCTAATTTATGGGTATCATTTTTAGAAAGTGATTAAAATGAGTAAAAAAATTAACTAATATCTATACACTTTATATTTGTATTTCCTTAGGCAGGGTTGCGTATGATGAATATAATTAGTTAACTCATGTCACTCATACGCAACCCTGCCTAAGGAAATATAAATAAGAATTGTGTAGACATTAGTTAATTTCTTTTTCGCTCATTTTAATTACTTTCCAAAAATTATATCCATAAATTAGCGTTATTAGATTATATTCATTATACTCAGGGGTAGGGATCACTGCCATCCATATTTTCAAACAAAAAATCAATGCTCATGGTGTGGTAACAATCTCCATTGTCTGTAACGAGAGCTCCGGCTTTATTTTTGAAGAAATAAGGTCCAATAATACCACCAGCATTTCAACCGCACCAAACGGTGTATTTTTGTGAATGTAATGGAGTCTGTAGGGTCTGTTGTGGATTGGTTTCTCTGCAGTTTCGTTTACTTAGAAAACCCGTTAAGCCAAAAACGAGCCTCATCGCTGAACACAATTTTGCGTCTATAAGTTGCGTGAATTGATGACTGATTTTCAAAGTAAATCTGGATGATTTAGTAGCGCTGTTCAAGCGCTAATCTATTCATGATGATTTGTTAGAGTATACTGATCATAAATGTCAAAAAGTAAGCGCAGTAGGACAGTTCGTTTGACATTTAACCATTTTGTAAGTTCTATCGGGCTTAAAAGACACCCTTTATATAGTCAAAATAAGACTAAAATGAAGGTGAATTTGCCTAAATAAAAGATATTTAACTGGACCACAAATAGTTAAGACAAATTTGTTAGAAACTGTCACAAATTGGGGTTCGAAGACAAATTTTGAAACCATGATTTCTATGGATCTTTGTAAAAAAAAACGATTTTACCATATTGGGAGTCACCGTACCAGAGTTTATTAGAAAATTTGTACTTCCAGAGGAGTTTCTTAAACTTTGTTGCACTTTGTTATTTTTTCCAAATTTTTGAAATAATTTTTTGATTCTAGCTTATTTAACTACTTTAACACAATTTTCTTTAATATGTTACAAACGCCACCATACACCAACAATAGATTCGTGATAACATTTTAGGAGACAAGAGAAAAATATCATGAAAAGATATTGGAAAATAACTTGTCCATGTTATGTGGCATCTGTATTTCGTAACAATTTTTTATTCAATTTAACCACATGGCTCTAGATCAATGGCATCGTTTTTTTTTGTGGCCTCTAAGGCCACACAAAGAGCAAAAGCAGTTGACCCAAACCATGTGTGTTGTTTGAGTGTAGGCGGAAGTCATGCTATGATGGTTTTTTTCTGGCCAAACTTTAAAATTGGTGTAAAAAATGGGAACAAAAAAAGCTATAACAATTGATGCCATTCAATAGTGTGACAGACACAAAGAAAGTTCAGAAAAAATTAACAAAATGTATTTTTATACATACATAAACCACCATCAAACATTGTAAGTTTTTTTGTCGTCCCTTTAGTTCTTGGTCAATATTGAAATTTTTATTTATTTCAAAAAAAAGTTATGCAATGGTTGTAGAAAATGTTTATTTGAATTTATCTACAGACCCTAAGCTAAATGTTATGACCGAGAGCCAATTTTGAAAAAAAATATTTACTGAAAATTTTATTAATTCAATACAGACAAAACTTAAAACAGAACTGCATTTACGAAATTGATAACATCAATTAATATTTTAATTGTTTTTGCAACTATCACGCAAATGATATTATTAATTATTTCAAATTGTATATGATTAATTGTGACAACTAATATGTTTGAATACTTAAGTGATTCAATTAAGTATTTCTTTAAAAACAAATTTTATTTTAAACAAATCCTTAATAAGATATACTAGGTTAATCATTTCTTTTTTTGTATATGGAATTAGTTTAGGTATTCGCTGAGCATTCATTCGCACCCACGGAGAAGGCAATATACACGTGAAAGAAGAGAGCATGTATAGTAAAACTGCATACTCAGATTTTCATGACCACGTCAGGTGTCTTTTTAAAAGGATGAAGTTTTGGCAATTCCTTTGTTTTAGTAATTCTAGAATTGTATCGGATTTAATTGCTTTGCCGTCACACTCTCTTTATAATGTACTGTCGAAAGTAGTTTATTAATTTATTATTTTTTGACATGTAGCTGCAAACTGATTAAGCTTTATATTAAAATAGAAAAAAAAAAAAATTCTAAGATTGTCAAAAAAGTGTGAAAAATTCCAAAAATGGACTTTTTTATATTTACTGCTGCCTAATTGATTTTACACCTATCATTTAAATGATACTATTAATTACTAAAAATTGTATAATTGTATTGATTAACTGAAACAATTAAAATAGTAATTGCTTCAATTAAATATTTGATTCAAAACTGCTTTTATTTATGTTTAATTCGATATTTTAGGTTCGTTATTTTTTCTGTGTATCGTATTGGAGTCTTTGCGCAAATGGTCGTATTCAAAATGGTCCGGAGGAGACCAATTCACAAGTAGAGATTTTTTCCATTAGGCGCATCGAAAATATGTTGGAATTTTAAAGGTTCGACATTTGAAGCGTGAATGAGATATTACACTGGAATTTTCGAGATGAATGAAAACAATTATTTAGAAACATAAGTAAAATTTTTTAAAAAGAGTGGACTAGGACGACCATATTACAAAAATGTAAAATTTCAATTTTCAAATGCGAGATATCCCACATCTGAAAATGTACATTGTAGACATTTACTAACAGCTTAGAAGCATGTTTTTTTTTAAATTGGTACATAAATCGAAAAATGTAAAACTTTCAAAATTATCACATAAGATGCCCTACTTTGGAGTCTAATGACACAGCTGCCTGTGGGTCTGTAGGGTCGGCCTTCTAAACTTAAGCATGAAATTACGGTTGGTGTTGGTTTGTATCAATCCAATCAATATGGCTAAATTATTTCCAAAATATTTTAAAAACACCCCACAATACATTGTGGGTTATAAACTACCTCATAATAGCTTTTAGATGTTAATAAAATTCTGACTTTTCATGAACTTTAGTACTTAGTTTTTTTTTTCCAGTACATCCATTATACTTAAAGCAGTTCAGAGGCAGCCTATAAATATACTCTATGAAACATACCAAAAACAATATGCTGCCAAAATATTTTTAACAGCTGAAAAAAATAACTTCTACAGTTTCTACATCCCAAAAAACCGCAGTGTAAATAAATTTTATAAAGCCCACAAAAAAATAGCAAAAAAATTTATATAAAAATAAAATATATTATAATAAAATTTTGTTTGCTTTTTTTTTTTTTTGAGCAAACAAAACCCCTTCATTACAAAGCCAAAAATTAAATTTATGTATATGTATTTATATATATATATTTCGTATATTTTAATTCATTTGTAAACCTTATTTGAATTTTAAAACATTTTACAAGAAATTTACTTTGTAAACAAAAATTTGTCTTGTAGACATTAAAAACAAAAGACATACTTTTGAAGATTACTCAGTAGAGCCGAAGCACACCAAAAAAATAAAAATAAAACTGGCTCGAAAATAAATTTTAACTACATTTTAACAACGTCATCATGTCAGTGTTATTTAAAGGTATGAGTTCTAAACTCGTTACTTATTTATGTATACACCAGTTACTCGTTTTACAGATTGGACACAGTGGTACGAGCACAAATCTATGTACCAATTTTAATTCTCCCGATCTGTACAGAAAAAAATGTCATGTAAAAATAATTCTATAAGCTATATAAATAATTTTGTAGTTCAGTGTAAAAAAGTTCATATCTGACCCAGATCTCATTATGTTGGATACCACCAGATCTAATTCGATCCCAAAATTAGGAACATATTTTTGACGTAAATAATTCTCATCTTTTAATAAAATTTTGTTAATCGTTTTTATTACAGTGCCTTCGAACACTGCGAAAATGGCCAAGATCTTGTACCAGATCTGGTTTAAAAGACATAATGAAATTAATCATATTTTTTAATATAGATCTGTCCAGATCTAGTACCTGATATATGTATACACTTATAAAAAAAAATTAGTACAAAAATTCGTTGAACTCGTTCTGATTCAGTTGAAGTACTTTTTCTTTTATTTTGTTTTAAAATTTATTATAGACAATTATTTAACAATAACTTAACAATTACTTAGAGCCGTATTTAAGCTTACTGTATATGCTAATTTTTAGTAATTTGTGTTTCTTAATTTTACAAATTTTCAGCAATCTTGAACCACAATTATTTCCAAATGATTATATCTTTGTGCCTCTGCTATCAATATCACAGTTCCGGAGAATCCAGAAACCCAGATTGTAAGCGTCATTTTAGCAGAATTTTTCAGTTAAATCAGGTAAAGTTTGTGCTGAACTTAGCTCATTTTTCTTAGCTAATTTAACTAAAATTTTCTGTATATATAGCAGTGTGTAAAATTTAGCTTAGTTAAATTTAGCAGCAGGTGTAAATATAAATACTATTTCCTGTTATCTTAGCAGAATTTTCAACTATTTGTACATGCTTTTTTATGAGTGTAGCTCAACGGTTATGGAAAATTCGATCATTTTTATAGCCATGTATGTTTGTCGTTTAAGTAAAGTCAAAGTTTTGCACCCAAACTCAAAAATTATATGATCCACAGTTGTTCCAAACCCAAAAAAGTTGTAATAAATACGCCTCATCTAAACTACTGCACGGCTTTCAACGCAGCAAAAGTAATGGGTCTAAAAATAGATTTTAAAAAATATTTTAATCATTACTAGGGCAAGGAATTCCATGCAAATACATGTTTTTTCTCGATAGTCCAAAACTAATATAGAGTAAACATTTATCCGAATCATCAAATTTATAACAAAATGGCATCGATTTGTAGTTGCATATTTTGACTTTAAATGCATATTTTGTGCTTTTAATGATATTCGTGCATATTGTTAATTTTTAGTAGCATTTTTTATTTTGTAAAAAAATATAAAAAATTGATACGTTGTCGTATTTTAATTCAATCAAAATAAACATTCTTAAAACTTTATAAACCTATGGGAAATCTTCGAGTTCTGTATCTGTTTGCAAAATAACTAACTTAAATATATTTTTAAGTTTTAAAGTGCCGTATTTTTGCAAAAATAAGAGTTTTTAGTGCATATTTCTTATATTTTTAATGCATATTTTTCATTTTTAAACGCATATTTTAGGCGCATATTACCATTTTTAAGTACATGAAATTCCTTGTCCTAATCATTACTTTCCGTTTATAAATCATGCAGTACGTACGTAAACAGTGATTGTTAAGTTCCCGAGTAAAAATGTTTATATAATATTATATATGAATGGATACATTCGCAATACGTAACTGGATATAATTTCATCCGAAAAATGGTTATATTAAATTATATCAAATCCGATAAAATTGTATTTGCAGTGATTCAAACTTATATCAAATGATCCACTTATATCCGAGTTTTGTCCCGATCAAATTGGATATAAGTTAATACAATAGGATATGATTAAATTTAAATGATAAAAAAAACTTTGTATTGGAGTGCAGCAGGGATTGAATATACAACGTTCTGATTTCACGTCGCATCCACTACCATTGACCCACAGGCTACTGTTGATAAGGAGTAACTATTTAAGACTTTGAAAATTTCTTTTCAAACATGGATTTTTTTCAACTTAGAAATTTTTTCCACATGAATTTTTTTTTTTATTTTGAAAGAAATGATTAGCCCGGCAAAGCACTTAATTTTTGTTGGTGGTTCATAGTTCCGAAGTTATAGAGTGGCAAATTATATCCTGTTCTATATACGATAGCAATATTCGTTGGAAAGATATTTGAAATAACTTACCAATGGTATGAACTTATTAACCCATTACGATTAAAATTTTAAATGTTAATTTTTTTCAAACTGGATTTTTAAAATCTTTTAAAAGTCTGAAAAGCTCAGAAAATATTAACTTAATTGAAAAAATTGAGTGAAACATACAAAAAAAAAAATTGTTTTTTCCTTAATTGGATAAGCTGAGCTTCAAACTTGGTTCCAAGATTAACTAATATATAAAATTAAATCGAAAATATTTTTCATATCTCTTTATATATAAAATTTTTAGCTATTTTATCAATTATATATTCCTACATAAACAATTTACGATGAGGCTAATATTGATATATGATTTAATATGTTTACATATGAGAAAAATTATAAATATTTTTCTAATATATCATCATATATCAGAGCTTACATTATTTTATATTAACATATTTTTATATTAAAAAATATATGTTATTTCATCAGTACAAGGTAATGCGTGAGTATATCGCACCCTCAGATGTTAGGGCTGCCCACTGACAATCTGGACCCACATGATAGATTACTTTATTTAAAAAAAAAATTACAAATATGGCGACATCGCCATACAAAAGTAATAAGAAAAGTAAATGGTTACCGTAACCAGGTATGTAGTTACATAACTACAAATCTGGTAATGATTTTCTATACTGAGCAAATGAAATAGAATAATTATTTTGTTAGAGATATTCATAAAATATTTCTTTTGCAAAATATTTGTAGCTTTCATTTTTAAAAAACCAATGCTCTGCCAGTGTATTATTTTTGCTACAGTTGATAATTTCTGCCCGGGTACTTAAAAAATTACATTTTTAAATAAAAACACTGAGTTTTGATGCTGAACTATATGCAGTACATAATCGTAAAAAAAGCACGGAAAGATATTTTTACTTCTTTCCGGTAAATTCCGGGAATTTCGATTTTAGTTTAGTACTAAATATCTCCGAAAGTTTATTTATTTATATTTATTTGCTTAAAAAAAATGTTAGCTCAGTGTCACTAAATAATATAGAGACTAGAAACTTTTATCCAAAACTTTTCATTACTAAATATTCTTAACTAAAATAATTTGAAAAATTAGAGATTCAGAATGTCCAGTTAATTGTATGAAGGTATGTGTAGTTAATCTTTTAATTGGAAATGAATATTTTTTGTTTGATTTGAGATCATACTAGTAAACTACAGAGAAGAAAAAATTTAAAAAATTCGATAAGACCAGCACGATAGAATACGTATTTTCGGGTTCCGCTACAGACCTATCCTCAGTATTCTATGCCTATATGGGTTAATATTTGATGCTGATCTATTTATATTGAATTTTAGCAAATAAACACATCTTTACAATTCAACTAGGCTAACATGAATGAAATTTTTGTTCATTTTTATACTTTTGTAAATTAGTTAATTAAATACTATACAGCAAAATGTTATGTTGTAGAATAACCTGGTGTAGAATAACTTGTTTTTCTTCATATCGAATTTTTCTGTCGCTTCTAACAGTGGTGTTTTTTGTTTGCATTGTCTTAGAAGTAACCAGTTCTAGAACTAGTTGACTCTCAGCTAAAGCTGTTTAAAAAATATAATAAAAATCTATCCATATTTGGCTTAGCCTCGGAAAAGAGTCACAAAAATCGCTTTCACATTATATCAGATCGAATGTGTTTTGGTATTTTAATGTCACCGTGTTCATGCTTGCAATAAAAGAAAATAAATCAAGAAAATAAAATTTCCAGTTGAAGTGTCGGTTGTACTAATCCATTTTAGTCGAAGTAGCCGAATTTTTGATAAAACAAAATAAAATATTTCTCTGTGTGTACGATTTATATACATATAAGAAGTTTTGCAGGTATATCAAATGGGAAAAGTACTCGTAAGCCTTTCAAATGGTGTAATATGGAATTTTAGTTATAACATTATTCATGTTTGGTAACAGAATCATGACATCGATACCCAAGGAAAATTGGACATAACTTTAGCAGCACTACAGTACTAGAAGCACGTTTTTTAGCCCGTCTCTCTTCTCTCCCTTCTCAAAATACAGTAAAAGAAGGCATATTTTGTGATGTTGTTGTATTTTTGTTGTAATTTATTGCTTCCAAACAAAAATCGTAAGATGTACCTACCCGCAATAAAAGAAACTCCTTCCAAAAATAAAGTAAAAATAAGCATTTCGTTTATTGCGGGTATATGGCTGGATTCTTGTTCCCGATGCCCCACTTAGATGCAATAAATGACAACAAAAATACAAGAAAATCAAAAACTCTGCCTCCTTTTAGTCCATTTTTGGTAGGGAGAGAAGAGAGTAGCGCTAAAAATGCGCTTCTTGTTGTGTATGCTGCTAAAGTCGTGTCTATTTTTTGCTGGGTAATTATACATCTCAGTTTTCAGAGTCTTTGATAATATTCGAAAGTCATCATTTTGCAAAAAACAACTCGATCAGAGATACCTGGAATAAATAACAAAGAAAAATTATACTGTTGTGGTGCATTCTCTATTCAGGCCGAGTTAAATATTCAGTTTATATCTTAATGAACAGATGTGTCCCACTGTTACAAATCAGAGATGTTATCAAAGGGAAGGCTATTGCTACTACAGGGAACCATTTTTACTTTCTTGGATATGCTTTCTACAAAAATAAAAACGTAAATATCAAAGTTATCACTTAAACCCATAAAACAAAATATTAATCCTGAATTTAGACTAAGCCAAAACCAGGTGGTTTTTGTACAAAACTAAATTACAAAAGCCAAATCGTTTACACTGGTCATTTAGTTTTTCTTTGTCACATCACTTTTTTATCAAACACTTTTCTTTATGTTTTTATTGTTAAATTAAATTAAAAAAATTATTATCACATTTTAAAATGGATAAAAACACACAATTTAAAATTAAAACCGAAATATTTTAAAAAAATATAAAAATATATTTTTGACACTTGCTTTACTTCTATATTCGTTGTAACAGGGTGTATTGAAAATTACTTACAAAAGAAACCGAGTGTATCAAAAATGAAAATTTCTAATATTTTTTCTTGGTTTTTGGAAAAAACCAGGTAGAATGTGGTTTTCAGTTTGTATAAGAATTGTATGGGAAAACTAAAGTAATTTTGTAGTTTTCGGCTCCAAAACTTAAAATGACCAAAAACTGCTAGGTTTTGCCCAGTCTAAATATACTATAAGTACACTCAACCAAAAAAGTCTGTAATGGCTACTGAAAATTTTGCTGTTATTACGGGAAATTTAACTGTTTGAGGCCAGCGGTATTTTTTGCTAATTTTAGCAACACATGTCTGCTGATCTGTAGTAAAATAAAATTAGTAGAAAAAATTAGTAGCCGCTACTAAATTTTAGTAAAATTTATGTAAAATGCAATTCAAAATCGATTTGCTAAAATCAGTTAAAAAACTTACTAAATATCATAATTTTAGTACAATGAAATTAGTATAAATAATTGGTTGCAGCTACTAAATTTCAGTAAGTTTACAGCAAACTGTAATTTTAAATCAATCTGCTGAAATTAGCAAAAAATTGTACTAAAAAATAAAAAAAATGTAAAATCTAAAAAAATTTTTTTTTTTTTTTATATAACAAGCGTATAATTCATCGTACTTGAAATTTGGAGTCAAAATTGCCGTTTTATGGATTGGAGATGCAATAAAAATTTCTGGGTGTAATTTCTAAACTAAGAATACATCAATAGTAACAAATATAAACTAAACAAGAATTGTAAAAAAATAAAAATAAAAATATTTTTAAATTAGTATATTTTTCTGCTAAATTTAGCACTCGGTTTTGAAAAATTAGTAAAATGTTTTTCTGAAATCAGCAGCGATAATTAGTAAAAAAATCCGTAATTTGTAATAAGAGAATAGCAAAAATGATTACTAAAAATAAAAATTGTACTAATAATCTGTATAAAAATAGTATAGTGCGATTGGAAACTGTTTACAAATTTTTTAACAAACTTTTTGATTTGAGTGTAGAATTGCTGTATTACAAAATGCTTTTCAATATTTAATCGAGCTATTTTAGCTTTATATTTGATAGTAAGTTTGTATATCTGTACAGCGAGTTTAGGGTGTAATTTTATATGTTTTTGCTGTACACAGAGTAATTATAAAAAAGGCCCATAATGTTCGTGTTGTCTGACATTAGTACAAGTGACATTAAAATACTTAAAATTAATTACATTTAATTATAACAACTGCATAATGAAAAGAAGACGAAGGAAGCCAAAGCATCAAAAGTACTAAACATTCCTTTTGTCATTATAAAAATATTTTTTTGGTGTATTTTTTTAAGTACTTGTATATATGAGGTCGGTCTACATAAAAGACTTTAATGACATTTGAATTTATGTTTATAGATGAATATAAATGGTCCCTTAAATAGGTGGTAAGGACGTCCCTCTCTCTATGTTTCTCGCTTGTTTTAATGTTGGTATTTTTATATTTTATTTTGGCAGAAGTTATATTTTTAGGGAGAGTTATATGTTTTGTAATGACATTATAATGATAATGCAAAATACATTTTTTATTAATTTCTTTTTTGAAGAAATATTACAAGAGTTATAATTCACATAAATTAATTAAAACAAAAAATTGTATGTTAAAAGATAATGGAGTAGTATATGAGTTGACAGAATTTTTATAATAAATTAAATAATGAAATGTAAATGTAGTGGTGCTGAAAATGAAATGGAAAAAAACCCTAGCATATTACAAAGTATTTTACTAAAACAGGCAAGATTGCTTAGTTTAGATGGCATTTAAAGAAGGGAGCATAAAATTCGATTTAAAACTAATTCAGTAAACTATATTTAAAAATATATTATATGTATATACCATTTCTTATAATGAACGAATATTTATGACTGAACAATAACTAACTAACTTGTTTTTAAACAAAACTAGTTTTGCAGATAAGTTTTTCTCAGTCCAAATATAGTTTTAAAGAATCTTAAACTTAATAATTTAAATAACATCTTTTACAATACATACAATTTTTGTAATAAAAACTTTTACTTTTCGGTGCACTCATAAATTTCTATTCTAAAAAAATTATGATTTTGCGTAACTACTCGATTCTGACTAGAGTTAAAAAAAAAAAAAATATTTAGCAAAAATTTAAATTAATTGTGTATTTCTGCACTATGTAGTAGTATTAAATTCTCTTTCTCTGTATTTAGTTTACAACAATAAGCAATTAACTATTTACTTAAGTTATAGCATTGTCGCAAAGTTTTGCAAACTGCAACTAAAAATAAAAATACAACATACTCAGATAAAACATAGCAACATTAAACACAAATTGTAGCTTACAATTTTTGTAGTTAGTAAGACTCATAAACAACTGTATTAAACTATTTCTAACACAATTTCATTATTAAAATATAAAAAATTTGTGCGTAATAGTGCACTTAAAAAAATAATTATAAATTAAACAAAAATTGTTTTAAAAAATGTGAAAAAATCGTTGCTGTTTGAATGCTGATATATATTTTTAATATTAAAGCTGGACATCAATTTCTTAATTTTGAAAATAATCATTGTCCAAACGTTTCGATTGGTAGATATCTTTACGACAGATTTCCTTAAGTGGCCCATACATTTGCAATATTATGACGCAATTTTGCAAGTTGCGCAAGCATATTGACCAAGTGTGTATTAAATTGAAGGTTGAGCAATATTATGGTGTTACTCAAAACAGTTTTGATTTTTATTGCACAACTTGATATATTGTATAATCTATGGGCAACACTGTGCAATTTTAATTTTGCGCTGTTTATATGTGCGCATTTTGAGGTTATGTAAAATATTGTGGCGATCTTTTGTTAGATTTATGTTGCAAAGTATTATGTGGTGTGTGGCAAAATGAGAAAAATACTGTGCCATTTTATTGGACATAATATTGGAAATCTATGGGGGGCTTTACGCTCACCACTATGATGTCATTTCGAAGACGATAGTAAAGCACTGTTGCCAACTTTTTCCCTAAAAATATAGCTAAACCAAAATAAAAAATCGCTAGAAAATAGCCGATTATAGCTAAATCATGTTTTATCCCGCTAAATGTGTTTAAATACCGCTAGATTTGAAGAGAAAATAGCTAAATTGGCAATAGTGCTGATCGGATTTACCGTCTTGTGATGCTGCTGATTAGTTTTTTAAAATTGTGTTAATTAAATTTAAAATTCCGGGATTTTCTTTGTTTCAATACAGCTAAATAAAATGTGTGTAATTATATTGTGCTTGCGGTGGGTCTCATAATGAAGGTTTATTTTAACTTAACTATTGAAAGAAAATAAAACAATTTTGGAGTAGTAACGCCTACACCGTCAATAAATAGCTTCGATTGTCATCAATTTTGCGAATAAGATATGCAATGATAATCATTGAAAAATTATAAATTTTATACTACCTACTACGTTTAAGTATTTTTATAAAAAATTATAACTTTAATGATTTATTTAGTGTCGAAATAAAGCAAAAATAAACGGCTTTTTTTTATCTAGGCAAAACGATTGCCATTTTGCAATCGTTTTGATGATAGCGCTTGAATGATCTTATGCTTATGGAAATCAAATTAGCTATAACCAAAAAAAAGACGATTACTAGAATTTCGGCTACGTGAAGCAACACAGCCGACAAAATGTTGTTGCAAGACGATAATCGTAGAGTAAACACGATATAACTAGTTCCACAACTTATTGGCCGTTAGCATAATTTTCACCGTACCTTGGGCTGCCGTATGGTCGGACTGATATGTCGAACAAAATTCAAAACTTTTTGAGTTTTTTGTTGGTCCGACAGCCATGTCTGCTAGTGTATTGATTAGTCCGTCAGATAAACTCATATTTTTAAATTTGAATATAAAACATATTTACATATAATAAATAAAAATGTATAAAATTTAAATGTGTAAAATGTACTTATTTAAACTATTACGAGTAAGTTATTATTTTATATTTAAAAACAATGACTACAATAGGCCGTTATTAGGAAGTAATTATTTTATATTATAAAATAATGCAAAAGGTAATGATATATCATTTTTGGTAATGCAGATAGTAATGAAGTGTCATTACTAATATTTTGCTGGGTTGTAAAATAATGCGACATAACAAGGAAAATACTAGATACCTCCACTTTTTTAAGAAAATTCCAATTTGAAATGCATATTTTTGTAACAGTCAATATGCCAACATACTTAATGTAATTTAATATTTCTTAAATTAAATTCGGCTGAAGATTAACTTATTTTCCTTTATATCCCATTATACTGTCTTTCACACAGAAGATTTCTTTTGAAATTGTTTCAAAATCAACCAACTCTGTGGATCCAATTACCTGAAATCAGTTATAAAACTAGTTAAAGAACTCATTATCCATAAGTTAAACCTAGCTACACTTAAGCTTGTAGAGCGGGTTCTGAAACTTCCTCTGGAATCAGTTCTAGTTGAACAATTTGTAGAATTGGTGGGTAAGCTAAAGTGTCACCCAAAAAGCTACCCCTTATCATATTAGATATAAACCATAGTGTGATTTTCAAATCTTGCTAGCGATAAATGTTTTTTTAGCATTTCCTTTTAGTCAGCGCCATAACAACAACTCCATCTATGTATTATATTTTGGTAATTATTTAATTTAATATCGTTTTCTGCAAATGCTGATATTATTATTATTATTATTAACACTGCTTCACAGTTTTCAGTTTTATATAAAAATAGTTATACAACTTGAATGTGCTTATGTGCAAGTGTTTTTGGAAAAAATTGTTTCTAAATTTCTGTTTAGTTTAGTTGTTTGATTCTGCCACAAACTTTTTCGGTTTCAAATTATTTCAGCTAAATTAGATTGCTTCAAGTGGTGAAATGGTTGATTCAATGTTCAATGTTCTGCTAAATGTTGGTAACTTACAACTCAAACATAATAACATACAATTAGGGATGCCAACTTTGTGCGTTTTGCTTTAAATCTGGTGATTTGTGTTGTGGCAAATTGCGAGAAATATGAATCTCACGCGCAACTGAAAATAGCGATAAATTGGTGCTTCTTCAAAATTTATTTGACGCACGTTGCACTTTTAACATATATATTGTAATTTTTTTTTTTTATATCAATATTGAGAAATCTGGGAAAATTTGTTTTTATTTTAATAATTTTAAATTATTTTTTTTTCATTTTTTGATCTGCCAAACTTGAAAATTATCACTTTTTTAACTACCGAAATTTATTCTAATTTAACTCGTTCACTACCGTTATACATTATAGTGTACACATGTTTAAAAGAATAGATAAATTTTGATAATACAAGAAAACCTTTTATTTTTTGTAAATAAGTTTACTAGACTCTTGACCTTCAAAGAGAAATCATTATATGTATAAGCAGTTTGACATGGCAATATAGTCACACTATTTGTTAATGAAGTCTAGTTTTCTGAATATATCATAATCTTCTAAAAAAGGGGTTTTGGTGTTTCTCATAAACTAATAAAGAGAGATAATTGAAATTTGGCATACAGCTTCGCTTTATGATGAGAAGTAAAAGGATTTTTGGTTCTTCGTATGTTTAAGGGGCAAAACGGGGATGAGAAGTTTCAAAAAATTGATTTTTGAACGCCATTTTTGCTAGTTAAGAGGGGGACGGGGGCAAACATGTTACATATTCTTTCTAATTTGAGGACTCTTATCAAGAATCTGAAGTCAAAATAATGCTACATCCGCAAACAAAAAGTCGGTAGTGAAAGGGTTAACAAAAACTCGTTTATAGCAAAAATTTAAAATTTTTAATAAAAAAAAATGTGTTATAATCAGGAAATATTTTGCTTTTTATCCTTTTTTAAATGGAAATTTATGCGTTATTACCATATTTTTAAAATCTTTTTGCACTTTTTGCTATGACAAAATTGGCATCTCTGCATACAATATATACACTAGTATATATATATTTATATAAAACTAAAAAGCAAACAGCTAGTTGTACAATTTTCTACTTTCCATGGCGGAAAGTATTAGTTTGTTGTATATTAATAGCAGCAAGACGAGTTTTTCAATGTTGCAAAAAACATCAACTAATTAAAGTTGGTAGCGAAATACAGTTGTTGTTATTTTGTTATTCGTGTAAATGAATTTTGGGTTGCATACAATGTTTGTAATGATTGTTTAAAATGCCAAAAACTTTTTAGTAGCAAAATGACAATTTGTTGATATTAATGTTTACTCGAAAGCAAAGCAAAAGTTTTCATAATTTAACTTTAAAATCGTAAATAGAATTTTGGGGGGTTTTATCAGGAATTTTGTCACCTCTAAGTGCTATAAACATGTTTAGCAAAATGTAAAACTTATTTCCTAGAAATTATATTAGAAAAAAAGCACAATATTTAAAACTAATTAAATTTTGAAATTTTTAACAGTAAGTTGTATTAATTTACCCATGTGTTTTCAGTTGGTAATTGTGGCAAATGAAAGAGCAATTAAAATATTTTTGAAAATTATGTTTTATCACAAAATTCTAAAGAAACATATTTTGCTTGAAACTAGAAGGAAGTAACCCTAACACTATTAATTTTTTAAATCGAATTGTGTAGGTCAAATAAGATCATGATATGCATTTAACATTTTTGTTTTTTATTTTAACCCGAGTAAAAATAGTTATATATCGTCATATATAATGTGATTGGGTTATATCTGACAATGAATGGAGTCACATTAAGACACATATCATTATATACAACTACACCTGATATAATTTTTTCAACGAATTTTTTGTATGGTAAATGATGTTATAACATATCCCCAAATCTGACTCCATATGTAACTACATAAGCCATATAAAACTAATCAAAATATATGTAGTGACCGATATGATTATATATGGTTTGGTACTAAGTTATATTTTTAGTATGACGACTGTATGTGTCGTCATACTAAAAATATATTCTTGTGATTTTATGTAACTTTCTATATAATCCCGTAGAAATTAATATAAATTTCAACATCAAATTTAGAAAGTTAAGAGTTAATTACTCCATAGCCAAATAATTTTCACGTGATTTTTTTTGCATGTAAAATCATGTTAAAAAATGATGCTTACGATGTAGAAGACAAAATCATTCAACTAAATTTTTATTTTATGTTACAAAATTTGGGTTTTTAAAATTGTTCAAACTATACAAATTTCAATCTCAATTTAATAGCTGGTATGCATAAAAAGACAAAATTATATATATATATATACTATCAGACAAAATTATATAAAATCAGATATTTTTACATCGAATTAGATATATTAAGATGTCCTGGATATGGACAAATCTCGGATCAAACTGTATCAAATTATATCTAATTTTATATAATTAGACACATGTAGATGTCCCATTTTTCGGATCAAGCTGTATGTGGTTGTATATGGGGACTTATTAAATAAGATATAATTATAAATGGCACCATATTAAGATTTTTACGCGGGAACATAAAAAACTGTAAATTAGTGATTAGTTGTAGATGTTTTAGCAGACTTTTCGCAGCACCCTGGTGAGGAATTTTATGTAACGGATAGTAGAAGCATTGTGGCTGGAGAGTATCGAACAAAAAAAAAAAAAGAAAAGTTCCTTGTATGGCAACCCATTCGTAGCTGTGGAAAAAGGAGTCAATCTTTTGTTATATTGGGCTCAATAAACTCAGATATGTTTTTGATATTAAAAAGTGCCTCTTTGAAAGAGATTACTTCCATTTCTAAGATAGCACAACGTGTCTAAATTTTTGTGGCCGGATTTGGCATCTTGTCATTACTGTAAAAGTACAATAGAATGATACAATCCAAATAATGTTATTTATGTGCCAAAATGAGGCCAGAACGGTGGCCAAAAGAACACCACTTCGGTCCCTAAAACCAATACTAGTTTTAAATATTTACAAATGGACAGCTGGTACCAAAAAAGTCACCGAAGCACTGTAAAATTTCTTATGGGGACATATTAAATAAAATGAAAAATTTTATATCATAAGTTTAAAATGTTATGTAAAATGACACAGAATATAAATCTGTAATAAAATGTAACAACAAATAGTTTTTCTTTTAATATTAATTTATTTAATCTTTTATTTAGCTTTTTTTATAATTTCTGAACTAACTACTACCAGCTAGAAAAAACACAACTCAAAAATAGAAGTAGTTCAGATTTGGCATTTCATTCAACGAACCAGTGTAAATTTAAGACATTTTGAGTAGAAAACTATGCTTGTGCATCATATTTCTTTGTGTTGTTGTGTTTGTATTATAATATTTTCGTATTTTATATTTTTTATTCGATGTATATAAAATAGTTATGCTTTTTGAAGTGGTTCTTTTAGTTGGGAACAAATATTTCCTTCCAAAAAATGTTGCCAATACCAAGTGAAAGACTTATTTAGTTACTTATTTTTATAAAAATTTTTATATGCGGTTTAATGACTTGGAAAGGCACATAGGCGGTAACAGAGACTATTAATTATAGAGATGGGAAATCAAAACTTAACATACTCACCGATAGAGGGCGCTGAAATTTAGTATTACCTGAGCAACTATTTAATATCAGTTTAGTATAAGCTGAGCCTATAGTATTTAAAAACTCAAAAACTGCTCAAAATAAGGAAAAAAGCAAACGCGGAATATATTTAAATAACAAAATTTGAAATATTTGTTTGTATTTTTTCCTTTGTTGTTTGTTATTATTTAAATTTAAATAAAATAGAAAATTGTAATTTTTTTTACAAAGTGCCATCTAGTGATAACGATTTTTTTATAACTTATTTTTTTGGTGATGCCATACTCCTGTGCGGTAATAAGTCAGAAAAATTGTAGAAATTTGAAAATTGCAAGGAAAGGGTTTTGGAGGGTTGGTTTTATTAATATTTTCTGAATTTGAATTGAAATGATTTTTGATTTAAAAGATGGATTTTCGATTTTACGAACGAAAAATTTCAATTAAATATCTTTTGATCACCACTCAAATTTCTCACCCCATTTTATATATAAGACAGAACCACCGAAATAACCTCCTATTAGTCATGAAATCTAATTTAAACTAACCAGTAAATTAGATTTTACAGGATTTTGTCCTTAGATCATTTTAACATATTTTTGAAATATCTAATAAAATCGCCAAACATCATGTCCTTATCATAATGTGGAGTTGGATATTTACTGTTAATAACACTATGCGACAGTCAAAATCGGGATGGGATGAAACCAACGGGAAATGTTATATCGGTCAAAAACCAGTTATATGTGTCCCGGCGTTTCGCTGTGGCACCCCTAGGAATCGAGATATATCTTTTTTTGACATAACTCGAGAACCACTAGTCCGATTTTGCTCAAACAATTTTAAAAAAATTAAAAATTACAATTCCTTTAATCTGTTCATATAACGTTTTTCTATATACTCAACAGTTTTGCCGGTAAAAATAAATGTTTGTTACCGCTACCATAAAAATCAATAACCTTTTGTTTTTTTTAATATTTTAGGCAAAAAATATTTTTTTCTTCATACATTTATTTTTACCGGCAAAACTGTTGAGTATATAGAAAAACGTTATATGAACAGATTAAAGGAATTGTAATTTTTAATTTTTTTAAAACTGTTTGAGCAAAATCGGACTAGTGGTTCTCGAGTTATGTCAAAAAAAGACCACCAAAGGTCAAATCGATATATCTCGAAAAAAATTGTTTTATTATGAGACCATGAGTAAAAAAAAATTAATTAAAACAGCCATTAGTCAATGACAAATAAGAAAACTGAACAACATTTTCTTTAAACAGAATTAAGTTAATTTTATAAATAAGCAAAAGTTTTGTTATTAAAATGTATAGTAATAATTAATAATTTAAACTACAAGAACGTGATGGAAGACAGAAGAACATCATTAAAGCTGCTTTCGTTTCGACCTACTCTAGGTCATGGACAATTTGGTTTTGAGACTACTTAAGTAAATACAATACAAATACTTAACTTTCACTCTCCAACAGTTGTTATTATTTTCTTATTATTCAATAATAAGTTGGCATTTATTTAAATGCGTTAAGGCTTGCAAATTCTTCTTTTTTTTATTTTTCATTAAATCCTATTTTATTTTTTTTATTTTAGTTAAAAAAAAATATGCAATTTAATGAATAATATGCATAAATAGCAATAAAAATCATAAAATATGCAAAAAATATGCACTTAAAAGCAAAATATGCAAAAATATGCATCTATAACAAAATATGCAACAACAAATCGATGCCGTTTTGTTGCAAATTCTTTGATTACAATTTAATGACTACAAACATGCATTTGCATGAAAGTCGCTTATATATATAATAATTAAGCATTCATTTTGAATATACAAAAAAAAAATAAATCAAAACGAGTTTCAATTAGGAATTTTGATTGATAATATCAATTACGTGGTGTCGACACAATCATAACATTGACAAATAGAATTTAATTGAATTTTATTGTTGTTTTGTATGAAAAGTTAAGACTCTGAGTCTTAACAATAGCCTTATGATGGTCACAATGAGTCACAAGTAGGAATAGGCACCTAAGTGTCTTTATCTTTCATACTTATATATTTTTGTATATATTTTGCTATATTTTTAATTCCACTCCAGAGTAAAACTTATTTGACTCTAAAGCAGAGGTTTGTTCCACATTGATCTGTTAACTACCCAGCAAAAAAAATTGGAAGTAATGCTTTACCAACTACTTCTTTCACTGCCTCACAAGTATCCGTTAGTGTTATTTTACTGCTTTTCTAGAAGTTATTCTGAACAACTTCAAAAAATCACTTCTCTCATTGCTTCCAAGGTATCTGTTAGTATATTTTTACAGCTTTTTTAGAATCACTTCTGAACAACATCCAAAATATCACTTAAGTATAACTTCTGAAGAGTAATTACTCTAAAAGTGATCGTAAAAAGTGATTTTGATATCATTTGGCATTTCCAAACAGAGGGTCGCGGGTTCGAGTCCCGGCGGGACCAATATTTTTTTTTTAATCTATTAATTTTTTTTATATTTATAATTAATTTGTTCAAATTCAATATTTTTTTGATTTTATAATTTTTAAAAATATGCATACATATATAACAAAATGGTGAGAAATTGCTTTTTATGCACCTACGAAAATAGATCTGAAAACAATATTGAATTGAAGTGCACCTTTTACACTCTTTTAATAAGTATTTTTATTGAAGAGAATAAGGAACAATATCTCACAGTAACAAAGTGGTGTTTTTATGCCAGTCAACTTTAAACTTTCAGCGGTCAACTCAGAAAAAAGCTTGGATGTCTTTCTATCTATTTAGAATGATCCAATGTGTTACTCTCCTTCATTTAAGGTAAAATATTCCTTGAACATTGAGTAACACAAATATTCAATAAAATTTTAAATATTTGATCTATAATCAGTTAGAACATCAGTACGCGTGATATTTATCGCATTTAACATATCGAAAATACATACTGAGACAAAGATTTTTATCTTGGCGATTCACTTATCCTTGCAGTAATATTCTTTTAAATGCTTCTGATTTCATTTCCCTTTATATATGTTTTTTTAATGTCTATAGGCTAAAGTTATCAGATTTTCTCAAAATTTATTAAAAATAAAAAAAAAAATTATTTTTGAAAATTTATTTTATTTTATGACTGACTGCGTTTCTTAATTTTGTACAAAAATTTTACTATTTCCCAGAGACTATTAATTATAGAGGTAGGAAATCAAAACTTACACTACTCACCGGTAGAGGGCGCTGACATTTAGTATTACCTGAGCAACTATTTAGTAGCCGAAAACTGCTCAAAATAACAAATATATTCAAATAATAAAATTTTATATATCTGTTTGTCGTTTTTCTTTTTTTGTTATTGTTTAAATTTAAATAAAAACGAGTAAAAAGGTAAAAGTCGGGCATGCCGACTATACAATACCCTACACCAGTCTGGGTAAAAGCCAACTAATGTTTGGATCCGAAATTCGAATGGGTTAAAATGGGGCTCGTGTCAAAATTTTCTATAATGTGAGTCAGCGCACCAAATTTCATTAAAATATCTTAATACAGGGTGGCGCAAAAATATCCTTCCGATGTTTTTTGGCTGTAATTTAAAAAAAAAAATGAAAAACTTTGATTCTCTTGTGGATTATTTTTATTTGGTCTTTTAATTTTTTTTACATCAAGTCGAGAATATGATGTCATGTAAATGGCCGCCGCCACAGTTGATTGTCATTTGAGCCGAAAAAAAAATTCTGAACCGATTGGTATACTATAAGGTGGGTCTACGACCAATATTTTTTGGTGTAGACCCACAAACTTATAATACCCTGACCACATAGTGGTGTAGGGTATAAAAAAGAAAATTGTCAATGTTTTGAACAAAGTGCCATCTATTGATAACGATGTTTTTATAACTTATTTTTTTGGTAATGTCATACCCCCGCTATTTCCTAAAAAATTTAAAAGTGACATAAAAAATATTTAAATGTGATATTAACAAAGAATGAAAGAACGTTTTCACGAAAAGACAGAATAATGATGAACTTGGTTGAATCATAACATTCAAAAGAGTGAATGGTGCAGTTGAACTAGTTCGTTCATGAACTACGCAAATCTATTATATACAAATGTAACGCTAACAAAAAATAATAAAAATAACGAAATTAAATAAAAAAAAAATAAGAAAATTTTAAACAAAAAGTGCTTTGTATTTTTGGATAAAAATATTAAAATAAAAATCTAATCTTAATTGTGAATTCTATTTGGAATTTGTCATATTTGATCTTAAAATAGAACAAAAATAAAAACCTTGTAATATTAATTGAATTTATAAGATTTCATTTGAATTGATTTTTTTTTATTTCCCAATATTAATTACATTTGTTAGTAATGACAATAACTAATTTATCTTATGGTTAATGGGTGGCAAATTATCCTAAATCAATACCTAAGGCAATTAAATTTTGTGTTAGTGTAATTCAATCGAACGAGTTATAGTTAATAAGATAAAATATATAATACATTTTTTTATATCAAAAGAAGCGAGCAGGTAGTCCCGTAGGAGTAAAACGCTTTAGGCTTCTGGGACTCACATTTTTTTTTTTGTTTATGACTATAATTAAAATGATTGAGCAAAATGTTGAAAAATATATATTTTTTATTTAAGGGGTATTTTTTTAGTAAAAAAATAAAAATTAATAAATTCAAAAATCAAATTTAGCCTTGAGTTTCAATGAACTAATTTTTTTGTTATCACAAACTAATTTTTTGATAAAAATTGAGCAATAAATTTAACAATATCATTCGCTAAAATTAGCTTTGAACTTTAACAAATGTATTTTTTTGGCTATTGAATTGAAATAAATTCAACAATCAAATAACAAACATGTTTTTCTTATTTACAAAATCAATTGTACGCTAAATTTCAATTAAAAGTTTAATTGTATTTACAAACTATTTTTATCTGTATATTAAGTAGTGGTTTTGCATGACTAACCAGTAATCATTACACTATGCGACAGTCAAAATCGGGATGGGATGAAACCAACGGGAAATGTTATATCGGTCAAAAACAAGTTATACGTGTCCCGGCGTTTCGCTGGGTCACCCCTAGGAATCGAGATATATCTTTTTTTTGACATAACTCGAGAACCACTAGTCCGATTTTGCTCAAACAATTTTAAAAAAATTAAAAATTACAATTCCTTTAATCTGTTCATATAACGTTTTTCTATATACTCAACAGTTTTGCCGGTAAAAATAAATGTTTGTTACCGCTACCATAAAATATTTGACCTTTTGTTTATTACTTTTTTTTTATATTTTAGGCAAAAAATATTTTTTTCTTCATACATTTATTTTTACCGACAAAACTGTTGAGTATATAGAAAAACGTTATATGAACAGATTAAAGGAATTGTAATTTTTAGTTTTTTAAAATTGTTTGAGCAAAATCGGACTAGTGGTTCTCGAGTTATGTCAAAAAAAGACCACCAAAGGTCAAATCGATATATCTCGATTCCTAGAGTTGACCCAGCGAAACGCCGGGACACGTATAACTTCTTTTTTACCGATATAACTTTCCCCGGTAGTTTGAACCCTTCCCGATCACTGACCCCTACCATTTGTCTCACAGTGTTATTAATGTGCTTTGCCCTTAAAAATTAATCATTCGAAAAAAGTGTCCCTCTATTAATACATACCAGAAACAAAATCATTGTTGTTTATTGTTAATTTGCCAAGCTTTTCTTTTTATTTCGTTTGGCTTGGCTTCTTTTTTAGTAATGGTGGATGGTGGTGATGGTGGTGGTGGTGGCAATATTAAAGTAAAACTTTCCTAATGAAATATGAATCTCATGATTAATGAGCCAGCAATGATGTGGCTCTTGTCTGAATGTCGGCCAATAGATTGAATATCATACAATAACAACAATAACATAAATAACAAATACATTAAAAACTTATTGAAGTTGAACAACATAGATATGATATGAACGAACAAAACGAAAAGAAATGAAATAAAACCGCAATCTATTTTAGCAGGAGTAATAGGAACAGCAATGAACAAACAGTTTTCATTTAGAAAATATTTATAAATATATTAAGGAATCTTTTGTGGTGAGTTAAAAGGAGAGAAAATCAATTAATTAAAACACAATTAAATATTATAACATACAGTTCTTTTTGTTGCAAAATTGGGGTCCAGATGCTAGAAATTATTAATTTATTAAAAAGGAAAATCTACAAAATGCTAAATTGTTAAATTAAAATTGTTCTTTTCTATCGTAAGTAAACTCAATAATGTTGTATACATTAAACATAATTATATGGCGAAGTACTCGTTTAGGCCAAGTGGGCTTATCCAGATAATCGAAATTTTTTGACACGTTTTTGAATATTTTGATTATATATATTTAAGTTTCTTATGCATAATAATTTGAAAGCCTTATAACAGGTTTGTATGAGAAATTTGTTTTATAAGTGATTATGCATATGACCTTTATAATTTAACTATTTCATAATTTGATTGGCTCTACATCATGGGTTTTTTTTAATTCGTTTTTAAGAACAAGGTAAAAAATATGTAAAAGGAATTTTTTATCGTGTGTTTTATCCATAAGTCTAAACTATAGAAAATTTTTAAAAAGTCAATATATCAGAAGTGGTTGTTTTTGTGGAAAATAATTAATAAATTCTTAAATTTTTAACAGAATAAAGTCAATAGTTTCAACTTTAGTAATGTTGCATGTCTACTAAAAGAATAAAGGGGATAAATATATAAGTTAAAAATTGATGAATAAGATGTAGTTGATCATTAATTTATATTTGATTATTCATTCACTTGTGACAACCGAATCGGGGGTTTTATTCGGTTGTCGCAACTGAATTCCGTTGAAGCAACCGAATTACGAGGTTGGGGCTATTGACTCAATTCGGTTGGAAAAACTCGATTGTGACAGCGAAATTCTTATGAGAGTATATGATAAAATTATGATGTAATGCCATTTTAATATCTCTTGGCATTTGAGAATATATAAAAATTTTAAGTAAAGTGTTTGTAACCATCGAAAAGGACAATCGTAATTAATATCAAATTTAAATACTAAAGAAGGCAGGATATTGCTCATAACATCACCAGCTGACGAGATACACCACGGTCGGTACAGCGATGAATGTGACTAATCTAAATTTGTGCAAGTTAAGTTTTTCGATGAAAAGGTGTTCTTCTTCTTTTTATTCTTCCTGTAAATGAGCTTTAAAATTTTACTCCATTAGAAATTCCAAGCTGATACCTGCAAAATCTTATAAATTTTATTTTTATGACAAAAATTGTCCT
The DNA here is from genome assembly GCA_949987735.1 of Leucophora obtusa. Lineage (NCBI taxonomy): Eukaryota > Metazoa > Arthropoda > Insecta > Diptera > Anthomyiidae > Leucophora > Leucophora obtusa. The sequence continues at coordinate 207,597,898 of OX465298.1, forward strand.
AAAACATCCCAAATACATAATCATGAAAAACATTTCTAGTGTGCGTACTTTTGGGTTTGATTCCACCAGGGCTATTGCATCACCAAAAAAATAAGTATTAAAAACATCGTTTGTTCAAAAAATGGACAAACAACAAAGCAAAAAAACAAACGAATATCTCAAATTTTATTATTTGAATATATTCTGCGCTTGTTTTTTCCTTATTTTGAGAAGTTTTTAGCAGTTTTTGAGTTTTTGAATATAGGCTCAGCCGATACTAAACTGATACTAAATAGTTGCTCAGGTAATAATAAATTATGTGAACTATGTAATAATAAATACTGTGAAATTAATTTGTATAATTTAAATTAATTTTTATCACTCTTATTGGAAAATTCTCTCTATTTTATATGCAGATTAACATGACAATCACCCATAAAAATATTATAAATCCCTTAAAATATGCAAATCTATTTTCCAGACTGAAAACACATACAGTGGATGACAATACATTGGAAACTTTATTAAAATTTTAATTTTTCTAATTTTAGAGTTTGATGATTTTGAGCATAAAAATTATGAAATTAATTTTTTTTTTTTGAAAAAATTTTCTTTGGACTTTTCCCATGCAGATATAACAAATCCCTTACATAATACACAACAAAATATAAAAAGAAATTCAAATTAGAAAATTCTCGCTAATTTTTTGGCATGACAAAAGAATGGAAACTTTTAAGGAAAAATCTCAGCGATGGGTGCTCATTAGAACATACCACCTTACAGGCAAAAAATTAAAAAAAGTCAAATATAAATTTTTCAGGGCAATTCGAAAATTTTTTTTTTGCCGAGCTTCTGAGTCGCCTTTTTCGGCGGAAAGATTTTGCTTTAGTACACATGTAAACCATATACTGAAGGTTGCAAAATCTTTCCGAAAATCTTTTAGTGTAAACCAGCCTTAAATAAGCATTATTATAACCTACAACACTACGTGGTCAGGGTATTATAAGTTTGTGCTGATGTTTGTAACACCAAAAAATATTGGTCCTAGACCCACCTTATAGTATACCGATCGGCTCAGAATTTTTTTTATTTCGATTTAACGATGTCCGTCTGTCCGTCCGTCCGTCTGTCTGTCCATGCATTTTTGTGCGCACTCTACAGGTCGCAAATATTAAGATATTTTGACGACTATTTTGGTACACCAACTTATGTCGGCCCAAGGACGACGCCTATTGATTTTGGTTAAAATCGGTCCATGTTTAGACCTAGTGCCCATATAAGGGTCCTACGAAAATTATATTGTTTATACGCTGCAGGTCGTAAATATTAAGATATTTTGATGAAATTTGGTACACAGAGCTATATTGGCCCAATAACGCAGCCTATTCATTTTGGTGACCATCGGTCCATGTTTAGACTTAGTGCCCATATACGGGTCCTACCAAAATTATATTTTTTATACGCTGCAGGTCGCAAATATTAAGATATTTTGATAAAGTTTGGTACACCGACCTATGTCAGCCCAAGGACGAAGCCTATTGATTTTGGTTGACACCGGTCCATGTTTAGACCTAGTGCCCATATAAGGGTCCCCCCAAAATTATATTGTTTATACGCTGCTGGTCGAAAATATTAAGATATTTTGATGAAATTAGGTACACCGACCTATATCAGCCCAAGGACGAAGCCTATTGATTTTGGTGAACATCGGTCCATGTTTAGACCTTGTACCCATATAAGGGTCCCGCAAAATTGGCTTGGTTACAAACTGCAGGTCGCAAATATTAAGATATTTTAATGCAATTTGGTGCGCTGACTCACATTATAGAAAATTTTGACACAAGCCCCATTTTAACCCATTCGAATTTCGGATCCAAACATTAGTTGGCTTTTAACCAGACTGGTGTAGGGTATTGTATAGTCGGCATGCCCGACTTTAACCTTTTTACTCCTTTTTTTAATAACACTGTTACTTTTTTTGATAATTGCAAAAATATCGTTTAAGACTCGTTTACATTATACGATTTTCGGTAAGATTTGTAACACATATAGTCAAGCTTGTAAAGCCTTTCAGAAAATCTTATAATATAAACCAGGATTTATCAGTTAGTATTTTAAAGAAAAATCGGTTGGTTATTCATTGTTTAGAAAAAGTACCATAACTTTGTAAATTTTCATCCAATTTTAATAAATGAAAGCTCATTTCACTCACGAAAATACTAACTTTAAGAATATTTTTGTCTTAGAAGAAAATTCGAAAAAAACCTTCGCAGAAGTTCAAAAAGTTAAAAAAACTGAAAATTTTAAATAATATTTAAAAAATCCCTACATATTTGTACTAATAAATGTCACATGTGTTTTTAAATAGATTTTTAGGAGAGCGAAAAAACTGTTACAAAATCTACTTTTTAGATATTTCATTGGCATCATATGCCTTAATGATTCACGACCTCATTTAGTAAAATCACCATTAAGGCATATGATGCCAATAAAATATCTAAAAAGTAGATTTTATAACAGTTTTTTCGCTCTCCTGAAAATCTATTAAAAAACTATAACGAGTGATTTTTCAGTGTAGTACAGTATAATTGTCTTTAGTGTATATTTCTTATTGTTTTTAATTTCTTCCCCTTCACAGAGAGAATTTTGCTGGACGAGTTTTAATGAAATTTTTCAGTAAACTAATGAAGTTTTCTTTACAAAGTAAATGAAAAATTTCTTAAATCCGATGAAAAAGCCTTGTATATTTTATGAATCTAGTTTTAATGAAACTTTTTTACGGAGTGCATGAAAGTTTTAATAAATAAAATGAAATTTTTGACAATATTTTATGAAAAATCCATTAATTCAATGAAAAGTATCAAAGGACCAATTCTAATTCATTGGTTTTATGCAAAAATTCATTAATATCATGCAGATAGTTCTCTCAGTGTAATAATTACGTTTAGAAATTTTAGTTTTTCCAAAATATGAATATATAAATTAAATTTTGCACATGTCAAATCTGTTATATTCAAATATTTTACGAAAAACATAAAAAACTATAAACTTGAAACACAAATTAAAATCAATAATACGTATGAATTTGTAATTTCATAAACACATTAGCTCTAAATTACAGTAAAACAATACACTAATTGCAACACCGACACTACCGAAAACAATAAAACAACATTCATGAAAACACATTATAACAGCTTCAATTTAAGCACCTAAATTAATTATACTAACTAAACACAAACAAAATCTCTCATTCGCAGATATATAACAATTATCATACGTGGACAATCCATAACTGATTTCTTTTCTCTATATAGAGAAATCAAGTTTAAAAAGCGGATCAAATTCCAGGAAGGGAATATATCAATTGCCGTGATTCTGGGTCGTCCTGTAAGAAGGGTCTAGTACAATTATTTTTGACAATTATAGACATTAGTAACAAAGGTTATTGCCGGATATAAAGATAACGAATGCCACCCTATAACCATCGACAAATTATACAGGGTGGCGCAAAAGTAATGTCATAATGTGAATGTGCTTTAATTTTTGCAATTGGCGTCAAATATTATTGTGCTTTGACATCTATGTTGTAGACAGACAGAGAATTATTTGACAGGAATCAATAGAGCGATACACACCTGAATAACGTGGACATATTTTTACTGCTTATTTGACAAGTTTTCGGTGTGTTGTTTTAACGGAAAAATTAATAAAATCATAATTACAGGAAATGCAAGAAGAGCCATTGCATCCCCTCAAAGTGATTGTTTAAACAACGCATAATGTCGTAAAATGAACACAAATGTGCATCAACTCGGGAGATGGTCATTTGACCGATATAATATTTTCAATTTAATGTAATACATTTTACATATTCAAATAAACTTTTCGTGAAAACAGAAATCATTTTTGTAATTTCTAACAAAATGGTAGGCAATTTACCTTACGACATTGCTTTTGCGCCACCCTGTATATATAATATCTAAATTTAGTTGCTGTTAGTTTGATATTTGCATACAGAAGTTTATGATAGAAATCCGTGCATTAAAAACAATATAAATATATTTACAGCAAATAGAAACGCCAATTTCCATGTTATATTATCTGCCTGATTACTCACAAAATAATTATTTACAAATATTGTAATTTTTGGAATATACCAAAGTAATAATGAATTAATTTCATAAACACAATTAAGCGTAAAAATTAATTTAAAATTGTGAAAAATTATATCCTGTGATATAGTTTTTTTGCTATTAAATTTTTTTGCGTATTTCAAGCACTTTCTCAACTGAAAGTAATAAGTAGCTTACTTGTAGACAAAATTAATCCAGTAAGTACTGGACTAAGTGCTCAGTAATTAGATAACAAATCTGTTTGTCTGTCCGAAAATTCTTATCTTTAACCCTTTGACGACCACAGGCAAGTATGCTTGCCAAAGGGTATTTCGCACTTATAATTGCCCAGACAAAAGATAGAGTAAATATGTCCAAAGACGATTTGTAAAGGAGGGTTGAGGCAACAAAAGTGTAGTAGGCGGTAAATGTCTACCTGGTTCCACTTTTTCCTTGCGAGCCCTCGAAATTGGTTAAGTAGAATTCTTCATTTGAGTGCTAAAAACATAAATCTTGACAAGCGAAATGAAGGGCAAGAAAGGGGTCTATGAGTCCAATTTTTTGTGCAATATCTAAAATTAAGTTGCAGATCATGAAAATAAAATAATAATAAAAATCACTTCGTTGGGAACGGCTACTTCGTCAAATGGCATATATTTTTGCCAAGCGAAATGAGGTGTAAGGGGTTCAACAGAGCCAATTTTTCTTGGCATAACTATTATTAGGTCAGGGATCATGAAAATCGCAAAATTTTCAAAATCGCTTCGGCAGAAAATGTATGGTCTTCAAAGGGTTAATAGATATCACTACATTTGTAGATCGGTCAAAACAAGATCATAATTTTGTAAAATTGCAAAGCAAATTGTGATAATTTTTTTTTGTATTTTTCCTTTAATATTTAAGAAGTCTAAAAAGGCTCATAGGGAAAACGAAGAAAATTTCGTTGAGTTTAACCTAACAAATGTTAATAGAAATTCTAAAAAGTAGTCCCATGATGATTTTATTGGGCAAGAATGGTACAAGCCAACATAACATAATAATTTTTCACAATTTGTTAAAAGTTTTGCGATTTTAGCACATTTAATTACATGTTTGTAACACCAACAAATACTGGACCTAGATCCAACTCATAGTATACCCATCGACTCAGAATCACGTTTTGTTTCGCTTTAACGATGTCTGTCTGTCCGTCCGTCTGTCTGTTCATGCATTTTTGTGCGCACTCTACACTCAACCAAAAAAGTCTGTAATGGCTACTGAAAATTTTGCTGTTATTACGGGAAATTTAACTGTTTTGAGGCCAGCGGTATTTTTTGCTAATTTTAGCAACACATGTCTGCTGATCTGTAGTACAATAAAATTAATAGAAAAAATTAGTAGCCGCTACTAAATTTTAGTAAAATTTATGTAAAATGCAATTCAAAATCGATTTGCTAAAATCAGTTAAAAAACTTATTAAATATCATAATTTTGGTACAATGAAATTAGTATAAATAATTAGTTGCAGCTACTAAATTTCAGTAAATTTCTGTAAACTGTAATTTACAATCAATCTGAAGCAAAAAATTGTACTAAAAAATAAAAAAATTCTAAAATCTAAAAAAAAACTTTTTTTTCTATCGATTGTAACAAGCGTATAATTACTTCATCGTACTTGAAATTTGGTGTCAAAATTGCAAACGGTTCTCCAGTTATTGCCGTTTTATGCATTGCAGATGCAATAAAATTTTCTGGGTGTTATGTCTAAACTAAGAACATATCAATAGTAACAAATATAAACTAAACAAGAATTATAAAAAATAAAAAAAAAAATAAATATTTTTAATTAGTATATTTTTCTGCTAAATTTAGCACTCGGTTTTGAAAAATTAGTAAAATGTTTTTCTGAAATCAGCAGCGAAAATTAGTAAAAAAATACGTAATTTGTAATAAGAGAATAGCTAAAATGATTACTAAAAATAAAAATTGTCCTAATAATCAGTATAAAAATAGTATAGTGCGATTGAAAACTGTTTACAGATTTTTTTACAAACTTTTTTTATCTGAGTGTACATGTCGCAAATATTAAGATATTTTGATCAAATTTGGTACACCGATTTATGTCGGCCCAAGGACGAAGCCTATTGATTTTGGTTAACACCGGTCCATGTTTAGACCTGGTACCTAGATAAGCGTCCCCCCCACATTGGCTTGGTTACACGCTGCAGGTCGCAAATATTAAGATATTTTAGTGAAATTTGGTTCGCTGACTTACATGGTGCCGAGAACAAAGCCGATAGATTCTAGATAGAATCGGTCCATATTTGGACCTATCGCCCGTATGGGCTATATTTACGATTTTCTCTTCTTTTATAATTTTTTAGAAAATTATGACTTGTCTCATTTTAACCCATTCGAATTTCGGATCCAAACATTAGTTTGCTTTCAACCAGGCGTGTGTAGGTTATTGTATAGTCGGCATGCCCGACTTTAACCTTTTTACTCGTTTTTATATATTTTTTTTAATTTCTTAGCAATTTCGATTAATAAATTATTTGTCATTCGAAATTTGTACATTTGAAATTATTCGAACACTTTTTGAGCCAAATTTTTTGATTAGTGAAATAACGATTAATCGATTAAATATTCTAGTGAGTACCCATTACTTTTGAGGCATCGCAAACAAAAGTTTTGATAAATAGTTAAAAATATGTTTTTGCTCTTTTTGTTAAAAGAGTAGTGCCCATTAAATATTAAATTTAAAAAGTTTTTATTTTCTAAGAACAACACTTTGTATGTGGGTGTGTTTATATAAGTACTTAAAATTACTACAAATAAATACTGCTATAAAGTGGTACGTATATCATTTGGTTTGTTTTTTTTTTCGCTCAAGGACATCATTAGAGCTAATTTTCTTTTGGTATTGGCTATATAGTTATTCTATGTTTTCTTTTAAGGATTACAAAAAGTACCATATGTTTCCTTTTTGTAACTAATAATGTTTATTCAAGACAGGGCAAGAAAATAAGGTATTTACATTGCATTTACACCCTCGCGGTTTATGATTTTAATCTTTGTTATAATCATAGTCGTTTACACTATCTTTTTTGTTATTTCACATTCGAAAATATTATATTTAACATCAACGAAAATAAACAAACGAATTTGTGCTTTCAAAGTAAAACAAAGATTTTAATATTTATTGCTAACCGCAATGCATAAAAGCTACAAGGAGCACTGTTGCATCCGTGTATTAGTAGCAATACAAATCATATTTCTTTAAGATTATCTAATAATCTGCAAGATTATAAAATATAATTTTGTTTGGGAAATCGATTAAATTTTACAAGGCGGCTTATGGCGTAATGGACTGTTATACATAAGGTTGCGGGTTCTTTCCTCAGCGACGGCAACATCAACTTATAAAAATAATGTGTATAAATGTTCTGTCCCTCATACATAGGCCAGTGTCTTCCTTCGGTTTCCCATAGTACTTAACCCCACCGAAATAAAATATTATTACAGGGCTATGAACTGATAAACACCAAAAAAAAAAAAACAGATTCGTGTTTACAACCGAATTTGTAGCCAATCGAATGCTTCGGTGTGACAACAGAATTTTTCAGTTGTGACTGCCGAATTATTGTTGAGGCAATAGAAACTGTTGCCATTATCAAATGACTATTAACTCTACTGATATTCAATTGTCACAACTGAAAAATTCGGTAACTACAACCGAACCATTCGATTGGCAGCGAATTTGGTTGTAAGCACGAATCTGTTTTCTCCGTGAAGCTTTAAAAAGTTCAGTACCTCTCCATTAGATGGCGCGCAGCAGGTGTTCTAAGATTCAACACCCTGCCCAACTACAGTGTTGCCATATTTGCAGTCCTTCATCTTTCACCACTTTTCATCTCTTCTCTATCTCCTTTCCAAAGAAAGTAACACGTAAGTTAATAGAAAAGCTATTGTAAGTGTTACTTCTCTTAAAAAAAAAAAATATGCAGTCTAAATAGCCTACTATGCTAAGCCTTGGTAACAAAGGACGGTTTTTATTAGTGATTTTTTTTGCTTTATTGCGTAAATAACACAAACAAAAAAGTGTCAAACAACACATAAATAATAAAAAAAATTATAAAAAAAGATACCAAAGGAAATCTAAAAAAAAATGTTCTTTTTTTCCTTTTCATGAGCACATTTAAGTGACATGAAAGCGTATAAGTTGACACTTATCGATAATGTTAGGACACAGCTGTTTAGACACTCGTTATTTTTTCTGGTCTTTTTTAATACAACAACAACGTCCAACTAAACTTTAGCAAATAAAGAAATTTTGATTATGGTTTCAATATGTTGCTTGTTTAATTTTTTAGATACACTATCAGACAAAATAAAGTATAAAATGTTAAAAAAATATATGACTCCTAGCAAAATTTTTTATAAATTGACTGAACATTTTAAAAGGGTTACCATTTTTTTTTTAAAGAGAAGCAACATTTAGGAAATTCTTCCTATTAATTAACGTATTGCTTCCTTTGGAAAGGGGATAGAGTAGAAGTAAAAGGTGGTGAAAGATGAAGGGCTTGAAATATGGCAACACTGTAATTGGAGTTGGCCAACTTTGTTGAAGCTTTTTAGTTCATAATAGCCCTGTTATAGTATTTTACTTCGGTGGGGTTAAGAGCTATGGAAACACCGAAGGAGAACGCTGCGATATGTATGAGGGATAGAAAGAACTCATACATATTATTATTTTTCATAAATTGATGTTGCCTTGGTTGATCTAACACGCTAACCATTACACCACAGCGCCCACTGTAACTGGTAACTGCAGAAGTGCAAAATTACAAGTTAAATATTGGTTTTAGTATATCACCCATTCTTTCCAGTGGGCTTGTCATTTAAGTTTAGAACTGTCAAAGTCATTTTTATTAGGAATTTCTCTGCAGATTAGGACAATATTGATCACATCTCTTATTTGTGTGTATATAACATTAGTGTTAATTATAAAATCAAACCTTTCTAAATCAACTTTCATTAGCCTTTTTCATACATAAAATATATCAAAATCTGATTTACATTTCCTTATCTGTAGGCGAATTCTCAGAAAGTAGCTATTTTATCCTAAATACCATGTACACTGGTAGGAAGTAGCGGTACACCAAACCGAACATTACACTCATAGAAATAAATCTGTAAAAATAGCAGAAAAAGTTACTAAAAATTAGTTAAAAATGATGCTGCAGAAAAAACTGCTAAAATTAGCAGATTTCTTTACTAAATACTAGTAAAATGAGAACAGAAAAATTAAAACTGTTAAATTTACAGAATTTCAGTTATATTTAGGCTAACTTTTAGTTAATTGAAAATAGCAAATTATACTGTAAAATCTGCAGAATATTTTGCTAAGTATTTCTAGAATAGACTGCTATTTGCGTTCAACTAAATTTAGCTTAAAAATAGCAAAAATAAATTGTAAAATCTACAAAATTTTTGCTATTTTTAAGCTAAATTTAGTTGAATGCAAATAGCAGTCTATTCTGCTAAAATCAGCAGAAATATTTGCTAAAAAATTGTAAACCCCTGTTTTCCAAAAGCTTGATTTTTATTTGCATTTAAAAAAAATCGAAAAAAACTTCGAAATTTTTAAATTTTTTGGTGATTTTTGAGGCTACTAATTATTTAGCAAAATTTTTTGCTGATTTTAGCAGGTTAATTTGCTATTCTCCATTTACAAAAATTAAGCTCAAATATAACTAAAATTCTGTATAGTTAACAGTTTTATTTTTGCTGTTCCTATATTACTAATATATAGCAAAAATAATCTGCTCATTTAGCAGTTTTTTTCTGCAGCATCATTATACCCTACACCACTATGTGGTCAGGGTATTATAAGTTTGTGCTGATGTTTGTAACACCAAAAAATATTGGTCGTAGACCCACCTTATAGTATACCGATCGGTTCAGAATTTTTTTTTATTTCGATTTAACGATGTCCGTCTGTCCGTCCGTCCGTCCGTCTGTATGTCTGTCCATGCAATCTTGTGCGCACTCTACAGGTCGCAAATATTAAGATATTTTGATGAAATTTGGTAAGCAGACCTATGTTGGCCCAAGGACGAATAAGTTTGATTTTGGTGAACATCGGTCCATGTTTAGACTTAGTGCCCATATAAGGGTCCTACCAAAATTATATTTTTTATACGCTGCAGGTCGTAAATATTAAGATATTTTGACGAAATTTGGTACACAGACCTATGTTGGCCCAATAACGCAGCCTATTGATTTTGGTGAATATCGGTCCATGTTTAGACCTAGTGCCCATATAAGGGTCCTACCAAAATTATAATGTTTATACGCTGCAGGTCGCAAATATTAAGATATTTTGATGAAATTTGGTACACAGACCTATATTGGCCCTATTGATTTTGGTGAACATCGGTCCATGTTTAGACCTAGTGCCCATATAAGGGTCCCCCCAAAATTGGCTTGGTTACAAACTGCAGGTCGCAAATATTAAGATATTTTAATGAAATTTGGTGCGCTGACTCACAATATAGAAAATTTTGACATAAGCTCCATTTTAACCCATTCGAATTTCGGATCCAAACAATACACCAGACTGGTGTAGGGTATTGTATAGTCGGCATGCCCGACTTTAACCTTTTTACTCGTTTTTAACTAATTTTTAGAAGTTTTAACTAAATTTTTTACGGACTTTTTTCTATTAGTGTACAATTATAATATTTGGAGTTTTGTTAATAATAATTTATTTTAAAATCATTTTGAAAAAATTTTTATAATTTAAGTTTTTCTAAGATTTACACAGTTTTATACTTAATTTTGTCCGATAGTGTACAGATATTTTGTTCCTAGTTGACATTAAGGGAAATTATTGCTTTATATAAATATATGTGAGTGTATATTTCTGTGTTTGTCGTGACACATAAAAAATCAAAATCATATAAACTGCAAGTGTTGGTGTAAGAAAAATAAAAAAAATTTATACTACATTAAAGAAAAAGAAACACTACCCAGTGTAGAAAGTCATTACCAGATATGTGGTAGCTAGTTACTTTTGTTATAATATTTCTTATTCATTTTGTATGGCGATGTCGTTAAAAACAATGAGTTTAATCAAAAAATATGTCGTTACCTATATGCTAACCAGTATTTACAAAAACAGTAAAGCCCAAACCAGATAGTAAAAGTGCCAGTGGACAGTGGCAGTGCTGTCAAACTTTGTTCTTGAATTACGCGAAAACTATTTAATATTTTTAAAATTTTCTTATTGTACTTTATTAAAAGACAGCTCTTGTTTATTTAGAAAATTTTCTAATTTCTCAGCCGTGCTTCATCGACAAAACGTCGCACTGCGGTAAAATACTGTCGATACTGCGTTTATCTGATTTAGGCTTAAATCTCAAAACAGATTTGCAAAATAATTATTTTATAAAAAATAATATTTTTTTATTGTAAAATTTTTTTTTATAAAAATTGCTCATGCCGGCATTGAACCTGGGACTCAAGTTTGCCATCTGAGCTATCTCGACATGTTTGTTATATTTGAAAGATAAATATATAATTAGCCTGCTGCTCTCAAGTATGCTTACGTGCCAACATACAAGATATTTAAAAATGTGCGGTTACATATATACTCACCATTGTTAAAAAAAATATTGAGTCTAAAAATACAATTCAAAAAAATTTACAAAAAAATCTATTACATTACTTTATAAGTCATTATTGGTAACGCATTATTTTTTGTTTTAAAATAATTGAAAAAGTAACAACTTACTAGTAACTCATTATTATATGTTTTAAAATAATGCAGAAAGTAAGTCGGTGTCATTACTTTTAGTCCAAAAAATAATGATATGTCGTTACTGTTTCTACACTGGGTACTTTGGTTTTATGAAGGTCATTCGTTGGTCGATTGTAGGAAGTGCGTTACAAAACTAGTGTCCGAAATGTGTGTGTGTGTATGTCATGCTTTAAGTGTAAATTAGTTTTTATGGTAATGCCACTATTATTTTATTTACTACTTATTGTTTTACTACTTCGTATACACTTGCGATAGGAACTGGGAAGGTTGCCTTAACGTAATACAGTGATTTTTATTAAATTTTAATATCCCAGCTAAAAATCGACATATATAAATACATACAGGTTAAATGTATGTTCATGCATGCTCATAAACATGCATTTATGTGCATAGATGGATACATAAATCTCCATACATGTATCATATATGTCCACACATGTGCATTAACGAAATTTGAGGTAATATCACATGCATGATCATGCATGTTCATGCGTGTTCATGTGTGTTCATACATGTACACACATAGCTGCTATCCTACAAAGTAGACAAATTCTAAAATTATACCAATACCCAAAACTAAAACTGAGTATAGGCCAGTTGTTATTTTACCATATTTGTCCAGAGCTTTTGAATCATCCACAATCTAATGTCACGTTTTCTAAACAAAAATACAATGTTGTGGCAACATTTGCGAAAAAGGGGACACGGAGGAGAGTAGAAGATAAACAAAAAATCAAAAGTATAATGTTTGTATGTGCTGTTTGATCACTTCTAAAAGTCGAAAAACAATAACAGAAGCCTGAATAGGAAAGAAAACTATGAATTAGCTACGCTACATGCAAGGCCTTTTGTGCGTTAGATGGCTAAGCTGTCGAACTCTAGTATAGTTACGTTTGTAATGTAGGAGCGCATGGGTTCGATTCCTACAGCCGACGGGTTGTTGGAAAAATCATATAGAGACCATCTGATAATGAAATATAAACAATAATACAATTTGATGGAAAATCACTGATGAAGCGGGTCCATAGAAAAAGGCAGAAACTAGATCTAGTATGATTTGCAAATTAATGTGTTTATACAATAACTTTTAGAAAAAAGGTTTATTCTTCTTCTTAACCTCAAACCTACTAAATTGAAATTGATAAAAATGCATACTAATTACAATATTAATTGCAGTTGGTCTATATGACGCGTTTGAAAAAACTACACTGTACTAAAAAATATTATTTCATATTTTTACATTTAAAATTTAATTGTACCCAGTGTAGAAAATCATTTCCAGATATGTGGTTATGTAACTACATACTTGGTAATGGTAACTAGTTACTTTTGTTATTACATTTCTAATTACCTTTATATGGCGATGTCGCGAAAAATAATGAGTTATGGTTACACATCAGCATACGAAAAATCAAAAAATATATCGTTACCTATGTGCTTACCAGTACTGACAAAAATAATGAGTCTAAAAATAGATTTTCAAAAAAATAAATAATGTAAAAAAAATATTTTTTATTGTATTTTTTTTTTAAATAAAATTTCCTGGTGCGGGAATCGAACCTGGGTATACAGATTGACAGTCAATAGCTCTACCATCTGAGCTATATCGACATGTAATATTTAGTAGATAAAAACATAATTGGCCTGCTGCACACAAGTCACCTTCTCGCCAACATACAAAAAATCATAAAATATGTGGTTACATGTATCCTTACCAGTGTTTAAGAAATATTGAGTCTAAAAATAGATTTCAAAAAATTAAAAAAAAAATCTAGAAAATTATTTTCTATTTGAAATAATGATAAAAATAAGTCATTATCAGTAACTCATTACTACATGTTTTAAAATAATGCAGAAAGTATGTGGGTGTCATTACTGGTAGTCCAAAAAATAAAGATATGATTGGATAATAATAAAAATATGTTATCACTCAATTTTTTTTGTTTCTGATTTTCATAAACTTGTTTTTGTAAAACTTTTTTTATAGAAATATATATCGTTGCTGCTCCTAAGAAAATATCTATTTGTTTTCAAAAACTATTTGTGGAACACCTCAACTAGGTCTTTATTTTGTGTCTTGGCCAGGTTTTATGGAAGTAATTCTTTTATAAATGAAAAGCTTAAAGTTTGGTTTATATGTGTGTAAAAAAATAATTTTTAAAAAGTTCCGCAAAAGGCTGAAATAAAAGTGATATATAAATTTTTTTGCCTCAAAGAGACTAGTCTTTTGCTATAAAGGAAAAATGCATGAAAAAAATTTAAAAAGGCGACCCCTATCAAATTTCATAAAAATATCTTAATATTTGCGACCTGTAGAGTGCGCACAAGAATGTACGGACAGACAGACAGGCAGACAGACGGACGGACAGACGGACATCGTTAAATCGAAAGAAAAAGTGATTCTGAGCCGACCGGTATACTATAAGGTGGGTCTAGGACCAATATTTTTTAGTGTTACAAAAATCAGCACAAACTTATAATACCCTCTGCATGTAGTGGTGTAGTGTATAAAAATGTAAAATGGCGACCCCTACATTAGATTTTTTTTTGAAATTGCCTTGGAAAAATACTTCATATTGGAGGGTGTATGGCGACCTTTTTTTTTGCCTGTAAGGCGGTATGGTATAATGGTCATTGGAACTCCTTTTACCCGATATTCCATTTCGCTCCGAAAGAAAAATGGCAAAACAAGGCGGCCTAGTATGTGGACCCCTTTAAGAATAAAGTCAACATACACTATTATTTTGATAACACATATTAAGAAAAAATTTCATTTCATGTAATTTAATTATATATTGACGAGGGTAGCTATTTATATTGTGACTATAACCTTGCTTAAAATTTTTTGTCAGTTGAGCATTACTTGTGTTGCTTACAAAAAAGCAAAAGTTATGTGTCAGACAAAAATGGAATTAACACTTGAAAATTTTCCGGCAACGATATATTACGATCTTCGGTGCGGATAATCTAGATAAGAGTGCCTAGACAAATTAAATTCAACTTTGGATGATGAAGCCCCATCCCTTGCAACGCTAGTATAATGAATTTAATCACGGAAGTCCTTCGCTGCAGGACGAATTTCAAGAAGATTGTACAAAATCAGTTGTTTTGCCAGAAAACATTGGTGCTCTGCAAAAACTGATAATGCAAGATCGGTATGTAATATATTTTGAGATTGAGGCTGTGTTAGTAATACGTTGAACTAGTATATATAAAATACTGCCTCTAAATTTTTTATCTTTGAATTCCTAGTAATTCGACAACAGCTGAAAAAGATTCTCGGGTTGTTTGGTGTAAACAAATGCTTAAGAAATACAATAGCGGTGCTTCAAAAGACGTGTATAAGATCGTTACAGGCGGCGAATCATGGATCTATGCACATGAGCCTGAAACTAAACAGCAGTCATCTGTATGGGTGTTTTATAATGAACGAAATACAACAAAAGTTGTTCGTCGAAGCACTTCGAAAAAAATGGTAGCCAGTTTTTTTTTTTTTTTTTTTTTGGAAAAACCAGTCATGTGGCAACAGTACCAATAAAACAACGGATAAGCGCTTGTCTCATCAATGCCTTTTGGCGCTGAGACGATATATATTTTTGTGAATTAATTAATTTATTTAATTAATTTTTTTCGAACACTCAAAAGATTGAGTTAATGAGTCATCTCCCTTGTCTGAGCCCTGACTTGGCACCCAATGCTATTTTCTTGTTCCCGCAAATCAAAGATAAGCTACATGAATAACGATTTTCCTTAGCAGAAGAAGCCGTAGATGCATTCAAGTACCATGTTTTGGAGGTGTCTCATGTGGAATGTTAAGAAATTCTATGATAAGTGCTTCGAACGCATGCAAAAATCTATAGATCATAAAGAAGTATATTTTTAAAAACAGTAAATATATTTTCAATAACAAATTTCTGTTTTTTCATTATTAGGATCAAAATATAAATAGCTACCCTCGTATAGCATATATTTCTTAGAATTACTGAATTATTGTTTAGATTTGTTAAGAAGCATAACTTCCCTTTCAGTTAAGCGACAAGGACATGGTAATCATTTTTTGTTTGTTTTTAAACACCACCTACTTTAAGCAATACAAAACATTTGTTGAAAACATAAAATTTTGTAGATATTTTTATTTAGTTCCTATATATTTTCTTCTTTCTTATATAAGTACATATGGTTATTATTTATACTTTTAAAACTAAAATTTTATTTTATGACACATTAAACTAATGTTATGATATATCATTAAAGCAATGGAGAGAAACCAACAGAACGTTTAACAATATATTGTATTATTTAAACTTTATCAAGGGTCAAAGAAATCATATCAGGCAGGAGTAGTATGGATTATTTGTAATAAAATACATCGTAATAAGCAATAATTATGCGACACGTGGTTCTTAATAATAATTTTTGTTGGGGTTTTGAAAATAATTTTAGCACTTGAATTGCTTTAAGAAAAAATAATGATAATAATAATCCTACCTTTTTCTCGCATTAATCTCACTTTAATTTTAAACCTTCGAAAAAAATAATACCATAAATGAGTTTGTACTTGTGTAGAGCAATCATAATATTAGTTTTACATTTTCCTTTTACAAAAATTTCTGAAAATCCTTATAACAAATATTTATTTTCATTTTCAATACATTCGATTTTTTTTAGTTCTATTTTTGTGTCCAAGTTCATTTCGTTTTATACAAATTTCTCTTGGGTATATTGTGTGTATTTTATTTAATTTGTATCACTTTTACCTTTGGCGCATTTTATTTGATTAGCCACTGCAAATTGAATTTCAACATTCAGTGATAGTGTTGTGAAGCTGCAGTTGCTTTAACTGCATGGATATTTGATTGTGAGTTTTTTTCTTCTTTTTTTTAGAATAAAAGTTTATTGCAATATACAGATGGTTTATGAAAAGCGCAGAATCCATTATTGGTTTTGCAATGGAGAAATTTGAAAGTAGTATACACAGAAAAAAACAGAGGGAATATTACCTCAGTGCTATGTAATTTTACAACCATACAATTTCGAAGTTAGTTTTAAAATTTTCTAGTAAAATATGTAAATTTATTTGTACAATATGTACAAGCCTTGTAAAATATATAAATGTCTAATAAATAATAAAAAATATCTAAACAAATATATACATTTTAATAGAAAATTGTTAAACTAACTTCGAAATTATGTAGTTGTGTAATTACATAGCACTTAGTTAATGTTCCCCCTGTTTTTTCTACGTGTAATTTACAAAATTAATTCACAAAATAGTGGTAATGCTTTTATAGCATGTTAGATCTACAAAAATATATAGGAAATTTGTGAAGAGTTGTTAATACAAATTTAAAAAGGAAAATTGAATTATAAAATCTTAATAGGGTAAGTGATGATGCTGTTAAGACCTCGAGCTTAACTATTGATTTATTTTAAACAAAAAGTACTTATAAATTTTCACAGAAAAAGTTTTATTTATTATAAATACTTAGGGCCAATTTTATAGTCAGAACTGAGAATAAATTTTTATAAAATTTAATATAAGAAAGAAATTTTTTAATAAAATTTCTTACTTAAGTTATGTGTATTTAAGAAGAATTCGTTCTTAGTTCTTACCATAAAACTGGCATTTAATATTTAAAAAGGATATCCCTACACTTCTTATTTAAAATACATATCTTGACTTACGGGAAAAAACTATTAGATATACTTTTAAATAAACTAACCAAAGATACTTCTTTAAATATCTCTCTCCATCTCAAATATTTTTTAAATATATTTTTATTTGTCTTATTTTCATCTCTAAAGAATTGTTCCATATTTCATGTTTTTATTTTAAACAAACCAAATTTCTGAAGATAAATAGTTTTTTTTTACAAAAAGACAGAACATGTTGTATTATTTACAATAAAAAACCAACAACAAGGACAAGCAAAAACTACTAAACTTTGTCAAAATCATACCGAGAAAAAAAGAAGCATTTAGGGAAAACAACAGAAAAATTGTCACCATAACTTTAATACCCAGGGAAAAACCAAAAGAAAAATGCAACAAAACAAGAAATTGTAACTACACTTGTAACTGAAAAAAAGAAACTTAAAACAAATACGAAGAAATAAATGTAGAAAAAGTTAAAGACAGTCAAGGACGAACAAATAACACTTTAATATTTTTGAAGGTGTTCACCTTTGCTTGAATAAAAAATGGTTTCATGTATTTACTTTCAATTTATGTATAGACTTTTTTTTGTGTTTTAAAAATTTTTATCACTGAATATATTTTATACACCAAATTATTAGAACGTTGTTGTTGATATTTAATTATCTATCCAAAAAGGATAAAAATTAAAAATCGCTCTCAAAATAATGAGATTATTAGAAATCTCGAGCAGAAATTACTGCATGCTTGGAAGCAGTTTTGTCAGGGAAAGTTGGGCAGTAAAGCGACTGCATTATAGATGATATCATGCCTGATTTTTGTTCTCGATAGCTTGCGTGAAAGCACTTGTTTCGAAAGCCGAAAAGGCATGAATTCACCGATTTTAATTAGTGCTCCTGTTTTTCTTTAAAAATTTCGATAATTCATGCCTTCTCGGACGTGCATATTATAAAGCTTTTCAACTATTTAAAATCATGCCTTCTCAAAAGCACAATATTCCTGCATATTTTTCCGTGAAGAAAAAATGCCTCTTATTTTAAGAAAAATCTCTTATTTTCCTTAAAATAACTTTTTTCCGCATTTCAAACAATTTTGATAAAAGAACGGCAAATATATAAGCAATCAAAATGTATTGCTCATTTCATGCCTTTTTGAAAACCACGGCAAAAAGCGATGTAAACAATTACCCAGCAAAATCTTTCATTACCAAATAAGTGGTTATATAATAGAAATTCATAGCACCGCACAACTTATTTTTTGGCGTCTAAACTCATTATTTTTGTTTGGCGTGGTCGTTTTTATAAGTAGTCACGCTTACCTGCTCGCTTACGAAAAAATGAGAAATAAGTAGTTACGATATTTTGAATAATAAGTGGTTACATACATGCTTACAAAAACTTGAATTATAAGTGGTTATCCGACTGCTTACTTGATTCTTAAAAATAAGGAGTTATACAAATACTATTAGCTTTAGGAAATACATTCAGAGAATTTAAAGTTTTTCCTAGTGTGTAGTTTTAGTACTCGTCATAAAAATTTAACACAAACATATTTACATGTAATAAATATAAATGTATAAAATTTAACTTTGTAAAAAGTACTTATTTAAACTATTGCGAATAAGTCATTATTTTATATTTAAAAGCAATAACTACAATAGGCCGTTATTAGGAAGTCATTATTTTATATTACAAAATAATGCAAAAGGTAATGATATATCATTATTGGTAATGCAGACAGCAATGAGGTGTCATTACCAATATTTTGCTGGGTAATCAACTTAGGCCTTTCATTAGTGCTGTTTACGAAGCTATTTAGAAAGGGATTTTTATATCGTACACCACATTGTAGTACAGGGCGTAGTTAGTTTGTGCTGATGTTTGTAAATTGGATTAAATTACTTTTTCAATTTCATTTAATTTACTTGTAAATATTTTTTTTACACATCTTAAAAAAATTAATCCATTTTCTGCCAAATGCTTTCCTGAATATGCTTACTGCAACTTGGGATTAATAATATTTTAATATGTAATTATATATTGTTATATAAATATAACCCCACACTTAATTTATATATGTGACTGAAGGTACTATTATCAAGTCCCAGTTCGGGCACAGAAAAGCAATTTTTTTTTAACTCAATTTGATTTACTTATAAATATTTTTAACAGATATTAAAAAATTAAATCATTTTGTGTCAAAAGCATGTGCAAATTATGTTTTCAATCAATAGTATTTTAAATATATAATTAGATATCGTAATATATCCCAGCAAAATCTTTCACTACCAAATAAGTGGTTATATAATGAAACTAAAATTTTTTACTACTTATAAATAATTCGGCGTCAGTACTAGTTATTTTTGTTCCACGAAGCCGATTTTATAAGCAGTCTAGTTTACGCGCGACTACTTATTTAATTATAAAGATAATGTGATATTGGTAACTGCTTATTTCTTAACCACTAGTAAGTATATGAGTAAGCCTTATTATTTAACAACTTGTAACCACTTATTTTTTTAACTGCGTATCAGCACACGAATAACTACTTATTTTGGTAACTACTTATTTTATATATTTTTGTAATGCAGAGGGTAAGCGGATGCACAAATTTTGTGCGTTTTTTCAAGCAGCGAATATGGACAACTACTTACAAAAACGACCTTGTCGAATAAAAATAATGAGTTTTCACACCGAATTATAAGCAGTAGACCCAGTGTAACCATATATCCAGTTTTAACTGTTTTTACAGTTTTTTGGGATGCTCAACAGTTTTGCAGTTTTTTCATGTAAAAAACAGTTTTTTTTTTAATTTATGGACTTTTTTTACAGTTTTTTCATAGTAAATCGGCAAATTCGTTTCATTTACACTTTTTTTTATTTTTTTAACTAAAATTTAAGAATTTAAATATAAAAGTGCTTATGCATAATTATTTATTTGAAAACCTTATAAAGCGTTTATAAAATTTATTTTGTATAAAAATTTGTTTTATAAGCCATTTATGAACTTATAAAGTGAAAAATTAGAATAAAACTTTCATATTGTAAAAAATTAGGTACAAATCGAGACATAAATAAATTTAAAAATGCCAATATAATACTGCAAAATATCTTACTGGAAAAACGAAGCATTTTTATAACAAATTTAATCAAAAATTAGCATGGAATAAAATTGGCTAAACCAAATCTGACGCGTCATAGATCCGACTGACATTTTTAGCCGAGCTTTTCAGATTAATTCTAAATGAAACAATGTCTCATCAGAAAAGGCCGAAATTGATTTTTTATTTTTTTAATAAAAATTTGGCAAATCTGAATAACAATTTACTACTATTTTTTCAATTATGATCGAGGACAATCCCAAAAAAACGTAATTTTTACGGGGTGTTTTACACACCGTCAAACAATTCCCGACATAACAATACTTAATCCCATGAAAGGTAATTTTATGTGGAATACCAGTAAAATATTCTATCCTAAACCAGTAAAGTATTCTATCCTAAGTTAGGGGTTAATAAAAAAAGATTCACACCTCGGAAGGGTGAGTCGATGAACTTTTTTTAACCTCAGATTTGGGCCTAGGAGACCACAATTAAAAAAAAAAACGTTTTATTAGAAGGCTGTGCAAAAAGTCGATTACTATAAATTCCAAACGCAAGTAATTTATTCAAATTTCGATATTTTGAAAATTGAGACCCTGGGATAATGTTTTAGACCCAGGATACTTCAAGATCCCAGAATTTCTTCTGATTTTTAAATTTTTTTTAGAAAAACAGTTTTTCTATAAAAAACAGTTTTTTTTACAGTTTTTCTAAAAAAATATATGGTAACACTCAGTAGACCCTAATTCTACTACTTATTATTTAGATATTAGTAATGAGTACCTATTAATGAGTTTTTGCTGCGATAATAATTTCGTTAAAGTACCGAATTTCAGTCATTTCAGGGCGAAAATAATTTTTTTTAGTAATATTTTTACATAAAATTTTTAAATATTGTTGGTTTTTAATTTTTATTTAAAAAATAATTTTTTTTTTCTTTTCGACCTTTTCAGTTGATTAATTAGAAATTTATTAATACAGTTCGAGGCCAATTTCCTTATTTGAGTAAACATAATAAGTACTTTTTTCAAAAGCTGCTATTTTTCTTCAT
Organism: Leucophora obtusa; assembly: GCA_949987735.1. Classification (NCBI taxonomy): domain Eukaryota; kingdom Metazoa; phylum Arthropoda; class Insecta; order Diptera; family Anthomyiidae; genus Leucophora; species Leucophora obtusa. The sequence continues at coordinate 207,619,602 of OX465298.1, forward strand.
CAGGATACTCTTCTGACAAATACTTCACAGAGTTTTTGCTTTCAAAAACCTCTAGACTTTCAGGAATGATAATACGATAGTTTCGGGGATTTTCCAGGTCCCCTTCATCAGTTTTCTTTAGAAAGTGGTGGCATAGTGCAATGCAAACTGTAGCATCAAAATCTCACATTAAATGTAGTCTGCTACATCAATGAAATGAGAATGGAGCAAACAATAAAATATTTGTCTTCTGCAAAGCATAACAAACAATAGAAATATTACGAAAGTTTTTTTTTTGTTGAAATTGGCCTCGAACTGAATTAATAAATTTCTAATTAATTTTTAAATATTGTCATTTTTACATTCCCACTTTTAATACCAACAAAACAACTTGAGAAAGTGATGGACAAGAGTATTTTGAAATACAAGTTTTTTCTGAAAATCCTTCCAAAAAACTTAAAAAAAAATCCTCTAAAATGAGAAATTTTTTTCCAAAGGATTGCAAAGTTTATATATGTCATACCTTATTTAAAAGATATTTATATTATCTTTTCAACAATATGTATATTGTTCTTATCCCATTATTAATTTTGCAATATATTTAGACTTTAGAGCCATATAAATCGTGGCCTAGACCCTCCAGAAAACATTTTTTTTTATCACCAAAAAAATTCCGTGAGTTAAAATCGTTTAAGATTTTTAATTTTTTTTTTTGCAAGAGTGTTATTAATTTATTTTTTTTAAGTCATGTATATATATAAATTTATATAATTATATATAACGCAATAACATGAACAATGTTGTCTCATATAGTCAGTCATTTTGTTTAGCAGTGTGTGGCGAAGTGAATCCTGGGTTCGAATCCTGCCGACGGCGTTTTTTCCTGTGAATTAAATATTTTTTTAATAAATAAATATTTTTTTTCATTTTTTAAATTTCATTAAAATTTTTTAAATTTTACTGATATCTAAAACAACTTAGAAAAAAAATTTAACATTGCTAAGTTTTATATCTTTATATGTTTTCCGATAAAACCATTTTTAATTATATATGACGCAGTATTTAAATTGTCATAGCATATATGGTCATATATATGCACAGCTATAGCCATATATGATCATAGAAAAAACCAAAATTACACCACCAGAATTCATTTTTTGGAGTAGTGCCTGGGACCAAAGCATAAGACTATCGTAATTAAATTTAGTTACTAACAATTTTTTCTATTAAAAAAAAAAATAAAACGATTTTATTGAAAAATTTAATAGACATGTTTTTACTTTTTCCACTTTTTTTTAATATTTTAACCTATTCGGGTAGTTAAGCATAAATGGTAAATACCCAGGAAAATTTTCTGTTCCAAAGAATCGGTTGTACAATAGCTACTTTTCATTCACAACCCCTTCTACTGTCGATTCTAACACCGATTCTTTTTGTTTGAAATTGTCCCAAAAGCAACCCCTTCTATGGCTCCAAAGTGGAACCGGTTGCTCTAGAATCAGTTCTGGAACTAGTTCTGGAACTGATTCTACGTCACCCACACCTTCCATATAGGATCCCAGGAACTGGTTCCGGAACCAGTTCCATGGAATCGGTTGCAGTGGAACCAGTTGTAGAATGGGTGTGGTTGGCTACCGATTGTTAAAAATTTTCCTGGGTATAACCGAAAATACGGTTATTATAATGTAGTATAACAGCCGATAATAATATAATTTCCGAATAAAGATATGTAGATGAAAGAAGAAGAACACTGTGTAGTCAATAGGTCTTGCATATTAGTACCCAGGAAAATTTTTTACAATCGGTAGCCAACCACACCCATTCTACAACTGGTTCCAATGCAAGCGATTCCATGGAACTGGTTCCGGAACCAGTTACTGGGATCCTATATGGAAGGTGTGGGTGACGTAGAATCTGTTCCAGAACTGATTCTAGAGCAACCGGTTCCACTTTGGAGCTATAGAAGGGGTTGCTTTTGGGACAATTTCAAACAAAAAGAATCGGTGTTAGAATCGACAGTAGAAGGGGTTGTGAATGAAAAGTTGCTATTCTACAACCGATTGTTTGGAACAGAAAATTTTCCTGGGTAGTTTATTCATATACGGTAAAGGGTAAATTAAGTTATCACCATGCAGTTAAGGACTAAGTTGCTTGAAAATATTTAAGTGCTTATGCATTATATTTTGAAAACCTTTAACACGTCTTAAAATGAATTTTGTATGAAAAATGTATCTTATAAGTCACTTATAACCTTTAATTGTGATTATGCATATCAACACTAATATTTAAGCTTTATTGTTATTTAAGTATTGTAATGCTCAGACTTTCCTAAATAAGTATATTGCACTTTAAGTGTAGGGTATTAGAAAGTGAAAAAGAAGCTACCAAAACACAAAAAATAAATATCAAGAATTATAATGTTCATTGTTGTGTAACAATTTTTCTTTGTCAATGTCTGTACTTTTGAGATCATCTTTGACAAGACAATGCATAACATTCGTCTTGCTTATTAAAAGGTGAACAATTTGTATTTGTACCTTACTACAATTTAAACTTTAAGCATTTTTCTTTTTGTTGGCGTTAACAAGACAAGTATTTTACGTGTTGCAATGTTTTTTACACATGTTGGCGCTTTAACATATTGTGCAATATATTTTGTAATATTTTTCATAAATATATTTCACCGTTACTGCAATGTTATAATACGTTTAAGTTGTAGTAAAAGTAATACTTGTCCGTCTTCTATATTGGTTGTTGTTGTTTTTTTTTTTTTTTTTTTTTTTTTTTAATAACAAAAGTTTACTTTATGTCTTGCGCCACCTGCTGGTTTGTTTTAACGTGCTTCCTTTTATGTGTTTTTGTTAGTTGCTGACATTTACTATTGTATAACAGTTGTACTAGACTCCGTCGTACATGGCACCCTTTTGAGTTTAGTGGACGATGATTAAATACAGTTACAGAATTTTTCTGCTGTTTCCTTCCTTTTTCGGTTACTTGTTGAACTGTGATTAATTGTTAAATGAGTTTATATGTTTTATATGATTTTTTGTGGTCTATCACACAGTTGGTGTTTAGGAAATGAAACTAATTACAAATATAGTGAATTGCGACCATTCTTTAGACAGTTAGCTTACATCATGAATTAATGATTTAAAATAAAACTCGAAAGGAAATTATTAATTTATGGAAACAAAAAAATACAAGAAAACTTATTGTGAAGTACAAACTATTGCCGCCAACATGTCATTCAATATGAATTCAATTGTTACTGTTTGTTATCACTGCTTTAGAAAATATTAAATTCATTCAACACTGCGTATACTTAATTTCATGTCGTCATATAACTCATACGTTCATTAGTTTCTTTTTGACGGTATAGTGTGGTACGAGTATAATATATATATTTTCAGTTCAGTTAATTTAATTTAAATATAATTTCTCTCTTGAGATATTAAAGTTTGAAATTTATAAAATACTTATATATCAACAATTTAATTTTTAAATTGTTGTTTGTTCAACTTATTCATTTGTTCAACATAAGTATACTACATACAATAAATATATTTTTTTATACTCCTATAAAATTTTACACTTTATTTCCATTTAAAAATACCTGCTGGAATTGAAAAAAAGTTCAATTTAAACATATTTCCACAGACAAACAGTCGGGGCGAACATATAGACAGACAAATTACAGACAAATTTTTAAATACGCATTAAAGTCTAAATACTTCTGGCATTGATGTTGATCAAGTGGAAGTTAATGACCGTTATAATAAACTCTCTCTATCTCATGGGTATAGTTATTTTGAATCAAGCTCAATAAAGCACAAATAATTGTCATTTAAAAAAGGATTTATAAACGGTGGTTTAGTTTTATTGTCACAATATGCTATTTAATATAGGACAATGACAACGGAACAGCAACTGAACCTATAATTTTCACACTTTCTATATGGATAGATAAAATATTCAACCATAACAATAGCACCAAACTAAAGTTGATCATATCATACATAGAACATTCTACCATACTATAGGACAATATTGTAAATTTATCTAGCGTAACTTGATTGTAATAAAAAAAGAAAAAAATTCCCAAAAATTCAGAGTTAAGTAGATGGCAAAGTTGGTTCAACTTTTTTCTTCTAGTGCCTGATATAAAAGTGGCTCAAAAACTTTAATATTTGTATTTTTTAAGCATATTTTCAGGCTACGATGAATTTTGGTATGAAAAATATCCTTCGATTGGTTAGAGAATTATTTGTATATAACAACGAAACAACTCGGTTACTGCAACCAAATTATTCAGTAAGCACGGAATTCAGTTGTCACAGTGAATCTGTTTTACCTGTGTGATTGTGTTTGGAATAAAATTTTTTATTTCTTTAAATTAACATATATTTCAGCTAAGAACAAATACAAATGTTGGTTGGATCACACTCAGGGAACTTCTGCAGCCAGAACTTGTTAGTTGTTTAAGTACTGTTTCGATTTTGATGTTTCGAAATAAAATAACATTGATATAAAGAAGAAAAGTAAATTTTAATTATATTCGTAAGTCATTATAAAAACAAACAACATATATAATAATACTGAAAATTCGTTACATTTATATTATTAAGTAATGTGTTTTATAAAAAATAAACCAAAAAGAATGTAAGTAATTTTTGTTAGTTGTGTTGACTAATTTGTGGTTCATTTTATTAACAGTCCAAAATAATAGCAAATGTTAGTTAAATTTAATGAAATGTTAGTTGCTATGTTTTCAAGTGAAATTTAATTTTTTTTTAATTTAAATTTGAAGTGGTCTTTACATACAACATGTTTTCAGTGCATACATGCAAAAATGCAGTTCAACCCAGAGAGGAAGCATGAAAATATGAATGCCATATTAAGAATTATCTGCATACCAACCCACTTCCCAAAAGTCGTTCCACGGGAGACATAATACCATTAATTTCGGAGCACTGAAGTCTGTTATTCACAGATTTTGTGGAAACAAAGTGGTTGCTTATCTCCAAGGCCTTTGAACGTGTCTAAGATTAGTGATTTTGCTGTAGTTTCCTTGATTTATATCGAGTTTTCTCACTATAAAAACTGTTAGCGATGAGGGCTTATCCAAAGCCATCAACAGTGTCGTCTGCCTTGTACCGAATGCCGAAAATACGTATTCTGTCTTGCTGGCCTTAGCGAATTCTTTAAAAAAATTTTATTCTTTGTAATTTACTTGTGTAAATTTTATCATCTTTCTTTTATTTGAAAAATAATTTAAACAGAAAGTGACATTAATTTATGATCTAGAGTCAAACTAAAAAAAACATTCATTTACCAAATAAAAAATCAACAATACATACCCCTCATTCGAAAAAAAAATATTTTTATTTTTTTAAAAGCTCAGATGTTTTTCTTTTCACGCAGAAAATGTTATAGTGACACCCGTCTTCGTTTTGGAGAAACTGTTCCTTGAATATTGTATATTAAAAATATTCTGTTTGAATGGAAGTATTCTTTATAAAATATTGTTACGAAAATGGATTAGTCTAGTAAAGAAAATTCTGCAATTTTATAAGAGAAATATCCTGAGAAACGGGATTTACTCAACCCGCCAGTCTGGTAACACTACATTAGAATATAATGTTAAGTGGATGTTAAGTGGTTTTAGTACCACTGGGATTTTCTACCACGTTCTACCACCACGAAAGTAAAACTATAAAAAGGCTGCCACCTGTCGAGTAGAGTTAGTTGATTATTAGCGTTTGTAAAGTTAGTCGCGCATTAGTGTTTGTTTAGTTAAGTGCTTATTAGCCTTGTATAGTGAGTTGCACACTAGCGTTTGTATAGTTGTGTGTGTTGTACTAATATATGTAAAGCAATAGAGTGTTAAACAAATAAGCTCAATATAAAGCAAGACAGTGTGTGATTATTTTGTTTGCAATAGAAATGAACCATGTTTATTAAAGAAAATAAACCAACGATTTTAAAAAGTGAAAACATAACAATATGTTAGGGCCCGTATAAGTATAAGTTTATTAGGAAACACTTCCATTCATCTAGAATATTTGTGAAACTTACTGTGTGGAAAGGAAAATATCTGAGCTTTTTCTAAAATAAAAAATCATAAAAATATAAGATATGGTGGATTTGTAGAAAAATTTTAATCACCTCTGAATTTGAGGCCCTATGCTATATATATATATATATATTAGGGCGGGTCAAATTGTATGGATAAAAATTTTTTGATATTGCGTACTCGATTTTTCGAAAGCTTTTAGCATGGGGAAAAAAAGTTCCACCGACATATCAAAAAAATCATTTTCGAGGCTCCCAAATTTAAATTTTTTGCAATTTTCTAATAAATCTAGATTAGCGCCTTCTTGAGGTGGCTTTTTGAAACAACTAATAAAGTTGTAAACAATATAACATTACAACCTTTCCAGAAAGGTATTACTTATGAAAATCGGATAAAAAATGTGGCAACTAGAGGTAAAAGTATATAAGTAAAATTATTTTCTCCTTGTTGTCATCAACATCATTATCATCATTTCTCATCATTATCATCATTTCATCATCAAGCAGAAAATAATTTTACTTACATATATACTTTTACCTCTAGTTGCCACATTTTTTATCCGATTTTCATAAGTAATACCTTTCTGGAAAGGTCGTAATGTTATATTGTTTACAACTTTATTAGTTGTTTCAAAAAGCCACCTCAAGATGGCGCTAATCTAGCATTTATTAGAAAATTGCAAAAAATTTAAATTTGGGTTACTTGTTCTACAATTGGTTTTAGAACTTGTTCTACAATTGGTTTTAGAACCTGTTCTAGTTGGTAGGAAAATAACTTATTGCTAATACGGCACACTCCAAAGTTACAAAAACAGCCAGTTGTTAAAGGTAAAATAGAATTAAGTCATATAAATTATCAAAATAATTTTCTGGCGACTTTTCCTTTAGTAAATCCATTTTTGATTAAAAGCCCTCCAATTGGTTAGAAATTTAATTTTTCAAAAACCATTGGTTGGAAACCAGAAGATAAGAAACTTGTTGGCGAAAATTAAAATTTAAACATTGTTGAGCAAAGAACAGTGGTCACTAACCCATAGTGCACTATTATACTACCCATATCATACTACCTTTACAAGGGTGTCAACATTATTGTTTAACAAAAATTATATGGTGCGTTCTTTAAAAAGCATATTATTATTATGCGTGTGTGTGTGTGTATTAAGGATAGTGTGAGTGTTTGTTGGTGTTATTGTTGCCGCTGCAGCAGATGTTGTTGTTGCGTATGATGACCAAGACCACAAAAAACACGTGCAAACAATTGCCAAATAACCATACTCAGATACAAATACCAACACTTTCGGCCACATAGTTTGTTAAACTGATTGTGCGTTATACCAGTAACAGTCAACACCATTTTGTATAAAGGTATTTACGCATGTATTTGTGAATAAGTATGTGTAAAAGAATACCCAGCAAACAAAATACATTTACGAAAAGGTAAAAAAAACTATCAAAAAATCGTTCAAGTTTATAGTTCAATTATAAATTGATGTTTCATAATTGTGCTATAAGCGAAACTGGAACAAAAAGGAAACTGGAAATCTTCCTAATTTATTTAAGGGAAAGGTTTTCGTCTTAATCCGTTTACAAAAATATAATTAACGCATTAAAAAAAAGTACTTTATAAACATTTTGAAAACTTTTTTCAAAGTAAAACATTTTAATTTTTATTACTTTAAAAAGCAATAAAAAAATATAGAGAAGGCAGTACGTAGTCAGAATATGGAGAAATAAAAAAAAAACATTTTCAAAGTATTTTTACACTTAATTATGTAAACCATATAATAATTTCAAAACAACTTAAAAATGCTAAATTTTTAAGATTTTCGTAAGAGTAAAAACAATAGTAAGTAAAACAAGGAAAAACTTTATTTAAGCTTATATTGTGAGATCAGTTTCGTTAGAAACTTTCTTTAAAAATATGCGAAATCACCAAAAAAATATGCTAAATTCCGCTAAATCGTGAAAAAAGTAAAATATGATAAAAATTTTCGGAGTCAATCTGCTAACATGGCAACAGGGCTTGAAATAAAAAAATAATGTTTTTTTATTTAATTGTACATTTTATCATGGAACAGGTTCTAAAACTGATACCTGCAGTCAAAAAAAGTCAGTAAAAAATGTTACTGTGCTAGAAAATTTTAAGTGAGCAAAAGTAGTCGGCTGAAAATCAGCGAGCTGATTTTTACCAAAAAAAATAGTAATCTCAGCAAAAGTTTTAATAACACTTAGTCGACCGCAAATAAAAAAAAAATCCTTGCAAAAATCAATACAACTTTTTGCTGAATATTAGTAGACTGAAAAAATTATACTTTAGTTAATTTAGTTGTTGAAAATTTAAATCTTAAAATTGTGCTTTTGTGATTCTTTCGAACATTATTTAGGAAACTTCATAAAATATGAAAATGTTCTGTTTATTAGTAGACAGTTAATTATAAATAGCAAAAAAGAATATTAGCTACGGCTTTTATATTATAAAACCTTTTTCTTAAAAAGCGAAAGGGAACACCAAAGAAAATTACCCAAACTATTGAAAAAAATGTCTGCCCTTGTATTCTACATAATCAATATTAATAAATATTTTATTTATACATTCACTTTTTATCTTTATCTTCATTAAATTTTAAATATTTTATTTTGTCTATAATTTGAAACATATTTAATCTGATTGTCTTATATTTTTGTGTATGGTATATGAAATCTTTTTGCGTCCTTTTGTTTTATCTATGAAACAGAAATACAAGAATCTTTCACGGTTATATATGTTATATGTCATAAATAAATAAACATTTTTTGGCTAAATAATAACTTTTTATTAAACAGGCTACATTACGTCAATAGAAAACATAATTTCCTACTTTTCTGGCTTCAATTTTTTTTTTTTTTTTTTGTATAAGGAACAATTTTCAAGCAAGAAGGATGTAAAAGGAAAATTTCGTAAATTTAAAAAAATTAACTTTTTAAAACTGAAAATATATTTGAAAAATCAACAAAAATAACTTAACTAAATAATATAACTTCTGAAATAACAACACTAGATCAGCAATTTTCCGTATGTAATTTTATTTTACTGATATTTTTATTAATAGCAAAAATCAATTTTATTTGGCTGTTAGATTTTTTGATTCGTCTTTAACCTTTTTTGTGCTAGATCGCCTAAATAAATCGATAAATTAAAATTTTAATATTTGCTCTATAGTAGATTTTCATAGCCAAATATATAGTTTAAATATTATCGCAATCAGAAGAAAAAGCATTAGAGGGTTAAGTATTATTTTCTTTGTCTACACTACATATTATATCTGGTTGTTGTCCGCTCTAAAAATGTGTTTATCAAGACAATTTTGATAACAAAATAAATTAGTAAAACATAAGTTTAAAATTAGTTAAGTGCTAAAAAAATATTATAAAATTTTTTACTTTTAAATATTAATTTTAGAATTTTGCCAAGTATTGACAAAAAGTTTACAATTGATATCGTGTCCGTGCTCTCACTTATACTACGCTTTACGTTAATTTTCGTGTTTGTTGGGTGTGTTGTACTAAATTTTTTTTACATATTTTCACCATATTGTTCTGTTGTATGCGTTCATATTTAGATTGTTTTCTCTTTGTATGTGCGTGTGTGTGTGTTTGTGTGCGAGTTTGTAAAATCCGATTTTATGATTTTTGTGCATAGCAGGTGGTTTTGTTGTAATGTGGTTTTAATTATTGTCGTGGGAGATAATCATCTCGTCTGTAACTGCATTAAAAATACATTCACATTTGTTTTTATTGTAGTTGTATTCCCAACAATGTAGTAGTATGATATGTTTTTAATAAAAATATCACATAACACGACAGATTTTGAACACTAAAAGGACATTTCTAGTACACCAAATAACATAATTTTGAATGTGTATTACGTTTCTTTGTAATGACAATATTTTATTTTTGTTGAGCAAACAATATTTAAATTTAATCACAAAAAGTACACTAATTTCAGTTAATCTAATATAATTTAACGAATTTTGACCAATCGATCATTTTGAAGTTTTTTGGGCGAAAATGAATTAAATTGTTAAAGGAGAAAACAATAACTTTGTAAAGTGTTATGCCTTTAATATCCATAATTATTTTATATTATTTCCTCTCATAGTTTCTTTTAAACTTAAATTATTACATTGACCTGTATTTTACAGAAATTATAAACTGAATGTATATTAAATTCTTTTATTTTTTTTTTTTACCGACACTTAAATAAGAAAAAAAATTTCTTTTGTTTTTATTTCATTTGAAATTCTGTTACTGACATTTTTATTTTACGTCCTGAAACCACTTCACGAAAAATTATGCGCATACCAAGTGGCTTTAAAAAATGATATAGAGATTATGATAACTGCTGCTTTGTTGTACTTCGCCAAGTATTAACACACACGTACAAAATCCTAAATTATTGTTTATGCCAGACTATAGGAATAAAAGTAGAAGTATATGGTTTGTTTTATATTTTAAGAGATGTCTTAACAAATACATACATACAAATACAGAGGCTAAAACATTTAACAAAGCCAAAGCATATTTTGTTGTTTTGTAGTTAATATACATAATGAGCGTAATATTCCAACAAATAGAAAATATTATCAGTACCACTTTGGGATAGAAATACAAATTTTCGCAGTAACCAGTGTTAAAATTATAAAGGATGATTACAACCTTTAACATTGGCGAACATTGCAGCCATAACTGTTAAAAATAATAAAAATAAAAAGTAGACGATTATCAAAGTTTAACCCGTCAAGACGAATGAAACTGATAATGGCTTTATAGCGAAAGCTGAAAATACGTATTCTGTCTTGCCAGCCTTATCGAATTCTTCCAAATTTTTTATTCTTTGTAATTTACTTGTGAAAATTTCTTTAATTTAAAAAATAATTTAAACAGAAAGTGATATTAATTTATGATCTAGAGTCAAACTAAAAGACATTCATAATAAAAATTTTAAAAATCTTAATTAATATTTTTGTAAAAAAACAAGTAAACGAGTAATTTCGGCTTAAAATAATTTTTAACATTCTCTGCTTTTGAAGTCCAGAGTTGACGGAATTTTTTTTAATTCAGATTCATTCTTAAAATAAATAAAAAAACGAGTAAAAAGGTTAAAGTCGGGCATGCCGACTATACAATACCCTACACCAGTCTGGTTAAAAGCCAACTAATGTTTGGAACCGAAATTCGAATGGGTTAAAATGGGGCTTGTGTCAAAATTTTCTATAATGTGAGTCAGCGCACCAAATTTCATTAAAATATCTTAATATTTGCGACCTGCAGTTTGTAACCAAGCCAATTTTGGGGGGACCTTATATGGGTACTAGGTCTAAACATGGACCGATGTTCACCAAAATCAATAGGCTTCGTCCTTGGGCCAACATAGGTCTGTGTACCAAATTTCATCAAAATATCTTAATATTTGCGACCTGCAGTTTGTAACCAAGCCAATTTTGGGGGGACCCTTATATGGGCACTAGGTCTAAACATGAACCGGTGTTAACCAAAATCAATAGGCTTCATCCTTGGGCTGACATAGGTCTGTGTACCAAATTTCATAAAAATATCTTAATATTTGCGACCTTCTGCGTATAAACAGTATAATTTTGGTAGGACCCTTATATGGGCACTAGGTCTAAACATGGACCGATGTTCACCCAAATCAATAGGCTGCATTACTGGGCTAACATAAGTCTGTGTACCAAATTTCATCAAACTATCTTAATATTTACGACCTGCAGCGTATAAACAATATAAATTTGGTAGGACCCTTATATGGGCACTAGGTCTAAACATTGACCGATTTTAACCAAAATCAATAGGCTTCGTCCTTGGGCCGAGATAAGTCGGTGTACTAAGTTTCATCAAAATATCGTAATATTTGCGACCTGTAGAGTGCGCACACGAATGCATGGACAGACAGACGGACGGACGGCCGGACAGACGGACATCGTTAAATCGAAATAAAAAAAAAATTCTGAGCCGATCGGTATACTATAAGGTGGGTCTAGGACCAATATTTTTTGGTGTTACAAACATCAGCACAAACTTATAATACCCTGACCACATAGTGGTGTAGGGTATAAATATAGCAAAAAATTCCTAAGAATCTTAGGCCTCTTGGTAAAAAAAAGTCCTCCGAATTTGTGGGCTTTTATATAGAAGAAAGTGCACTCTCAGAACAATTCCCTTCTGACAACCGAATTTTTTTTTTGTGACAACCGAATATTCCGGTTGCCTCAATCGAATTCAGTTGTGGCAACCGATAATTCGGTTGTTGCAACCGAATTGAAATTGAATTCAGTTGTGGCAACCGTAAAAAATTCTGTTGCCACAACGGAATTGTTCTGAGAGTGTGATCGGAACCCAAAGGAATTTTCTTTAAAAAAGTCTGCGCTCTTTACGTGACTTTCTGTGGAATAAAATTGTCAGAAATTTAAGGGTTCTTAAAAGAAAATGTCTTCAGCATCTGGGGGTTGTTTACTATGAAAAAGTCCTCAGAATCCCAGAGCTTATCTATAGGAAAAATTTATATGAATCTCAGGGCGGTTCTGAAAGCAAAAGTCCTCTAACCTAAACGTTTTTATATGGGAAAAAGTCCTCGGTATCAAAATAATGTTTTATAAGAAATATATCTAGAATCTGAAGGTATTTTTTATAGCACAACATTTTCAAATTCTGAGGGTTTGCTATATAAAAAACCATCTGAACATAAGTGTGCTAAGAATCTGAGGATTTTTATATATAAGAGTATCCCTAGGATCTTAAGGATTTTCTATAGATAAAAGTTCACAGAAGCTAATAGCTCCTTGTGGAAGTTTCCTATAGAAAAATGTCTTTTGAATATGAGAATTGGCGTAGGAAAGATCTCAAGAATTTAACGGTTTTTATATGGAAAAAATTATCAGAATCTAAGGGATTTAATATGGGAAAAAAATGGAATTCATCTATAGAAAAAATATTCTGGGTGTGAGAGATTTTCTTCCTCAGCTGCTGACGGTTTTTTAATAAAGCACTCTATAGAATAAAGTCCTCAATATCGTAGTGTTTTCACATAGAATCTAAAATTTAGAATTTTGTCTTTGAATTTAAGGATTTTCCTATAGGAAACACTCTCAGAACAATTCCGTTGTGGCAACGGACTTTTTTGCCAACCGAATTGAGAGTGAACAGCGATTAGAATTTGAGAAATGTTCTGTAGGAAAAAGTCCCCAAAGCCTAGTTTTATTTTTATAGGAAAAATTTTTAATAATAAACAATAATAGGTGCCATACACTCAAAATAATAAGTCTGTTAGCTGAACCGAAAAATTTGTTAATTTAACAAAATTTATTCCTGTTTTTGGCTTAAAATAAAATTTGTTAATTTTAAATTATTTTTCGTTAAATTGAAAAAATCTAATTGCATTAAAGGAATTAAATGTGCTAAAATCCCAAACGTATCAACAAATTGTGAAAACTAATCTGTTGAACACCCAGAAACAGATTCGGTGCTGACAACCGCATTTGTTGCCAATCGAATGGTTCAGTTGGATCAAATGAATTTTTCGGTTGTGGCTACCGAATTAATCTTGATATAATTAAAATTCTGTTGCTATAGTCAAATTAGTCCTGTCTCAATTGGTTTTCTGTTGCCACAACTGAAAATTTCGGCTACCACAACCGAACCATGCGATTGGCTACAAATGCGGTTATCAGAACTGAATCTGTTTTCAGGGTGAAGGTATGTCCTTATCCGGATTTCATTCTTGCCTAAGGAAATCGTCAGGGGACGATGTTTTCAGAATTTATGGAAATATTTGTTAAGTTAAATTACAAACTCAATGAGAATTCCTTGTTTTCGTCTAGGAGCGTTATTAAACAAAAACAACAATAAAAATTTACCACAATCTGCTTTGTCATCTTCCAATATACTACTCTGTTGTTCCGACAGATCTAGCAATGTAGTGACATCTAAATTTAAGTGAAAAATTATTAAAACTACAGTTTTATTTGTCATTATATTGAGTCGTAAAATTTGTTAAAATTTATGCATGTAAGCTTATTCCAAAGCAGCACACATTTCCTCTGTTTTGCTGTATATCGCTTAGTTTTCGAGATATGGGCCATTATATGAAGTGGAAAATTTTTGTTAAAAATTTCCGAGGATCCATTTTTGGATAGAGAAAACATTTTCCAGTTTTTTTAATCAAAAGTGCAATTATAGACCAAAATTTTACAACTCAACATTTTCTGGAAATTTTATCTTAATATTCTTTATTTTAGAAATAGAAATTTATTGAGGCCCATTTTGCAAAAAAAACGTAAATTTTTTTCAGCGAAACACGAAATTTAAAACTCTATATGTACACTGCAAAAATTTTTTGGTTTTTTGCTCGTAATCGGCATAAAATTAAGCATATTTGAGTGCCAGGCTTGCCCAAATAAATCTTAAGCTAAAATAGATACTACACCTTTTGCAATTGTAATTCAGAAAATATCAATTGAAATTCAGAAAATATCAATTGAAATTCAGAATTTCCATTTGAAATTCAGAAAACATCAATTGAAATTCAGAATTTCCATTTGAAATTCAGAAAACATCAATTGAAATTCAGATTTTCCATTTGAAATTCAGAAAATATCAATTGAAATTCAGAAAATATCATTTGAAATTCAGAAAATATCAATTGAAATTCAGAAAATATCATTTGAAATTCAGAAAATATCATTTGAAATTCAGAAAATATCAATTATTATTCAGAAAACATCAATTGAAATTCAGAAAATATCAACTGAAATTCAGAAAATATCAATTGAAATTCAGAAATCGTCATTTGAAATTCAGAAAATATCAATTGAAATTCAGAAACCGTCATTTGAAATTCAGAAAATATCAATTGAAATTCAGAAAATATCATTTGAAATTCAGAAAATGTCAATTGAAATTCAGAAAATATCATTTGAAATTCAGAAAATATCATTTGAAATTCAGAAAATATCAATTGAAATTCAGAAAACATCAATTGAAATTCAGAAAATATCAATTGAAATTCAGAAATCGTCATTTGAAATTCAGAAAATATCAATAGAATTTCAATTGATATTTTCTGAATTTCAATTGATGTTTTCTGAATATCAATTGATATTTTCTGAATTTCAAAAGACATTTTCTGAATTTCAAATGATATTTTCTGAATTTCAAATGATATTTTCTGAATTTCAATTGACATTTTCTGAATTTCAAATGATATTTTCTGAATTTCAATTGATATTTTCTGAATTTCAAATGACGGTTTCTGAATTTCAATTGATATTTTCTGAATTTCAAATGACGATTTCTGAATTTCAATTGATATTTTCTGAATTTCAATTGATATTTTCTGAATTTCAATTGATGTTTTCTGAATAATAATTGATATTTTCTGAATTTCAAATGATATTTTCTGAATTTCAAATGATATTTTCTGAATTTCAATTGATATTTTCTGAATTTCAAATGATATTTTCTGAATTCCAATTGGTATTTTCTGAATTTCAAATGGAAAATCTAAATTTCAATTGATGTTTTCTGAATTTCAAATAGAAATTCTGAATTTCAATTGATGTTTTCTGAAATTCAAATGGAAATTCTGAATTTCAATTGATATTTTCTGAATTTCAAATGGAAATTCTGAATTTCAATTGATATTTTCTGAATTACAGTTGCAAAAGGTGTAGAGTTTGTTTAATTTGCTCAAATTTCCAAAATTTTGGACTAATTTTTTAAAGAATTCCAATTTTATTTAATATTTTACTTTGACTTTTAAATCTCAATCAATTTTTAACCCTTCTTTGCATGATGATGGAAATTTCCATCATAAAATTTCATTCAAAATTAATACAATCTCCAAAATTTACTAAAGGTTGTAAATATCCCCAAAAAATCCCTAAAACATTTTTTAAATCCCCAAATAAAAATTTTTGCCCTTAAGACCAACAAAATATCCCCAAATTTGGGGATAAAACCCCAAGTTTGGCCAGCCTGTTGAGTACACCTTTTGCAATTGTAATTCAGAAAATATCAATTGAAATTCAGAAAATATCAATTGAAATTCAGAATTTCCATTTGAAATTCAGAAAACATAAATTGAAATTCAGAATTTCCATTTGAAATTCAGAAAATATCAATTGAAATTCAGATTTTCCATTTGAAATTCAGAAAATATCAATTGAAATTATGAAAATATCATTTGAAATTCAGAAAATATCAATTGAAATTCAGAAAATATCATTTGAAATTCAGAAAATATCATTTGAAATTCAGAAAATATCAATTATTATTCAGAAAGCATCAACTAAAATTCAGAAACTATCAATTGAAATTCAGAAAATATCAATTGAAATTCAGAAATCGTCATTTGAAATTCAGAAAATATCAATAGAATTTCAATTGATATTTTCTGAATTTCAATTGATGTTTTCTGAATATCAATTGATATTTTCTGAATTTCAAATGATATTTTCTGAATTTCAAATGATATTTTCTGAATTTGAATTGACATTTTCTGAATTTCAAATGATATTTTCTGAATTTAAATTGATATTTTCTGAATTTCAAAGGACGGTTTCTGAATTTCAAATGATATTTTCTGAATTTCAATTGATATTTTCTAAATTTCAAATGATATTTTCTGAATTTCAATTGATATTTTCTGAATTTCAAATGATATTTTCTGAATTTCAAATGATATTTTCTGAATTTCAATTGGTATTTTCTGAATTTCAAATGATATTTTCTGAATTCCAATTGGTATTTTCTGAATTTCAAATGGAAAATCTAAATTTCAATTGATGTTTTCTGAATTTCAAATAGAAATTCTGAATTTCAATTGATGTTTTCTGAATTTCAAATGGAAATTCTGAATTTCAATTGATATTTTCTGAATTTCAAATGGAAATTCTGAATTTCAATTGATATTTTCTGAATTACAGTTGCAAAAGGTGTAGAGTTTGTTTAATTTGCTCAAATTTCCAAAATTTTGGACTAATTTTTTAAAGAATTCCAATTTTATTTAATATTTTACTTTGACTTTTAAATCTCAATCAATTTTTAACCCTTCTTTGCATGATGATGGAAATTTCCATCATAAAATTTCATTCAAAATTAATACAATCTCCAAAATTTACTAAAGGTTGTAAATATCCCCAAAAAATCCCTAAAACATTTTTTAAATCCCCAAATAAAAATTTTTGCCCTTAAGACCAACAAAATATCCCCAAATTTGGGGATAAAACCCCAAGTTTGGCCAGCCTGTTGAGTACACCTTTTGCAATTGTAATTCAGAAAATATCAATTGAAATTCAGAAAATATCAATTGAAATTCAGAATTTCCATTTGAAATTCAGAAAACATAAATTGAAATTCAGAATTTCCATTTGAAATTCAGAAAATATCAATTGAAATTCAGATTTTCCATTTGAAATTCAGAAAATATCAATTGAAATTATGAAAATATCATTTGAAATTCAGAAAATATCAATTGAAATTCAGAAAATATCATTTGAAATTCAGAAAATATCATTTGAAATTCAGAAAATATCAATTATTATTCAGAAAGCATCAACTAAAATTCAGAAACTATCAATTGAAATTCAGAAAATATCAATTGAAATTCAGAAATCGTCATTTGAAATTCAGAAAATATCAATAGAATTTCAATTGATATTTTCTGAATTTCAATTGATGTTTTCTGAATATCAATTGATATTTTCTGAATTTCAAATGATATTTTCTGAATTTCAAATGATATTTTCTGAATTTGAATTGACATTTTCTGAATTTCAAATGATATTTTCTGAATTTAAATTGATATTTTCTGAATTTCAAAGGACGGTTTCTGAATTTCAAATGATATTTTCTGAATTTCAATTGATATTTTCTAAATTTCAAATGATATTTTCTGAATTTCAATTGATATTTTCTGAATTTCAAATGATATTTTCTGAATTTCAAATGATATTTTCTGAATTTCAATTGGTATTTTCTGAATTTCAAATGATATTTTCTGAATTTCAAATGGAAATTCTGAATTTCAATTGATCTTTTCTGAATTTCAAATGGAAATTCTGAATTTCAATTGATATTTTCTGAATTTCAAATGGAAATTCTGAATTTCAATTGATATTTTCTGAATTTCAAATGGAAATTCTGAATTTCAATTGATATTTTCTGAATTACAGTTGCAAAAGGTGTAGTAGTTCATATATTATTAAATTAAATTTCACTCAGGGAACTTCTGCAATAAGCACTTGTTAGTTATTCAAGTTGTATTTCAGTGAAATTATTCTAAATGAAAACACTCATTTGTTAAAGAAATGTAAATTTTAATTACATTCGTATTTCATTAAAAAAAAAAACAATCAATATAAAATACTGAAAATTTGTAATATACATTTAATGCAGTCGTTTTTTTTTTATAAATAAGCCAAATAACATGTATGTAAATAAATTTTGTTAGTTGGTTTGACTAATTTGTGGTTCATTTTATTAACTGTCAAATACAAAAGGAAATCTAAGTTGAATTTAATGAAATATTAGTAGTCCTATTTTCAAGTGAAATTTCATTAGTTTTAAATTACATTTGCAGCGGTCTTTACGAACAAAATATTTTATGTGTTCGTATACTGCTGGGGTAGTTTCTCAGATTGAAATAAAAATTTGACTATTTTGCAATTTTATAAAAAAATTATAACATAATTCCTATCATGTGACCTCAAGATATATGCCCATTGTGCTTATAATGTAAGCACTACTACTTAAGAAAGTATTGCTAATGTAAATTTAACAATTCAATCTGTATTGCCATCCATGACTATTATGTTAAATTGGTTTTTATTATGAAAGGCAATGAAAATGAAATTTAAAACAGAAGACTATTTTTTCTTCTTATTTTCGAAAATATTTATGAGGCTGTTTGCTTCTTTGCTCCATTTCGATGAGATTATGGTGTCTTTAAAATGAAAATAAAAGCAACAAAATTACTCACATTAAACTGGCTTTAACAATATGATTATGATATGATGATAATAATCACAATGTTAAAACAGCTGCATAAATTTTAGCCACTCAATATTAAGGTCAAATAGCATAACATTAAAATGATTTAAGGAAGCTAAAAAGAACAAGAAAATGAAAGCAAAAAACAACTACAGCTTAAGCCAAAGCAAAAGAAGGTATTTAATAACCAACTACCTAGCTAATGTAACTCACAAAAACACAAAAAACTAAGGAGGGTATTAAGAAAATATGGTAAATATCTACCGGGAAAAACCTTAAGGGAGTTTTTAAAAAATCACATAAATTTTCTTAAAGACCTTAATATCGTATACGCCGAATTGTATACATATAACTGTAAGTGTAGCTGTTGGGTTGTCTTTATGCGTGTTTGTGTGAATTTGGTATGTTTATTGTTCTTTAGTCAATGACTAATTAAAGTGACGCCCTATTAACTATTCATGTGTCTGGCCTTCAGTGACCATTCGTAATAAGCTTCAATATGTGTTATACAAATACAGTATCTGGTCATTACAATAAAAATATATTAAACCACGGAGGAGAAAGACATTCTTGAATATGTTTATAGCTAATTAATATATATTTACAAACTACCATATATATGTATTTGGATCATGCTTCTAATTATTTTATTTTTATAATCATTACACATATGTTTGCTGGAGGAAATTGTAGCCTTGTACCTACATTCTCTATATAAAAAATGTTCTTAACCTGCCGATTATGATAAAAACCATGGAGAAATCATATCAAATATCATCGCATGTACAAAATTCATTGAGTTTCATCCTATTCGGCCTAGTCGTGTTGAAATACTGCATCTCAAAAAACCTAAAAGCTAAATATGGACCTTGCCGGTTATTGGAGGGTTAATATTTGTTGTAATTCTAAAAAACAAATCTCAGAACGTACAAGAAAATGTCAGAAAATCAGTTAAATCTATTTACATATTGCGGCTTTGAAAGTAAATCTTGCCATAATTTGTTAAGTATGTGCTATAGATATTTCAACTAGTCATTTGTACAAGACCTTTACGGGGTTTTTTGGTTGTTGATAGTAAAAAATTTCTTATTAGTATATTGTACCTTATTCTTAAGGATTACCAAGTATTCACTAACAACACCAATGGCAATACCATCACTCCCTCACAAACACCTACACCACCTCGATTTCTATCATCTACACCTAGTCAGTCGTTTGTATACGTGGTATGAGAAAATTAATGTTTTCGAAGTCTTTGTCTATTTTGTTGTATACATTTTGGGTATTTTGTTGATAGTCGTAACAAAAGGTTTCTTGTGTCGTCTGTATGTATACTATTTGTATACGAATCGTTTGGTTCGGATATTTTTGTACTGACTGCTCCTGTGTTCCATTTCATTGTAGTGGTTTCTTGGTGATTGTGTAGAAAACTATTTTCTTGCAATAAATCTTTTTTCTTGCTTGTGTTGACGTTGTGAAAATCAGCGTGAAATTCTAGGGGATTTTCTTTAGTATACGATTTGGTTTATTTACTCAAACAACGGGATTTCATACGAAAATTGAAAGTACAACTAGCCCTCGATTTAGTTAGTACATGGAATTTGAAAATTTTGTTATGAAAAATTGTATAAAACAAACAAAAAAAACTTAAGTAATTTGTACTTTGAAATAGTTTAATATCAGAAATATAATCTATTTAACAGACTGAGCAATCGTACAAATTTCATTAGTACATATACCGATTTTAGTCGTTAAAATATTAAAGTATATAATAGAAGAAAAAGTTACATCAAATCTTAATAAAAGTCTTTAGTAAAAAGAGATGGCAAAGCAGTAGAAAAAGCCCTGCAATTAATGATTTCGACATACTTTTTTTTCAATAGAACCGCTAATGATTTTAAAATTGAGTTGCAATAGGGGAGGAGTACTCCTACACCAAGAAAACAGATTCGGTGTTGACAACTGCATTTGTAGCCAATCGAATGGTTCGGTTGTGGTAACCGAGTTTTTCAGTTCTCACAACAGAAAACCAATTGAAACAGGTCTAATTTCAGTATGACAACGGAATTTCAGTTGTATCAAGAATAATTCGCTAGGTACAACCGAAAAATTAATTTGATGCAACTGAATCATTCGATTGGCAACAAGTTGGGTTGCCAGCACCGAATCTGTTTTCTGGGTGTAATTCAAAATTTTTTCAATACTTTTCGAGCGAGTTCAAAGGAAACAATTTTTCATCAATTAAAAATTAAAAAAAAAAATTTATTATATTGCCGCCACCGGATATCAGACTGGCGAGCCAAGATTGCTAGTCCAGCTCTCTACCACTGAGCTATTCTTTAATACCCAGCAAAATGTCAGTAATGTGTGCTCATTACTAATACCCAAATTATAAGCAGCAGAATTAGAGTCTACTGCATATAATTCAGTATCAAAACTCATTACTTTTATTAGCCAAGGTCGTTTTTGTAAGCAGTTGTCCATATTCGTTGCATGAAAAAACGCCCAAAATTTGTGCATCTGCTTACCCGCTGCATAATAAAATTGTACAAAATAAATAGTTTAAAAAAACGAGTAAAAAAGTTAAAGTCGGGCATGCGAACTATATAATACCCTACACCAGTCTGATTAAAAATTCTATCTGAAATTCGAGTGGGTTATAACGGACTTGTGTCAAATTTTTCTGTAGAATGATAAAATAAGAGAAAATCGAAAATATAGCCCATATGGGCTATAGGTCCAAATATGGACCAATCATATCTAGAAGCAATAGGCTTTGTCCTTGGGACCATGTGAGTCAGCGAACCAAATTTCATTGAAATATCTTCGTATTTGCGACCTGCAGCGTATAAAAAAGCCAATTTTGGGGGGGGGGCTTTATATAGGCACTAGGTCTAAACATGGACCGATTTTCACCAAAATCAATGGGCTTCGTCCCTGGGCCAACCAAATTTGTAACAAATTTTATTAAAATATATTAACATTTGCGACCACAAAAAAAAATGCATGGAGAGACAGACAGACGGACGGACGGACGGACGAATAGACGGTCATCGTTAAATCGAAATAAAAAGTAAGTCTGAAGCGATCGGTATACTACAAGAAGGTAGATCTAGGCCCAATATTCTTTGGTATTACAAACATCAGCACAAACTTATTATACCCTCTCCACGTAGTGGTGTAGGGTATAATAAGTAGTTATTCGTATGCTGATAAGGAGTTAGAATATAAGTGGCTGCAGATTGTCGAATAATTAGGCTTACTCATATATTTATTTGTGGTTTAAAAATAAGTAGTTACCAATATCACATTATTTTTGTATTGTAAGTAGTCGCACATAAGCTAGACTGCTTATAAGAACGACTTTGTAAAAAAAAACTAGTACTGTCACTAAATTATAAGTAGTAGAAAATTTTAATTTATTTGGTAATGAAATATTTTGCTGGGTATGAAAGTTGACTTGCATAGAAGTACCACTTTGTCATTCGGATATATTGTGCTTTATTCCCTTCAATAAAAGTACTTATTAAACAAGTGCAATTCAATATTGATTTCAGTACTATTTTTACATTTTTTCATAATTTTTAAAAAATATTGAATTTAAACAAATTGGCCCTTACTACAAAGGATTATTTTGAATTTAGATCGACTTTATTTTTAAACATTTTGTGTATGAAAATCCTAAAAAAATATTTATATTTTCAAATATTTTGATTGATTGAAAATAAATTACCCAAGCAGAATGATCAAAAAATAAACAAAGTCAAAAAATACTGCCACGCAAAATCTCAACTAAAGTCGGCTTTAACCAAAATGTACATTTGGAAAATTTAGATAGTAAGGGTAAAAATAAAAAAAAAAAATAAAAAGAATTAAATAAAATAAAAAAAATTAATAAAAATTATTAAAAAATATTGGTCCCACCGGGAATCGAACCCGCGATCATCTGTTTGAAATCACTTTCTAGGATCACTCTTAAAGCAATTTTGCTTTATGTTAGTCAAAGTTTTGACACCGGTGTTTACTGTAATGGAACCGAAATTCCGTTTTCATAAAGAAATTATTATTGCTTCAATTAATTACAGTTGTGAAAGTGAATTATCCGGTTGTCATCATTATTCGTTATCAACAATATAATCTCTTTTCCTGATTTAAGTGAGAAATATAAAGATCTAGTGAAAAGGGTATTGTAAAAATCGAGGGATAGGTGTATATAAAGACATTCGTCCTTAAGTTTTATTATAATATTGAAAGCTTATTTTATTAAACAGTTTTGTTTTTTTCTAGCATATAAAAAATTAATTTGGAATATAATTCATAGATCTCTACTTTATGTTATAACATGTGTGAAAAAAAAACACAAACGCGAAGAAAATAATTCATGTTGGTGTTAAGTATGCAAGCAATTAGGTGTATGGAGATAAATATCCTAAATATGAAAACACATATTATCCAGTTATTTAATATTAAGTTTACTTTATACACATAGAAGATAAGTCGAAAAACCTGAAATATTGTACATGCCACAATTTGTCGTATTTTAGATAAAGTAAATTCGACGCATACATTTTCTTATTGCTTATATTTTTACACAAAATATTTTTAAAACGTGTTTAATACTTCATTACATTTCCAGAAAGGTATAAAAACTAAAAAACAGTTTGGAAATAAACAAGTTATTACAAATTCTTCACATCATTAATGTGTCAAAGACCACTTGGTTATGAAATCCAAAAATAAATTATATATTGCTTTTTAGTCAGTTAAGTGTTTATAACCAGAGTTTCGAACGACTGCTAATAGCAGTCGTAATTTAGTTAAATTTTCATATTTTGTAAGCAACGTGCTTAAAAAACAGCACTCGCTTTCATTTTATATTATGAACTTGCTTATTTCAGTCTAACTGTGTAAGTAAATTTCAAAACACACACAGTCATCATTTACATTTTTTAAGTTTTCAAACTAAGCGCAGCGTAACTGTGTGAGTTCAGCAACAAAACAAGTTGTGTTTCTTCTGCTTGCTGCGTTTTGAGTTACTGGTTAATGTGTTTTTACTTGACTGAGTAACGAAAAAAAAACTGCATAGTAGACTTAGAATAGCAGACTGGATAGTAGACTGGGGTCAGCAAACTATGTAGTTGGAACTTAAAGAGTTTTGTATATGCAAACAAAAGAAAAAAGAAACACTAGCAGCTTTAAAAAGAAAATACAATTAAACTTATCATATTTCCTATTTTATTTATTATTTTGTTAATTATATAATTTATATAGTAATTAATTTCACACTTTATCGTAAATATGTATGTACGTATAATACTTTATTCTGATCAATTGTGGTACATAGTACATATGATTTGATTTTTTTAAATTGTCATTAATATGACACTAACTTACAACAATTTATTTTTTGGACAAATTACTACACCCAAAAAATACATGGTAGTTGATCATTATTTTTTCAATTGTATCATATGTTGGCTGAACAGAAAAATTTGTTATTTTAACAAAATTTATTCCTGTTTTTCAGCTTAAAATAAAATCTGTTAATTTTAAAACATTTTTTGTTAAATTTAAAAAATCTAAATTTAAGTCAACTTTATTTTTTTATTACTATTCTTTTGTTTTTGTTAATTAATTTATATAATAATTAATTTAACACTTTATCGTAAATATATACATTTCTGCATTGATTCAATTGGTACATATAATTTGCAGGTTTTTTTTAATTAATCCACTCTGATATATGTATGTAGGTATATGTAAAAAATATGTCGTTTAGGTAACACTACCTTACAACAATTAATTTTTTGGAGAAATTACTACACCTAAAAAAATACATAGTTGTTGATCACTATTCAGTTATGTCATATGTACTATATATTTTTTTTTTCAAGGTCGGTTACCGTTATCGTTATAACACCTTTATCGATAAAATACCGTTTTAAATTGAATACCGTTATCAATACCTCTAAAAAAAATTGGAAATACCGTTATCGTTACCGATATCGTTATTTTTATAGGTAGTTCCCGGTATTTATTAATTTATGTAAAAAATGCCAGTTTTTGAAATTTTTTATTTTATAATTTTGAGTTTTTTATAAAAAAATTTATAGATAACAATTTTACTTATTAAAAGTACCAGCATTGAATTCATAGCTCATAATCTGTATTTTTAACAACTAAAATTAAAAATATGCTATATTGAATGAGGGGTATGTATTGTTGATCTTTTATTTGGTAAAGCACCGTAAGTTGTTTGAGTTTCACGTGAAAAAACTGTTATACTCCATATAAAAAAAATGATTTTTCACGACAATTAGTTTACGTGAAAATTGTGTAGAGTTTGTTTTCACGCAAATTTAATGTACAAGATTATTATTTATCTTGGGAAAATGTGACATTTTATGTTTATTTTGATTGTGTCTTTGTTATAAAATTAAAAAATTGTTCATTTGTTTAAATTAAATTGCAATTTGAGGCATTTAAATTTCGAGTGAAATTTTTCCACGTGAAAAACAACTTACGGTGCTTAAATGAATGTTTTTTTTTTTAGTTTGACTCTAGATCATAAATTAATAGCACTTTCTGTTTAAATTATTTTTCAAATTAAAGAAAGATGATACAATTTTCACAAGTAAATTACAAAGAATAAATTTTTTTAATACCGGTACGTTACCGAAACAGTCTTAAATGCCATTACCTTTACCGTTGCCGAAACAAACAAAATTTGATACCGTTACACTTAACGTTATTCGATTCGGTAAGCAAACTTGCTTTTTTGTTTGTCATCATGCTAACTCATGCATTTTCCCGATAAAATTTTATGGAATTTAATACCAGAGATGGGCCAAAATAAATTTTCATTTGCATTGCGACAAGAAATGATCATACGTGGGCTTTTTTAATTTGCATTGTATTTTAATTTGCATTCTCCATTTATTACAATTATTAGAAATACAAAATTTTGAATTAATAAATAAATTGGCAACATAATTAATTTTTTTAAATGGTTGTTGAATTTGTGGCAATTGCAATAAATTCAATTTTGATTCTGAGTTTAAAATATAATTTGTAACTTTTTATATTAAGGGTTTTTATATAAACTCGTAAATTCATTGTAAACCTTGTATAAATAAAAACCATATTTTTTATGTATGGAGTTTGACATTAAACTCATAAACATACTAGTTTTAAAATGTTTACGAGTAGAATACGAGTTTATATGAAAACCCCTATTTTGTTTGATTTTGGCAATTTTTTAAATCTATTTTCACAATAGTTTTTTTTTTTATATTTACATCAGCTGTTTTACCAAAGTTTACCCGAAGAAAAAGTCTGGTTAAATTTTGGTAAAAAGAGACACACTAATACACTCTCATTAGCGCTCTCATTTACCCAATTTTCGAGTACGGGAACGCTTTTGGGTAAATTTCGATAACATTGGGAACGTACGGGAACGCACTTATTGTCATATGCTTTATGTGTCATCATTCTATAAGTGCCACCCTCCAAAAACGCCGGAAAATTGAATCCAAAATTTTAATTATTTTTTTGTTAATCTTTACAAAAATCTAAGGTCAAATACAGCTACTCCGAAATTTTAGAAGTACCCATATATTTAATGTGTTTTTTTTTTTTTTTTAAATTGCCTGTAGGTGATATTTATAGAATATTCGGTGTATATATTGTATAGGTTCTTCAACCAATATATCGATAAGCGTGTTCGTTTACTTACTACAAATTGCTACTTTTACTACAACAGGAAAAGTTCAATTCAAAAAATAAACAAAACTTTCCAATTGTAGTAAAATTAGTAAGAATTTCGAGTAAACGAACACACTGGATATCAAATGAAATGTCAACGTAAAATAAAAAATTGCCAAAATCAAACAAAATATAAAAAGTTACAAATTAAGTGGGTTATTTTGTAAAACGCAACGCCTTGTGTTGCGTTGATTTGTGTATAAATTGTTATTGTTACAAAAACAATTTGTATGGAAAACAACGCAACTCAAGGCTTTGCGTTTTACAAAATTACACCCTAAATTTTAAACACAAAATCAAAATTGAATTTATTGCAATTGCCAGAAATTCAACAACCATTTAAAAAAAAATTAATTATGTTGCCAATCTATTCATTAATTAAAAATTTTGCATTTCTAATACTTAATTGGAATAAATGGGGAATGCAAATTAAAATAAAATGCAAACTAAAAAAGCCCACGTACATATGATCACTTCTTGTCGCAATGCAAATGAAAATTTATTTTGGCCCATCTCTGGTACTAAATTTCATAAAATTTTATCGAGAAAATGCATTAATTCAAATTATATATGTATATACTCTACGGGTTAGTATTATGCTAAACAAAAAAAGATATGTAGTACATATGACATAATTGAATAGTGATCAACAACAATGTATTTTTTTAGGTGTAGTAATTTCTCCAAAAAATTAAATGTTGTAAGGTAGTGTTATCTAAACGACATATTTTTAACATATGTGACAGCGCATAGAGAAAGGGACCTAAGGGTATAAAAATCAATTTTTTTTTGTGGACAACATCTGAGCATCGAATGAGACCGATCCCATGCTCTCCTGAACAAAACCGGTTTTTACCCTTAGGTCCCTTCTATTTTGCGCGTCACATATACCTACATACATATATCAGAGTGGATTAATTAAAAAAAACCTGCAAATTATATGTACCAATTGAATCAATGCAGAAATGTATATATTTACGATAAAGTGTTAAATTAATTAATATATGAATTAATTAACAAAAACAAAAGAATAGTAATAAATAAATAAAGTTTACTTAAATTTAGATTTTTTAAATTTAACAAAAAATGTTTTAAAATTAACAGATTTTATTTTAAGCTAAAAAACAGGAATAAACTTTGTTAAAATAACAAATTTTTCTATTCAGCCAACATATGACACAATTGAAAAAATAATGATCAACTACCATGTATTTTTTGGGTGTAGTAATTTGTCCAAAAAATCAATTGTTGTAAGTTAGTGTCATATTAATGACAATTTAAAAAAATCAAATCATATGTACTATGTACCACAATTGATCAGAATAAAGTATTATACGTACATACATATTTACGATAAAGTGTGAAATTAATTAATATATAAATTATATAATTAACAAAATAATAAATAAAATAGGAAATATGATAGTTTAATTGTATTTTCTTTTTAAAGCTGCTAGTGTTTCTTTTTTCTTTTGTTTGCATATACAAAACTCTTTAAGTTCCAACTACATAGTTTGCTGGCCCCAGTCTACTATCCAGTCTGCTATTCGAAGTCTACTATGCAGTTTTTTTTTCGTTACTCAGTCAAGTAAAAACACATTAACCAGTAACTCAAAACGCAGCAAGCAGAAGAAACACAACTTGTTTTGTTGCTGAACTCACACAGTTACGCTGCGCTTAGTTTGAAAACTTACAAAATGTAAATGATGACTGTGTGTGTTTTGAAATTTACTTACACAGTTAGACTGAAATAAGCAAGTTAATGGTTGAATATGAAAGTGTGAACTATTTTAAGCACAGTCACCAGTTGAGGCAAATTTTTTTTAAACTTGTTATTAAACACTGTTTATAACCATCGCAATTAATATTAGAATTAATTACTAAATAATTTTTCTAAAGTTAATTTACAGGGAGAAGAAGAAGAACATATTTTTATTGAAAATCCCTTGTGATGCTAAATTTGTCAATAAAAATGTTTTCTTCTTCTTTTACTTTTAAATTGACTTTAGGAAAGATATTTTTATTTTCTGAGAATTCCTATTGCTTTGTTATATTAATTTTTGATTATTTAGCCCCAAAAGTAATATGAGTAGCAGATTTTGTTTTTAGTGTCTCTAGAATAACCCCAAAAATAATAATTTTTCTGAAGCATTTTCAAATCTGAAATTTCTGTTTTCTGAAAATTTTGTTAAATAGAAACCAAGAATTTGAGCATTTAATTTTTAAGATTTATTGCGTTCACTTTAATTAATTTTCATTTAAATTTACACAACTTATTGTAGGAGACTTAATGTATACAATAAATATAATAAATTTACAGCCAGTGAGTAAATGTAAAAAATTACACACACGATGCGTAAGTTAACTACAAAAAATATTTGTAAATATACATAGAAAAATTTCAGAAATTATGCATAATTTTACCAATTTCGTACGTAAATTTACCTAATTAAATACGTTATACCACCCAAGAATAAAGGAGTAAAATAATTTTTAAAACATTTAGTTTCACTTTCACAATGTATAGTTAGCTTTAACTGACACATTTGTTGTTGTTTCACATATAAAATTTGAAATTAAGTGTTGGCTAGATTTTAACTGAACATTCAGTAATCGGGCCTTAATTGATAAAAAAAAAATTAAGCATAACACAAGTCTCGGTTTTGGGACATTCCTTCGTTGAATAATCTCAGATTTTCCGCGCTTTTTCTTACAGATTTTGAAAACTATTTACAAGAGATTTAGCAAACCGATTTCTATAGGAAACAGTGGTTAGAATCTGGGGCAGTTTCTGTGGGAAAATGTCCCTGGAATGGAAGAGTTTTCTATAAGAAAAAGTTTTAGAAAACTGGGGGTTTCTCTAATCATTATTGAAGGATTTTTCTGTAGTAGAAAGTACTCTGAATATCATGGTATTTTCATAGGAGAAAAAAACTCAAAATATTCTTTCTTTGATGGTTTTTGTTTATAAAAAATTCATCGGAATCTAAGATTTTTTTATAGGCAAAAGTTCTCAGAATCTTGGGATTGACCTGCTGGAGAAATTCAACAAAATCTTAGCCTTTTTTTATAGAACGTTCTCGGAATTCTGGTGTTCTTAAGTATGTTGGAAGAACTCTTTCAAATACGTGGAATTTACGAATAATTTCACTCTCTCCTATTGATAAAGCCTTAAATTATGAGCTATTTATCACATAGAAAATGTTTTAGATTCTAGAACTTTTGATAGAAGAAGGATTTCAGAAAAATGTGACAGAAAAAGCGACAGATACTATTAATTTTTTATTAAGAAAATTCTTAGATTCTAAACACTTTTTTATAAAAAAAAAACTTAGATTATGAACACGATTTTTTTTTTATTCGAAATGAAAAGCCTTCCTTTAGAAACATCTTCTGGAAGAACTCTTTTTATAATTAAAGATTACTAAATGTCCAATTTAACTCAGAATTACACTTTATTTAAAATATTTTGAATATTGCAGAAAAAATAAATAAATAAAAAGGCGCTGTGTGAAATTTGGTCCTAAAGCCAAGCGGTAAAGAATACTGAAAGAAGCTCAGAACCCCTTCGATTATATTAAAAAGATATTATTATATGTAAATTTGACCTAAGCCAGCAACAATTTCCCATACAAATTCGCTCTTTGAAAAAATAATAATTGGAGAACGAAAAAAAAGTTGGACTTGTTCGGACATGTTTTGCACAAGCGGTAGATTCGTCTCTAAAAAAGCTTTCATTTGATACCCAAATTGTCTATTCCTTGAAATTGTGATAAATAAATAAAAAAACTGACCCAAGTCTTAACCACGAAATATGAAATTAGAACGCTGAAAAAATTAGTGTATATTATTTTACATATCGTCGACTGGCTTGCAAAATGTCACATGTGTTTTTTAATACATTTTCAGGAGAGCGAAAAAACTGTTTCAAAATCTACTTTTAAGATATTTTATTGGCATCATATGCCTTAATGATTCACGATCTCCTTTAGTAAAATCATCATTAATGCATATGATACCAACAAAATATCTTAAAAGTAGATTTTGTAACAGTTTTTTCGCTCTCCTGAAAATATATTAAAAACACATATGACATTTTGCAGGCAGGTCGACGATATATCTGACATTCAAAAAAACAAAAAACAAAATGCTTTAGATATGGTTTTATTATTACAAATTTCTTTAAGTTATAAAAAAATAAAAATGGCAGATACACCTTGATGGCTGATTAAAAAAATAATCAGCCATCAGGTGTTTATTACCAGTAATAAATAAAAAAATATTTTAAAAAATATGCCGCGAATTTTGGTTTTTATTTCGGTATCGGTCCAGTTTTTTAAAAGCAACAGTGAAAGTAACGTATCAGAAAATACTTAGAAAATTAATTCATTCTCTTTGGTTCATATTTGTAATAATTTAGTAATATGCCTTCGGTTGCCCGGTCATGGGATAGGTCCTTGGAGGGCAATTGACTACCCGTAGGGTAGTTTTTGATATTTGTTAAAAACAAAAAAATATTTTTAGTCAAAAATTTATTTAAAATTTTTTTTTTTCCAAAATATATCTTTTTTTTTGGTATTTTTATAATTTTTATACTCGTACTATAAGTACCTATGGTAATTGAAAAATCATGATATAAAAACTAG
The DNA here is from genome assembly GCA_949987735.1 of Leucophora obtusa. NCBI lineage: Eukaryota > Metazoa > Arthropoda > Insecta > Diptera > Anthomyiidae > Leucophora > Leucophora obtusa. The sequence continues at coordinate 207,651,107 of OX465298.1, forward strand.
TCCTTTATCGTTAATTTTGCATTTTCGCTAAATCTACCACTATATTTTCATATATTTATAATTTGGGGATTGTGTCATGTCGAGTGATACCAGTATCTTATATCTTAAGTTAGTTGTGCCACAGTGTGCTGTAATAAATACCTCTATTTTCCGCGTTTTTGAAACAGATTTTCTGCTATACAGAAAAACACGCCACTTTCAAAACTGCAATTACTATATTTCTTGCAGCGCTGGAAAACTGTAAAAAATACGAAATTTGATACCATGTTGTTCATATTTGATTAGCATAGCCGTTAACATACTAAAAATCGTATCACTAAAAAAACTGCAAATTCTGGAAACCAAATATTAACATTAAGGCTATTAAACTTCATATTTTGAAGAGAACGTCGACATATTTGTAAATGTGTTTAACACATAACAATAATCTTTTGATAAAATTTGACTATTTAAGTGGCTGTAAAAGTGAACACGATATTCCATACATCTAAAAAGATATCAAATTGGAAACTAATTTCAAACATTTCTCTTAGGAAACAGTGTGTGTTCTGTCAAACTTTAATATTTATTGCATACTGGTGTTCAATAGATTTTTTTTTGTCTACAACTCAAACAGCCTTTTAAAAGACATTTTATTTCCTTTTTACGTTTTCAGCGATATTTTTGTTGTTTTTATTTCACCAACAAATACACGTACTACCCAATACGCCATTTAGTTTATCTAGTTATACACACACGCATGCAGACAACGTTTCTCAAAGTAATGCACTTAAGAATTTCCTGTGTATATTTGAATGACTTGAAACTATTACTTTACTTTATATGCATATTTGGATGTGCTACTAGTAGTAATAAGTATTTGAAAGTGTATGGCAATAGAGTACATTACAAATATGCGAGCATTGATGTGTATTTAAATTCAATTTGACTCTAAATTGTATTTTGTTTTTACAACATTTATTTTTCAGGGAATATACTTATTTAAGTTATATTTGTAAAAGAATAAAGTCATCCTTGTAATCAAAGTTTATTGAAATTTTTGTCGGCAGGCTCACGACAACAAAATAAAATAAATAAAATTAAAGAGGAAAATTGATTTACAACTCTATTGTATATTACACTATGACATAAAATCTGAGGGTGAACAATTCTAACGCTTAACGAAACTAATCGGAGAGTTTAAAGCTCCATACCTATAATCGATTAAAAAAGTAAAAACCTTAGAACCGTTTCCCGGAACTAATAAAAAATCATATTATTCAATATTGCTTTCTTTGGAAAGAGGATAAAGAAGAAATGAAACGTGTTGAAAGATGAAGGTCTTCAAATATGGCAACACTGTAATTGCGCTAGTTGTTGAATCGTAGACCATCCATTGCGCGCCATCCGATATAGAGTTGGTGAACTTTGCTGAAGCTTTTTGGTTCATAGCCCTGTTATATTATTTTAATTCTCTGGGATTAGGTGCTATAGGAACACCGAAATAGGACGCTGCGATATGTATGGATAGTAAACTCATATTATATTATTTTCCCAAATTCATGTTGCTGTAACTGGGGATCAATTCTAAAACCTTATTTTTAACAGTTCAATGCCCTAACTATTAAACCACACCGCCCCTAATATTTTGAAAGCAAAAACTCTGAAGTATTTGTTAGGAAAGTATACTAATAGAGAAAAATAACTGAGTTTTTGAAAAAAGTATTTATTAAGTTATTTCATAATAAGGAAATAAATGGCATCTTTGCAGAATTAAATGTCGAAGAAGCTATTTTTATTTTTAAATTTAAAAATAAAAATTAAACGACCGTATGCCTAATCATTATGTTTAAAATTAATGCTAGGTTTTCTCCCCATGCCCATTTTGGGGATTATGACCGATTTCTTCGGGCATAGTCGCCAAAATAAAAGTGGCGTAGGTGACCGAAAATGTTCTAGGATATTGTCAATATTTTCCAGAAGAAGCTCGTCATGCAAAAATGCACCTAAGCTCGGCCGACTTAAAATGAAAATAAGAAAAAAATAAAAAAATTTTACTAATCTTCTTATTACCACAGGTAAATATGAAAAAATACTTTATTTTGTCTTACTTAGAAGGTCTCAAAACCTAATATATACAAATACTGGTGTAAGGATTGAAAATAAACACTTTTCGTTATTGTTTATTGCCTAATGCGTAGATCTCTTATCTTCAATATGACAAATATATTACTCAGATAAATTTAAACAAACATAAACTCCAAGACAATCGAATTAAACTTGGTTAAATGGAAATGGAAAATATACTTAAACCTACTTAAAGCAATTGCATGACAAATATATCGATTGAACATATTTGTTGTAAGTAATTTATTTCAAGTATTTGCTTAAAACATTATTGTGGCTGTAATGATGCGTGTCAGTCAATATGCATACATACTAGGGTATTCAATCGATTAAGTTTTATTCGGTTAATCGATTAATTTTTCGACTAATTTAAAATGTTAAAATTTATAATAACGAATAATTCGAATAATTTCATACGATTAATCGAAATTAGAAAAAATTTACAAAAACGTTTAAAAATTATATATTTTTGTTTTAGACTAGTAATTTGCTGTAGGCTTGTACCTATCCGGATTTCATTCTGGCCTAAAAAACTCATCAGGGGACGAATTTTTAGAATTGCTAGAAATACTTGTTAAAAAAAATAAAAAAAAAAATAAAATAAAATAATTTTTGAAAGCAACAACTCTGTAAGGAAGTTGTTAGGAGAGTACCTATCCTGATGAAGAAAAATGGCAGTTTTTGGAAAAAAGTACTTATTATGTTAATTCATAATAAGGAAATTGGCCTCGAACTAAATTAATAAATTTCTAATTAATCAATTAAAATGGTCGGAAAAAGAATTTTTTATTTTAAATAAAAATTAAAAAACCAAAAAATATAAAATAAAAAAAAAATCAAACAAAGCGATGAAGTGCCGTAAAGTAGAGGGAAAATCAAATTCTCTCTTCATTTACCTTTTTATTTATTTAATGTATAGGAAAGGGATACACATTGATGTACCTTCGTATCTATTTTTCTTTAATTTTTTAACTCAAAATTTGAATATGTAACAGAGGGGACAGAAAAAAAACACATTGACAAAATATGATCTCAATTTCTTATTTTTATGTATTTCAGAAGATTTACTGAAATTGTTTTTGTTTCTTTTTTTAAATAAAATTATTAAAAATACAACAAATATATACTATTTTACAGAATATATTTTGATTAATCGACTTATTCTTAAATTTTATTCGATCGGTTAAGAAAAAAAAACCCGAATAATTATTTGCACGATTAATCGATTAAAATAAAAAGTTGATTAATTGAATACTCTAATGCATACATATATAGGATTACATGTATAAATAAAGATACAATTTATATTAGGGTTGTAACTGATGCGTATACTTAATATTCTGTTTCGTATAATAATATTACTTATACCATTCGTGCATTCTATTTAACTCATTATGGACACGCAATAGAGCCGCTCGACATTATTTAATCAAACTTTGCAGATATATAGAGCAGTGCCTCATTATAAAATTCTTAAATTTTGTCAGTTTTAAAGCGTCCTCTACACTGAGAGAATTATCTGCATGATGTTAATGAATTTTTGCATAAAACTATTGAAGTTTCACTGGAACTCGTCCATTGAAACTTTTCATTGATTTAATGGAATTTTTCATAAAATGTTGTGAAAAATTTCATTTATTAAAAGTTTCATACATTCAAAGAAAAAGTCCCTTTAAAACTAGATTCATGAAATATGTGGAGTTTTTCATCAAATTTAATAAAAAATTTTATTTACTTTGTGAAGAAAACTTCATAAGTTTACTGAAAAATTTCATTCAAACTCGAAAGCAGCTCAAGATACAAAAATCTAAATCAGAAATCTCAATCTATCGACTGAGTTATCTGGACATGTAATATTTAATAGAGAAAAATATAATAGATCTGCAACATACCAAAAATCAAAAATATGTTATTACATATATTCTTACCAGTGTTGAAAAAATATTAAGCCTAAAAATAAATTTAAAAAAATTACAAAATATCTAGAACATTATTTTATACTTGAAATAATAAAAAAAAACAAGTCATTATTGGTAGGTAACACATTATTGGTTTTGAAATAATGTAAAAATAACTAGTTATTAGTGACTGATTATTATATGTTTTAAAATAATACAGATAGTAAGTCGGTGTCATTATTGGTAGTACAATAAATAATGAGATGTTACTAGCATTGCTACACTGGTAGTATAAGCAAATCGGAGACAAAATGCCAAAAAAGAAAAATCTTCAATTTCAATCCCAGTGTGCTCAAATTGTCACCATACACTTTTAAGTTCATATGTGAAATTCGACATTTCGATAAACACATTCCACCCTAATTAACATATATGAGCATATTAAGTATGTACCATATAAATATTTGCTTTGATGTCATGTTAAATTAGATAAATACTAGTTAAATTGAATATAATTTAAAACATTCAACTCATTCAACATGTTCATAGATAAACTTTAATTGCAAGAAATTATATTAAATTTAATTTATTTAATAAAAATTAAAAATAAATAAAATTATTCGTACCTTGTTTTGTTTGGTAATTCGAATTATGTAAAATCTAAAAATAAATTGAAATAATTTAAAATTAAATTTAGTTAAAGGGCTAACACCTACATATATAAAAATGTGAAAAAATAAGACTGTAAGTTGTTGTTACTGGGTGCATAACATAAAAGTGAGGGATATTTGCCAAGTTATGGGCATTTATTGTGAAACATTGGTACAGTACAAATTTATTCAAAGTATTGGCCATTATTAGCTATGACATTTTCATCTTTCTGGCAACATATGGATTCCAAAAGAATTTCTAATTTTTCGAGGCCAAGAACGAATCAAGCCAATTTCGGCTAACCTGTCCTAAAATGAAGCGTATTCCAGTGAGAGCGCTCTGCATCGATCAAAACAAATTTTAATCGGACGGGGCAAGGTCTGGACTATAAGCCGAGTTTGGTAAAATTTCCCAACCACTATTTTCTAAATAGTTTTTAACCGGTCTTGTAACATGTGGCCGAGCGTTGTCATGATGGAATATTACTGCTTCATGTCTGGTCGAATATTCCGGGCGTTTTTTTTTTGTGCCAATGATCGCTTGAAATGAATCATTTGTGTGCGGCACAGGTCCCCTGTGGTCGTCTAGCCCAATTTTTGCATCTTATAATAGATGACGCCCTTCTGGACCCACCTAAAAAAAAAAAAAATCCGAAAATAATAAAAAATTAAAAACAGCATTCCTCTGGGCGCCATGGATATTCGGCTCTGGCGTTGATTTGGCTGGTTGGCCGGGTTTTATATACGATTTCTTGCGCTTTGGGTTATCGCAATGGATCCATTTTTCATCACCAGTAATTATTGGATGCACAAATGAATTCGTTATGTGGCGTTTGGGTAGAATTTCCTGCTGCTTAAAAACATTTTAAAATTACTGCTTGAGTGACTCCTAATGATTTGGCAAGCTTTTCTTGAGTTTGACAACAACCTTCATTGAGTAATGCCTCCAATTCAGTATCTTCGAACTTTTTTGGCTGACCTGCCCGGTCTTTTTCTTCCTTGTAAAATCAGCATTTCTGAACCGCACAAACCATCACTCGCATGTCTAAATCGCTGGAGCATATTCAGGATAAGCTTCGGTGAGCAGTCGATGTGCTTCAGCTGCACTTTTTTCCAAATTGAAGAAGTAAAGCAAAACTTCCAGCAAATGTTGCCTTGTTTTCAGAAAATTCGACATTTTCGAAACACAAAAATAAAGAACAAAAAAAATTTATTGTTTGCACTATTTCGTCCGATAACTAAGTTAGAATAAATGACTGATGTTTACCCTGCAAAATGCCATATAAGTTATTCAAAACACAAACCATGTTCAAAAGGTAGGCCATCTGTTGTGAATTCCGCATTCAGTTTTACGCCCAATATTTATTTAATTGTGCTAACAAGGAAGGCACCTCAAAGGATTCCCCCTGAGAATCGGATATACACTCACAATAACTTTACCGTAAAAGTTCAACAGTTGTTTAAAAAGTAAATCAGTAAAGTTGATTTAATTGAATAAGTAGTTAAATTGCAAAGAAATATATTTTTTAACTTTTTCTATCAGTCATTCAAGAAATAAAATACACAAAATACGGACTTTCGGTAGAAGTTAAAATATTCAATCAAAATTTTCTGTTAAAAACAATCAGTTTTTAGAATACAAGTAATTTTAAAATAAACTATAAATCTATCATTTTTACCGACTTTGCCAGTTAATAAAATAACAATTAAAAATAAACGACGAAATACAATTGTTTTAAACGAAAAGTGGGTAGTCCTTTTTTTAACTTATTTTCTATTGTTTTAATGTATATATTCGGTTGATTTTAAGGAAAAAATATTGTGAGTGTATGATAAAGGAGAAAAAAATAATGACAAGCCAATTTATTGTCAATCGAATATTTCAGTTACATCAAATGAAGTTTTAGAACCGAATTATTCTTAATGCAACCGTAATTCCGTTGCCGCAGTCAAATTCGTTTTGTCGAACCATTCCATCAACTATAAATGCGCCTGTCAACCCGGAAATAGGTAAAAACGAGTAAAAAAGTTAAAGTCGGGCATGCCGACTATACAATACCCTACACCAGTCTGGGTAAAAGCCAACTAATGTTTGGATCCGAAATTCGAATGGGTTAAAATGGGGCTTGTGTCAAAATTTTCTATAATGTGAGTCAGCGCACCAAATTTCAATAAAATATCTTAATATTTGCGATCTGCAGTTTGTTACCAAGCCAATTTTGGGGGGACCCTTATATGGGCACTAGGTCTTAACACGGACCGATGTTCACCAAAATCAATAGGCTTCGTCCTTGGGCCAACATAGGTATGTGTACCAAATTTCATAAAAATATCTTAATATTTGCGACCTGCAGCGTATAAACAATATAATTTTGGGGGGACCCTTATATGGGCACTAGGTCTAAACATGGACCGGTGTTAACCAAAATCAATAGGCTTCATCCTTGGGCTGACATAGGTCGGTGTACCAAATTTCATTAAAATATTTTAATATTTGCGACCTGCAGCGTATAAATAGTATAATTTTGGTAGGACCCTTATATGGGCACTAGGTCTAAACATGGACCGATCTTCACGAAAATCAATGGGCTGCGTTATTGGGCCAACATAGGTCTGTGTACCAAATTTCATCAAAATATCTTAATATTTGCGACCTGCAGCGTATAAAGAGCATAATTTTGGTAGGACCCTTATATGGGCACTAGGTCTAAACATGGACCGATGTTCACCAAAATCAATAGGCTACATTATTGGGCTAACGGAGGTTTGTGTACGAAATTTCATCAAAATTTCTTAATATTTACGACCTGTAGCGTATAAACAATATAATTTTGGTAGGACCCTTATATGGGCACTAGGTCTAAACATGGACCGATTTTAACCAAAATCAATAGGGGTCGTCCTTGGGCCTACATAAGTCGGTGTACCTAGTTTCATCAAAATAGCTTAATATTTGCGACCTGTAGAGTGCGCACAAGAATGCATGGACAGACAGACAGACGGACGGACGGACAGACGGACATCGTTAAATCGAAATAAAAAAAAATTCTGAGCCGATCGGTATACTATAAGGTGGGTCTAGGACTAATATTTTTTGGTGTTACAAACATCAGCACAAACTTATAATACCCTGACCACATAGTGGTGTAGGGTATAATGACCACATAGTGGTGTAGGGTATAAAGACCACATAGTGGTGTAGGGTATAAAAATAGTTTTTTCATTCCTCAAGGTCTAGAATATTTTGAAAGCAAAAACTCTGTAAAGTATTTGTTAGGAGAATATCCTGATAAAGAAAAATTACAGTTCTTGAAAAAATTACTGATTATGATATTTCATAATAAGGAAATAATTGGCCTCGAAAAAGAATAGATAAATTTTTCATTGTAGAATTAAAGGCCGAAAAAACTATTTTTATTTTTAAATTTAAAAATAAAAATTTAACAAATATATGTTACACCCACTCATTTTACAGAGTTATTTTCTTCCTCGTCTTGTATTAGCAAAGAAGTAAGGTCGAAAGAAGAAAACTTGTATTTGTTTATTACACTATGCACAGAAAAAAGTATCACAAAATTTTAAGTAATTAAAAAAAATTGTTGGCTTTTTACTTAGATATCTAACAATTTTTTTATTAAATGTTTGTAAATTGTATCAAAAATATCAAAAAAATAGCCTTAGAATTTTTTGAAACAAAAAAAAAACAAATCATTTATTTTTTGTTTTCAATTGCTCAAATGTTTGTAAATTGTAACAAAAATTTCAAAAAAGTATTTTTTTTTTGTCAATACGACAACATAAAGCGAATAATTGTTTTAATATAACAAACTCGTTGTTGAGTTTTATTTTTTTATTTTTAACAAATACAAACAAGTTACAAAAAAAATTATTGTATTTACAAAACACATTGTTAAAAAAAAAATTGATTTTATTTTTAACAAATTACAAAAAAGTTACAAAAAGGGATTTGTATATACAAATTCCATTGTTGGTGCCTTTTTAAAAAATTTTTTGTTTGTTTATGCAAAAAAGGTGTTTAACATTACAAACAGAATTTTGTAAATTTTTTCTGTGTGGAACATTTTTGGGATTATTGTCTGGGGGGTGAGAAATTCCAAGTCAGGGTGATGGTACTAGGTCTGTGTAGTAAAACCCTCAAAGGGTTTGGCGTTCGTATGTGTCATTTTTTTTTATGACCTTTTAAATTTTTTCCTTATCTTGATGTTTTTTCGCTTAGTTGTAACTCGAGAACCACCTGTCCGATTTTGATGAAACAAATTTAGAAAAATTTAGAATTACAATTTCTTTAATCCGTTCATATAACATTTTTCTTTATAATCAACAGTTTTGCCGGTAAAAATAAATTTGTGGAGAAAAAAAAATATTTTTTTGCCTAAAAATTAAAATTTTTTATGAATTTAAAAAAAATTTGTTTCATCAAAATCGGACAAGTGGTTCTCGAGTTACAACTAAGCGAAAAAACATCAAGATAAGGAAAAAATTTAAAAGGTCATAAAAAAAAATGACACATACGAACGCCAAACCCTTTGAGGGTTTTACTATACTGACCTAGTACCATCACCCTGACTTGGAATTTCTCACCCCCCAGATTGGCTGTTGTACTGTGTTATCGATGTTGATACAAATATCAACAAAAACTTTCCAAATATTTATATTATTGGTTATTTGCTTGGAAGTTTATATAAATTCAAAAACTTAAATCTACCTTATAACCTAGAAATAGTGCTTGGTAGTACCTGAAAGTTCATTAATTGTCAACCACTGGTTCTAGGAAAGTTTTATTCATAAGTTTTTTCGCTATTTGTTGTGAAATATATTATGAATTCTATTTGGAATTTGTCATATTTGATCTTAAAACAGAACAAAAAATAACACTCATCTAAACAAGAATTTTTAAAATTTCAACGAAATAATTTATTTATTAAACAGCTGACAAACATAACTATTTACTGTAAAAATACTGTTTCTGTAGTTATTTACTACAATATTTAAAATTATTGCTTTAACCAATTGTTATGAAATGCAGTTATTTTCTTTATCTATTTTTATTAAATAACTGCTAATTAATTGTTTTGTAATTTTCAATAGAAAAACAAAGGAATTTCGGTTAGAAAAAGCAACTATTGATTACCACAGCAATAGCTGTCATGCAGTAACTGTCAACCTTTTCTGAGTGCATAAATACCATTTAGGGGAATTGATATAGGATTTTCCTGTGGGAGCTTGGGGTAAATATGGATTTATTCTAACGAATTTAAAAGGATTCGTCTTTAAACTAAGAGGAGCTCATGCAGCAAATTTCATTTAAACAGTTTCTTATAGTTGCGATCTGTAGATTGATTAGAAGTTTTACATGGACCCACGGTCATTGCTAGATCGACTGAGAAAGGGATTTTGAGTCTGGTTCTAGATTAATTTTTTTTTTAATAATCACAAACATTGCCCTTTCTATGTAGTGGTTGTTCTCCATCTACTAGGCTCTTACACTGATGTTTACGCACAGAGAAAATTGATTAATTGTGTCATTTCTTGTCTGCTAAAAGTCTTGCTTGTAGCAATTATTTGCTTGTCACAATCGAATGTATTCCTGACCAATTAAAATATATGGTTTCAACCGAAATTCTGTTTTATTAATCGAATTCCTGTCGCTACAAAAAAATATATCGGTTGCTCCAACGACACTATTCGTTGCAAGAAATTCGTTTGTCACCATGATTGCGTTTTCTCTGTGCATACGTGTAATCCCCTAAATATTTAGTTACAATAATATTAGTGTTATTATTATAATATTGTGCTTTTAGTTTTATTCCCTGCTTTTTGTTCATGGCTAGTGGGTTTTGGTTTTTAAATGTATTCGCATTCATTTGAATTCTATAGAAAATTGTATTTAATTTGTTATTTTCACATCGAATTTGTTTTTGAATAGTGTATTGAAATCATCTACAGCAAATTGAATTTTACGCGTAAATTGAATTGAATAGATATTTGAAATTTATAGCTGCTGATATGAATAAATGAACCAAAGCTTAGGGAAAAATGTCACCTGGAAATATTATTTAATACACTCAATATGATTTGTTAGTTAACGCAGTTTCTTTCCATACATATTTCACAATATATTTTTTTTTCATTTTGGCACATGTTTCTTAAATTAACAACATAAAAGAACTATAAACAAGTGTCAAAAATCATAAAATCACTATATGGGGAGCCCGGAACAATAATTTTAAAATTTAGAACTCCATTAAAAATTACTCAGTTATAATGTTTTTAGTCACCGAACCTTTAGAAAAGTATTTTTTTGCAATAACTTCAGGTGTTGAGGTTGTATTGAAATTGTTGAAAATGGCAGCCAAACCTATAACCAAGGTCATTTGAAATTGTGATTTTTTTTTTGTAACACCGTGTTTTTGGTTATTTTTACGTTTTATTTTATAAATAGTTACACAAAAGTAACATTATTCAAGTATATATTTTTGTTTTCTTTCAATTATTTTTTGGCATCATTTCGAAAAATCGTATTGGTTCTCTTGGCTTATAAAAAAACCAGAATAAATATTAACCTATTAAACCTTGGGCCAAGTGGAACGCATGAGGCAAATTTTTAGAAATATCTTTAACTTTACAACTTGAGCACAAAGATAAATCGACTCGAAGGTTTTGTTTTTAGTTGATGGGTATACAAGGAGGTGGCTCTAGTTTCATGGTAAAGGTAGTAATAGATGACAGCTTTTAACAAATTTATACAAAAAAGTTGAGCAAAATATTTCTTTGTAAAACAAATATATGTACATTTATTTTCAATTTACCCGAAGACTATTTTGTTAAACCTCAAATACTAAGCTGCCTAATATTCTGAGTGTATCTATACTACACAAAGAGAATCAATTCGATTTCCAATAAATGTAATTATCGGATGTTGTTTTGAATTTAGGATTTGTTTTTAAAGAAATTGAATTTGAATTACACGAAGAATGCAAATTGACAATACATGATAAATGCCATCATTTTTCACAGAAATTATTCTCAGATTCTAGCAAAAAGTTCTGTATTCGAATATATTTTTTTGCGAACTTTGATGTACGGAAATGCTAAAATTTTTGGGTAGGTTTAAATTTTAATGTCAAAGGAATTTTTTTTAGAATAACTCATAATCGAGTAATGAAGCAAAGTTATGGTACTGAAAATTATAAAGTTGCAAAAGAAACTAAAAATTAATTATGTTGTTTACATAGGGTGTGCTTTTATTATATTCTGCTACCAAAAGCAGAGTTTTTAAAATTTGATTTTAAAATATACAACATTTAGGTATGTTTGAGTTTGCTAACAAAAAGAAAAGTGAAACAAATATTGTAAGAACTCTGTTTTTTTAATAAGACAAAACAACACTTAGTACACTATCTAAACTCTCTTAATCATAATATCCAAGAGAGTGTATGCCGATTTGGCCAAAAAATGGCCAGATTTCTACCATTTTCATACTTGACTAAATAATATGGGTAACTTAATAGATTTTGAGGAAAAAATATTAAAAAAAATTTTATTAGGATAAAAATAGCGTTTTGTCGATATTTAATTTCGATATTTAATTTCCCCAGCAAAAAAAAATTGTAAGTAGTGCTTTACAAACTATTTCATTTACTGCTTCACAAGTATCCGTTAGTGTATTTTTACTGCAGTTTTAGAAGTTATTCTGAACAACTTCAAAAAATCACTTCTTTCAGCTTCCAAATATCCGTTGGTATATTTTTAAAGCTTTTTTAGAATTACTTAAATTATCCTAAAAAGTGATTTTGGTATCATTTGGCATTACCAAACAGATGGTCGCGGGTTCGATTCCCAGCGGGACCAATATTTTTTATTTTTATTTTATTAATTTTTTAATAGGTATTCATAATTAGTTTGTTTAAATTCAATATTTTTCTGAATTTATCAATTTTTAGAAATACGTATGTGTGAGAAAAGGGACCTAGTGTGTCAAAAAACGGGTTTCGATAAAAATGAGAAAAACATTAAAATTTTATTTTTAATTTAATTTTAAATACGTTCTTCTCAAAACTTCATTTTCACACACTAGGTCCCTTTTCTCGGAGAGGGTTACATATATGAGAAATTGCTTTTTATGCAGCTGTAAAAATATTACTGAAAGCAATGTAGCATTGGAGTGCACCTTCTACACATGTTCAATAAGTACTGTTATTGAAGAAAATAAGGAACAATATCTCGCAGTAACAAAGTGGTCTTTTTATGCCAGTCAACTTTCATATCAAAGAATAGCTCAGCGGTAGAGCGCTAGACTAGCAATCATGACGTCGCAAGTTCGATACCCGGTGGCGTCAATAAAAAAAAATTTGTAAAATAAAAAAATATAATTTTTTTCCAAAGATTTTTTTTTTTAACTTTCAATTGGTGAAAAAGAGCTTGCTTTGCACTCGTTCAAAAAGCACCGAAAAAATCTTGAAGTGAGAGTCTCCTCTTCTATGACAACTCAATGTTAAAATCATTAGTGTTTATGTTAAAAAAGCAGTACATCTAGATCATCAATTTTAGTAATTTTTCTACTGCTTCGGCATCTCTTTTTTTTGCTGAGTCGTTAACGGTACGAAAATTAAAGCGGTTTAAATCAAAAGTTGAAAAAAATTCGAAAATTATAGTTTCTGGCTAGTTTTGATAAAAGTAAGATAAAATTTAAAGATGTCATTTAAAGCACCATATATGTATCAATATATTAGTTAAAGCATTAAATAATACTAAAATACTTATACTCAAAACATATTTTTTCAGATACAATCATTTAAAAAGAAAATAGCGATTTTTTGGAATATACCCAATTTTTCGGCGATTTTAAGATATGTTTGGGTTATTCGTTTACATGAAACTGTTATCAAGATATTCAAATTCAGAAAATGAAATATTTTAAATGAAATAATTTTTGAGGTTCAGATAATTTTTGTTGCTCTAAAACTTTTTTAATCCTTAGAATTTTATAATGCCTATTCGATTTTAGTATAATGCTAATTAACCTATAATATCCTAGCGTCGTCACATGAAGACTCCAAAAGGCTTCTTTTTTGAATGAGTTTTATACCGTTACTTTTAATATTGAAATAGGTCTATTAAAACTTTGAGACCCAAACAGCTTGCAAAAACTTTTTGGTTTTATGATTAAAATTCTTAAAATTTCTTGATGTTAATTATTATTTTATGAAATAAATTTAGGTAGAAGTATAATTAAACAGTTTTAATTTAAATAAACCTCTCAATATTGAAACTTTAAGAGAAAATATCGCAGCTCACAATCATTTTCAACGGATCTCTAAAATTTTTGAAATTACACATACATCGCTAAATTGATGCAGAAATTTAGTCGGAATCAAAGAAGGTGTTTTAAAGTGAGGCTAAGTAAATTATTTGTATTAGTTACAAAAATCGACACAAAATTTGTATACCCTTTCCACTTATTCCTACAGTTAAAATATTTTATTCGCAAAGACCGCCGCAAATGTAATTTAAAACAAATAAAATTTCACTTGAAAACAGGACTACTTACATTTCATTCAACTTACATTTTCTGTTGTTTTTGACTATTATTGAACCACAAATTAGTCAAAATAAATTACAAAATTTATTTACATACATTTTTTTGGTTAAAAAACAAAAAAAGAACAAAATGACTGCATAAAATTAATGCTACGAATTTTCAGTACTTTATGTTGTTTGTTTTTTTAACAACTTACAATGTTAGTTAAAATTTACATTTCTTCTACAAATGAATGTTCCCAGGAAAATTTTTAACAATCGGTAGCCAACCACACCCATTCTACAACTTGTTCCACTGCAACCGATTCCATGGAACTGGTTTTGGAACCAGTTCCTGGGATCCTATATGGAAGGTGTGGGTGACGTAGAATCAGTTCCAGAACTAGTTCCAGAACTGATTCTAGAGCAACCGGTTCCACTTTGGAGCCATAGAAGGGGTTGCTTTTGGGACAATTTCAAACAAAAAGAATCGGTGTTAGAATCGACAGTAGAAGGGGTTGTGAATGAAAAGTAGCTATTGTACAACCGATTCTTTGGAACAGAAAATTTTCCTGGGTTGTTTTCATTTAAAATAACTTCACTGCAATACTACTTGAATTACTAAAAAATTCTGATTGCAGAAATTCCCTGAGTGTACAATATATTGCAGCTTAAGATTTGAGACTTTAAAACAAAAATTTATATTTAAAATTCCCTTTCTATTCCTTTTCTAGTACATTCAGCACAAAGATTGTAAACGAAAATTGTTGCACAAAGTTAAATGCAAATAAGATCAAAAAGGAAAAATAGTGGAAATAAAGTAAATATCTCCAGAGATAGAGTTCATTTTATCAGGTTTTTAATTATTGAAGGAAAGTTAACAAATTTAAGTGAAAAGTAGCGAATTGTTGATTTCTAAAAAAAAAAAATTATTGGGTTTATTTGACTATATTTTTTAATTAATCTAATTTTCCATACTTGGTAAAACTTGTATTTACTTGGAGAATTCCCCCCCCCCCCATTTTTATTTAAACTGTTATAGCTAATGCGACTCAATCATACCACATCACGATAATGCGAGTGCTCATAAGGCTGCCTTACAAATTGTTTACTTAAACCAAGAAAATATTGAAATTGTGAATAATATAGAAATTTTGATCCATACTGTTTAGACCTACCAGCCAACTGTTATTATTTCTTTCCTTTTATGAAAAATAATAAAAATAAAAAAACTGTTCTGAATACGATTTAAAACTTCTGAAGAAATAATTAATTAGTTCTAAATATATGTTTCTGAGATACCTAGTTCCGAGTGTCAAATGCTTCAAAAATTTGTTCAAGTATGCAAAAGTCTGTACGAACATATCCAATATACATTTTGAAAAATATAATTACATTCTTTTTAAAGAATTGTTATATTTCTATGATTTCTCACAAACTTTCGGGAATACCCTAAAAGAAGTTTCACAATTCGCATTCAATATTACAAAAATTTGTTCGTTAACACCCTTTTAAAATCTTGACACATTTTAGTAGAGTATATTTTTAACGGAAATGTTACTAGCTCTTAACAAACACATATCCAAAAGTAATGTAGAGGATGCAAGAAAAATTTTTATATTACTTTAAAAACTGTATAAACACATGTTCCAAATTCTTATAAAAAACTGCAAAATGCAAACCTACTTTTGAAGTATTTTGTTGTGGTAGCTTTACCTAAACTACAATAACAGAAAACGCTAAACTCAGAAATGGTAATACTTACAAAATATATACACTCAGATTCATATTTCTTTACAATTTAGGACACCATTAACACTAAAAATTATTGTTACTTACACGCACAATTCTTGGGATGGGCTTGTCTAAGAAATTCCCAGCTTTAAAGCTGGATTCACAATGCTGAGTACCGATTCTGAATAGTTTGCAAGCGGTGAAGTAATAAAAACTGTCATTTGTTTTTGGTGTTTTTAAATGTGTGAAAAATATTTTTCACCACTTCACAAACCATTTGGAATCGGTACTCTGGACTACTCAACTACGCAGAGTGGATTTTATTCTTTCTCTTTCCCTATTACATATTTTCTGTATCATTGCATCTCTATTTTAATAGACTGACACCAATCTGCAGAGCGAAGTATTCCAGAACTGTGAATCCGGCTTAAGAATTTAAAAGTTCATTAGGATAGAATCCTATATGGGATAAATTAATTAAAAAAACATACATATAGATAAGTACATGAAAAATGTAAGGACCTTTTAGAATATAAATTACTTATTTAAATTCAGTTAAGTTTTCCACTGACTTCTTATATTCTTACTTAGATGTCTTCTTTTAATACATTGAATATTTCTACTAAGGATTCTTTCATTGACATTGTGAAAATCTATGTAATAAAAAAAAGAAGAAGAACCAACTAAATTTATGTGCTATTTAACAAAACCATTAGTACAACTCATATATAATGAATGAATAAATGAATGTTGTTTCGTTGTTCTACTCGTGTATGACTCAATTGCAACTAGCAGTAAAAGCTAGAACTGAAACTCTCACCAAATTTTAATAATATACGACCACCTCATAATAACATTTGGTAATAAGAGGTCTACATTTAGGCTGGTTGAAACAATTTATGCGTTAGCACACAACAGAATAGAAAAAAGAAATAACTTAATGGTTGTACGCACCAACACAGTTATAATGTTAGCAAAGCAAACATTTCTATACCATTAAAAATGTCCTTAAATGTTTTGTTTCCTTTGTGTTTATAATTGAATGTCTAGTATTGAAAGTCATATCTATGTGCTATTGTGTGTATGAGAGAGTAGCTTTGTAACTTGTTACATTCATGATTGTTAAGATTTATATTATTTAAAATTATATTTTATGTAGCGAACTCGTGGAGGCAAGGACAATTGAAATTAATGGGAGTTTTCAATATTTATGAAAGTACTCGTTATTTCGTGCTTTAATTTACTTTTTAAAGATAAAAAAAAATAATAATAATAAATTTAAAAATCAAGATTGATGAATGACTGACAATAATACGCATTAGGGATTATTTTTTTCTTATGAATTTCTTTTTTTAGAGTTTAATGTAAGGTTTTAGCATCCAAGATATTGGAAGAATATAAAAATTTTTAGTGACCAGTCAACCACACTAATTAGTTCTATTGGAACTAATTAGATTGTACTAGTTTAGGATACCGTTCCACGGAACTTATAAATAACTGACAGAGAATCAATTCTAAAACTAATTCCTGAAATGATTCAAAGACAACGGGTTCCTCTTTGGAGCTAAAGAAGCAGTTACTTTGGGAACGATTTCAAACAATTTGTTAAAGAAGTTTTGCGATTTTTGCTCATTTAATTTCTTTAATACAATTAATGTTTATCCAGTTAAAAAAATGATATAATGAATACGCAATTGCTTGTGCAAATTAAATTTAATTGAAACTTCTCTCGGAAACGTATGATTTTCTATTGTTGGTTATACACAAATGGATGTTACTACATTGCTGCATCTGTCAAAACAACGGAGAAGTATTTTAGAAGATGACAAAGTAAATTGTGTAAAAAATTTTGTTGTTCTTTTTTTTCTTTTTCATATTTTAAACGTTGAAAACTTTGAACTTTAACATCGATTTTACTCAAATTTCACTATTTCATATTAAATTCAAGTGGTATAATATTCCGCATGGGCATCAGTGAAGAGACAACTGTAGATTATCATTTCAACCCTAATGTATAGCTAAATCGATATCGTTGACACGACATACACTCATTTATATATCAAAAGCGTATATTCAACTTGCAAAATATTTATAAATTTTTTTCCATCAATTTATTCTTTTTATATACGTATTATTTTTGCCCATTTTTTTCAAAATCTTTACCATTTACAAATTGTTTATCCAATAAATCCGTGTTACTGATTGTTTTCTCTTAAAAAACAATTTTTTATCGTCAAATATATTGTTAACTTTTAAACTTTATTTAGGTCAATAAAAACAAACTTTGTTTTCTATATATCAATTTTATCGATTCCATTCAATACAAGTTTTTAATACAAACCTACACAAACACAACTTATAATTCATCTCACAGCTTGCAGCAGCACAGGTAACCAGGCTGTTTGTTAGCAAAATGTAAATATTTTGAATTTTTACGAGGTAAAACTATGTAAGTTTTCTGTTTTTTTTTTATTTTATTATATTTAGTATTTTTTATGTATTTTTCTGTATTGTTGCCGTATACTACAATGAAAATTGCAATGTCAGCATATGTAAAGTTTATTTGCTACAACAATTTACACAAAAATAATACAGACAAGTTTTATTGTTAAAGAATAAGTAAGAAAAAAAAAGAGTCCAACAAGACAGATTTACTAACAACAACAAATAATAAAAAAAGCACAAATAAGATTAGGTATAACAAATACAAATAAACTTCTGAATAAGTGTACTCTGTTAAAAAAAAAAAAAGAAAATAAGTGTCAAAGGATTTAAGAAAAGACTTTTTAAACATTTTTCCAACGTAATAAAAAACTTTTTCAATAATAGTTTCTGTCTTGAATATCAAATATAAGGTATGTTAGAGAAAGAAAGACTGCCTTTCGATATCAAGATATATTAAATGTTTTTACTTGGTTTATATAAACAATTTAGTTCAAAATATTTTTGTTTATTTAAATACGTACAAAAAACTTAAATTTTAAAATATTTAAGCCAAAACTTATAAACGCATTTAATTAGCAATATTCTAGATTTGAATATTCTTTTTATATATTCTAGTGTAAATTCTCAAACCTAGAAATAAAACTAACGTGAAATGAAACCAAAGAAAAGCAATTAAGAAGACCTCGAGCTTTATAGCATGATAGTAAAAACCAATTGCAATAAGTATTAACAAAAATGCTGTCATTATTGAGAAATCCTTTTGAATTGTTTTTAATATAATCCTCCCTGTAATTTACTGTAAAACTACAACAAAACTATTTCCTAACGTTTATTCTATTTATACTTCCACAAAAATGCTCATTTAGTTTAACCACAAATGCCACAAAAAACTGTCATTAAGTCGATACGATGACAAAAAAAAACTTCATTCAGCTCGTGGGAGCGATTTAGACCATACACTCACATAGCAATTTGGTTGTAAAAATTTTTGTTTCGTACAGAGTGGTATTTTTAAACTAATGAATTTTTTCACAAAGTAAATACGAAATTTAACGCAAACATATTCAAATTTTATGGCGATTTTTTTCATTTAGTGTCTGCAACTTTGTTTTCATATAATTTCATGAAAAATGCATTTCTTTACGGTGTTTGCCCTACTCAAATTTTTTATTTATTCACACATATATTTTTTTGACATATTTAAAAAATTGTTGGTCTTGTTTTTCCATATTCTGTAAAAATTTGGATGAAAAATTCACTGAAATAAAAGAGTTGCATTATGTCTAATAAATTCTTAATGCGTTATTTTAGTGCATTTTATTGCAATGTACATCAGTAGTGGGAGATTGGGAATACAATTGTGTTTAATTGCTTTTCGATGGGAATACAATTGTGTTTAATTGCTTTTCGATGGGAATACAATTGTGTTTAATTGCTTTTCGATGGGAACACAATTGTGTTAATTGCTTTTTTAATCATTTTCCACTATGGGATTTAAATTCTGTTAATTGCTTATTACATATTGTGTGCCCATAGTGTAAAATGGTTGGTGCCTAAAAATCGGTTATGTCTTCCCATAGTGTAAATAGGTGGTAATTAAAAAATCGATTATGTATTCCAGTAGTGTGAAATGATTGGTGAAAAATCAATTGTGTGGTGGTGGAGGATCGTTTTGAATTCTACAGTTTGTTTTGTGGGTTGTAAATGTAGTAGTGTGAAATGATGTGAGCCACTTAAGAAAAAATTGTCCGTTGTGTGTTTTGATTTAAGGAAAAAAATAAAAAATGTAATATTAAAATGAAAAATCAATTGTGTGGTGGTGGTGGAGGATCGTTTTGAATTCTATAGTTTGTTTTGTGGGTTGTAAATGTAGTAGTGTGAAATGATGTGAGCCACTTAAGAAAAAATTGTCCGTTGTGTGTTTTGATTTAAGGAAAAAAAATAAAAAATGTAATATTAAAATGAAAAATCAATTGTGTGGTGGTGGTGTAGGATCGTTTTGAATTCTACAGTTTGTTTTGTTTGTTTCTGCCTCTTCTAAATATTCTATATTATTTTGTTTTGGATTTTTGGGGTTGTAAAATCTCGTATTGTGAAATGATGTGAGCCACTTAAGAAACAATTGTCCGTTGTGTGTTTTGATTTAAGGAAAAAATAAAAAAATGTAATATTAAAAATGCAGATATAGGTCAGGCAAGTGTTTTGTTTAATTCTGCCTCTTACTTGTCCGTTATGTGTTTTGATTTAAGGAAAAAATAAAAAAATGTATACTAAAAATAAATTTCATATATTTGATTTTATTAGAATTTTAATTTATATAATAATTCATAAATAAAAACATCATTAAATCTTTGTTCATAAATTAAAATTACTAAAAATTTACATGTTTATAGTACATATTTATAAGATCGTAAACACTATTTTTTTTTAATTTATAGATGACGCAATTACAAGTATCAGGCCCTTCAGTACACCCATCATCAGACCATGGACAATCTCCAAAATGCTCTCCATGTGCTGAAAAAACAATCTCTTTATTCTCATATGAATCGAGATAAGCAGCATTCTGTAAAAGAAAGTTTAAATCTTCTAGAGACATAAACTCCATATATTCATTAAGGAATTCTATAATATTTTCTCGCATTGACATCTTAATCGTCTGAGTATTTCTTTATTTCTGAATCCATTAGTTTTAAATACAGCAACAATAAATTGTTGTTTTCATAATACTGTGAAATAGAGAGTCAGCACTCGATCTGTCCATATAAGTTATTTGCATCTAAATAAGTGCTTTTTTCGTATTGGTCCGTTGAATTTATTATACTCTCTGGGGTGGGGAATTCTAAAAAAGTTAATTTAAAATTTAATTCATCTTAAGGTTTCATTCTAAAAACAAAAGTCGTCGAAGAAGAAACCACCACCACCATGAGCGCTGTATCAAAATCATTGTTAAACAAATTTGATGACCTCAACAACAAGCCTATTCTCCATACAAAAGATATGGAGGATCTTAAATTATATAATATTTTGAAAGCTATTAAAATGCAAACAAAATATGGAGAAAGTATCCAGATTGAGGTGGAAAACTATGTCATCTTTCTGCCAAAAAGATTTAATGCTATAACAGAGGAAGAGGTAAAGGAGTTTTCATCGGGCAAATACTGCATCAAAAAAGTACCTGCAGTAGGTGACCAACCCTTCCGATTAGTGTTGGAGGTTTTTGATCTTAATGAATTTATTATTCCCAAAATTGGGGAATATCCACAATGGAATTGAAATTGTTAAAATGTATAAACTATTGCATTAAATAAATCGAAAAAATAAATAAAATATATTAAAATATAAATAATAATTGTTTTTATTTATCATTAATTTCATACAAAAATTTTAGGCATAAGTGACCACAATTAAATGAATTATATTTTTGATGTTGTCTATAATTGTACTCTATATTAGAGCCTAAATATAAAAGTCAATGGTGTGGGGCATAGTGTGAAATGATTTGAGCCACTTAAGAAAGAATTGTCCGTTATGTGTTTTGATTTAAGGGATTTTTAAGTTTTTTTTTTTATTTTTTAGTTAAGGGTCATAAATAATACTATATGTGTGGTAGATGTGTTGTTCAGAGGATCGTTTTGAAGTTTAGTTTTGCCTCTTGTAATTATTCTATATTATTTTGTTTTGTATTGTATGGTAAAAAATCAATTGTGTGGGGCATAGTGTGAAATGATTTGAGCCACTTAAGAAAGAATTGTCCGTTTTGTGTTTTGATTTAAGGGATTTTTAAGTTTTTTTTTTTATTTAAGGGTCATAAATAATACTATATGTGTGGCAGATGTGTTGTTCAGAGAATCGTTTTGAAGTTTAGTTTTGCCTCTTGTAATTATTCTATATTATTTTGTTTTGTATTGTATGGTCAAAAATCAATTGTGTGGGGCATAGTGTGAAATGATGTGAGCCACTTAAGAAAGAATTGTACGTTATGTGTTTTGATTTAAGGGATTTTTAAGTTTTTTTTTTTTATTTAAGGGTCATAAATAATACTATATGTGTGGCATATTTGTTGTTCAGAGGATCGTTTTAAATACTACAAATGTTATATTTTTTAAAAATGTAGATATAGGTCATGCAAGTGTTTTGTTTAGTTTTGCCTCTTGTAATTATTCTATATTTATTTTGTTTTGGATTGACCTTTTGACAACCGAACTTAAATCGCTGCAGATTTTCTAACGAAACTTTTTGATTAACTGATCATACTTTTGGTTTCATTTAGAAAATTAAGTTCAGTATCTTATACTACATCGTATAGAGTACTACTAAAATTTTTAGCAAGTCGTTGTGAAAAATAATTTAAATACTTAAATATTTTAAATTTCTTATAAAACTCAATTCTAAAAAAAATATAAAAAATTTAAAAAATTCAACTGTGAAAAAGCCTCTAAATAAATTTAAAATTTATTAAAAAAATCAACTGTAAAAAAGACTCTCAATAAATTTTTAATTTATTACAAAAAGATTAAATAAAATTAAAAAAAGAAATATAAAAGTATTTAATTAATAAAAAATTTTATTTAAATTCTAAAAATAAATAAGTCAAAATGTTCTCCTGTTTAATATGCCAAACTGCTTTCAACAGCAATCGTAATATGCTTCAACATAAGAAGAAACATTGTGTTGAATGTGGAAAGTTTTTCCTTAACCGTTCCTCGATGAAGGAGCATGAAACGACTCATGCAACCTCTTCAATGAAATTTTGTGGTCCTTGCAATGTAGCGGTTGCCAGCATAAACTATGCACAACACATGCGTACACTTCAACATCGCAATACTTGTGGGATAAGGACAATTAACCCTCGACTCACTGTAAGAAGCAGTGATTATAATGAAAGGTTAGCAGTTTATGTGTTAGAAAATGAGAAGGAAGAAATTATTATGCCGGAGGAATTTTTTAAAAAAGAGGAAGTAATTTTGATTGAATTGCTTAAGGATTGCCAAGTCAAACACATAACATACAAGTTTAATATGGAGCTTGTATGTGATTATGTGAAAATAACTGAGCATGAAGTGTTGGGAGCTACAATAGCTCACATAACAAAAATGATAATGGTCACTCTAAGCGATGACTTGAAAGACACCTATAATATGCAAACTAATGAAATCCGGAACAAAATGTCTGAGTTCCAAGAAAGAGATAGTGGGTGGTCTCTTATAAATATAAAATGTTTAAATGTTAATGTGAATGAAGCAAACATTATAAGAGGATCACAATATATTACACTTCCAAAGGAATTAAGAATGAAAAAAGCATTTACGAATATCCATAATGAAGATGTTTATTGTTTCAAATGGAGTCTTATTGCTGCATTGTATTGTGCAAGAGGATTGTCTCATGATGAAGAAACACAATGTTCATCATACAACATAAACTGTAGTATAGCCGAACACAAAATAATAGTGAACAACATCGAATTAAATTTTCTCAACCTCACGTTTCCACTACCTCTAAAGAACTTGAGAGATTTTGAAAGACAAAATGAAGATATCAGTGTCAACGTTTTTGGATACGAAGAGAAAAGGATAGTCGGACCCTATTATCTCACAAAGGAGGAGAAGCGATATCACGTAAATCTTCTTCTTCTCATAGAGGAAGATAGATCACATTATGTGTTAATAAAAGATATTTCAAGGTTAGTAGCAAAAATTTAAAAATTTATTTTTTTAATATTGAATAAAATGTATCTCGATTTTTTTTTTTAATGTTTGTTATTTACTCTTTTTATTTATTTACAGATTTATTCGTAGCAGTTTGACAGGACATCACGGAAAAATATTTATATGTAATGCATGCCTCACTTACAAAGAAAGTGAGGCATGCATATTAGAACATAAACAAAATTGCAATAAAATTTGCACAAGAATGCCAGATGAAAGTGATGCTACCATAAAGTATTCGAATGTTCATAAGGAACTGGATTTGCCATTCACGGTGTATGCTGATTTTGAATCGGTATTAAGTAGTATAAATGAAGAGGTTAGTGTTAAAACTAGGAAAATACAACAGCACATTCCATGTGCATTTAGTTATTTTATAAAATGTAGCTTTAACGAAAATTTAGATAAGTTTAAAATTTATGTTGGTGAAGATGCACCCACAGTTTTTGTCAAAGATTTAGTTGAAGATTTAAAAAACATTTATAAGAATTATATTTATAAAGAAGTTGAAATTAATATGACGGCAGAAGATATCAATTTTCATAATTCTTCTAATATGTGTCATATTTGTGAAGAGGAGATTTATTTCTCAAAAGTGAAAGACCACTGTCATTTCACTGGCAAATATAGAGGAGCTGCACACAATGATTGTAATTTAAAATATAGGAAACCCAAGTTTATTCCAGTATTTTTCCACAATTTTTCATCATATGATTGTCATATGTTCTTTAAATATCTTAATAATATTCCAAATAGTGATATAAATGTTCTTCCTCTCAACAAGGAATTATACATAGCTCTGTCTGTGCATCTACCATTTCTTGAAAATTCTACTAAAGAAAAATTCGAAATAAGATTTCTTGATTCATTCAGATTTATGGCTTCCAGTTTGGATTCCCTAGCAAAAAATTTACATGTTGAGGATTTATATATTGTCCGCAAAAATTTCGCTGATGAAAATCATTTTAATTTAATAAGAAGAAAGGGTGTTTTTCCATACTCTTATATAGATTCATTGGATAGATTCAATGAGACTGAACTCCCCAGTCGAGATAAATTTTTTAATATTTTAAATGATGCCGAATGTTCCGAAGAAGATTATGAACACGCGAAAAATGTTTGGAATGAGTTTAGATGTGAGAACCTGTTGGATTATGTAAAATTATATTTGAAAACAGATGTGCTGTTGTTGGCAGACATATTTGAAAACTTGAGGAAAATTTGTAAATCTACATATAAATTAGATCCAGCTCATTATTATACAGCCCCCGGTCTTTCATGGGACGCCATGCTTAAAACGACAAAGAAAGAATTAGAATTATTCACAGATAAAGATATGTATCTTTTTATACAAAAAGGAATAAGGGGGGGTCTCGTACAATGTTCCCAGAGACATACCAAAGCCAATAATAAGTATATAGATGATTATGATAGTAGTAAACCATCTGAATATTTAGCTTATTTAGATGCAAATAACTTATATGGATGGGCAATGTCTCAGTATCTTCCAACTGGAGAATTTGAGTGGCTTGACGAGAACTCCTTAAACGAATTTGATCCAAATAAAATATCCGATACTTCTCCTATCGGCTACATTTTAGAGGTTGATTTAACATATCCTCACTCTCTTCATAAACTTCATAATGATCTGCCTTTTGCTCCGGAAAGCAAAGTAGTTGGAGAGTCCAAATATAAAAAACTTATTGCAGACTTGACTAATAAAAGTAATTATCAGATTCATTATCGAAACATTAAGCAATGTCTTGCAAATGGTTTAATTTGTACAAAATACCATAGGGGGGTAAAATTTAATCAGTCTCCATGGCTTCAGAAATATATAAACTTAAATACAGACCATAGAGCAAAAGCACGAAATACATTTGAAAAGGATTTTTTCAAACTTCTGAATAACGCTGTCTATGGGAAAACCATGGAAAATGTTGAGAAGAGGGTAGATGTTAAAATCGCAAAAAACTGGGAGAGTGAAAATAGAAATCGTCGAGGGGTAAGATATTTTGTTTCTCGCCCAAATTTCAAAAGCATTTCCAAGTTTTGCGATGACTTGTTTGCAGTTCAGATGGGGAGAGTTAATGTATTATATGACAAACCCATATACATAGGTTTTGCCGTGCTTGAACTATCTAAATGGAAAATGTATGATTTCCATTATAGGATAATGAAGGCAAAATATGGGGAAAATATTATCCTCAATTATATGGACACAGATTCATTTATTTATTCAATCAAAACGGAAGATTTTTACAATGATATACTTAATGATTTTTTGTCTGAATTTGATACCTCAGATTATCGCGTTGATAATCCTTATGGTATACCATTATTGAATAAAAAAGTTTTGGGTAAAATGAAGGATGAGAATAATGGTATAATTATGACTGAATTTGTCGGTCTCAGATCGAAAATGTATTCCATTAAAACTATTGACAATAAAGAAATTAAAAAATCAAAGGGGGTTAAAAAGTCAGCTTTAAACAAATATTGCATGTTTGATTATAAAACTGCTTTATTTGAACGTAAAATTTTTTCCGATAATATGTGTTTGTTTTTATCAAAATTACATAAAGTTTTCACAATAAATGTCTATAAAATTGTTTTAAGTTATCAAGACGAAAAACGAATAATTATGAGCAATCAGGTTAACACAGTTGCTAGGGGTCATTGTGAATATGATGAGGATAATAAAACCCCCGATAATAACTGTCTAAAATGTCTAAATCATAATTTTAGTTTTGATGAGGATGGTGATAATACTATTATGCAAGTAAATATTGATTTACTACAATTCCAGAATGATTCTAACGATCTAATATTTGATAGTATCGATTATTAGGAATTAAAACACTTTTTTCTTAATATATTTAATTTTAATAATTAAGATTTTATTTAATTTATTTTTTATATTTAGTTAATTTTCGATAATAATATGTATTAAATATAAATAAAGATTTTTGAAAACAATAAAAATTTCTTTTTTTATTCAAATGAGAAATTGGGGTTCACTTCTTTTGAAGTTTAAAAAATTTTTGAAGTAAAAGAGCATTTTTCAGAGCACAAGTTCCATGATTGTGAGAACTACAACGTCTGCAATCGGGATATTTTTCATCGAGTTGTTTCAAATTACAGCAATTGATATTTTCTATATTGAATACATTTTTCTGCAACATATCCTCCAGCCATTTTTTCTTTTCCAAACCCTTTACAAAAATGCACGAATTAATTGTATTTACTTTGAGAAATTTACAAACAGACTTGAATGATACAGATCCATCTTCCCACTGTAGATGATGATGGTTTTTTGTTAACCAATTGACTTGTCTTTGGTTCGCTGCTGACAAATGAATGTAATCGAAGGGTGGTTTTACGATGAAATTTATATACTCCTTAGCGTCGAACACCAATGCAATTTCCTTTACAATAAAACTATTTGAATCTCCTCTAAAGCCTTGAAGATCAATAAAAACCATTTTTGACATTTCTATTGCTTAAACAATTTTATGAACCTGCCCTGTCAGAGGAGTATATTCAATTAAACGATCATGAATAAGGATGCAGTAAGCTGATGAGTTTGGTGGAATATTAGTGCCTGTCTCAAACTCAATTTTTATATCTATCGGACCCCCTGCGACCGACTCGTTTTGGTGGCTTACATCGATAACGGTAATAGGAGCTTTATTTTTGAATTCTTGGCAAGTGAGTAGAGGTTGAGGTTCTCTCATATAGTAGCTTTGCTGAAATCTGACATACATATCATATAGGATGGCAAAGCGTTCTTGATCGAATTTAATATTAAGATCATCATAAGGATATGAATCCGAGTTTAAGTGGACTTTGAGGTTGGTTAAATCACAATTAACGAATTTATTGTCATGCAGAAAGGCTATCAAGACAAAACGGGGTCGTTCTCTATTTGAAGACAATTTAACATTCCAAATGTGATTAGTTCCTGTTGTTAACTGTGGATTATAATGGCAGTCCTAACTGCGGAATGCTATTGGTAAATTTACTCCCTTTTGTATGATTTTAATCATATTTATTTTACTCGAGTCGGAAAGATGTACATGTTGTATCCTCCATGAAATATTCTTAATAGTAATTT
Source organism: Leucophora obtusa (assembly GCA_949987735.1). NCBI lineage: Eukaryota > Metazoa > Arthropoda > Insecta > Diptera > Anthomyiidae > Leucophora > Leucophora obtusa. Next base: position 207,679,308 of record OX465298.1, read on the forward strand.
TTGGTTTTTCAGTAGATGCAGTTGAGTATACCAGCTGATCATCACTTTTGCTTCGTAGTAGAATCAATTCATGTTTACAATTTAAAATAATTTTATTAAAGTCTTCAGCAAATCCCAATAATACTTTTAATGGTACGTAAAAGTTAAAGTGTCCATTTAGCACATTTAGATCATCTACTTTATTCCAACCAGCATTTTCCATGACAGCACCGTCCATTGCCATCAATGAAACATAATTTTTGATAGTGCTTGAAACACCTAGGTGTCTAGTACGGTCAATTTCAACACCATTGAGCTCATAACGAATTTCGTCAAATAGATGAGCAACAAAATTGTTTTTCAATCTGAAATTAGTAGAAGATGGTACTAATTTTTTACTATCGCTATCTTCAACGGAACCTTCAATGTAAATAAAACTTTCACTTGGCAAAACATATAAATCCTGATTTTGTATTGAGATTCTTATTTCATCATTATTGTTAAATGATTGCAAGTACGGAGTGTATGTGTGATAATCTTTTTTTATAATATTATCATCCGATAAGGGTACACCCAAAACATTAATTAAGGAACTCATTGTTGATGACGTTGTTGTTGTTTTTTTAATTGGAAATTCAATGATTTGAGAAAATTTATATTTGATTCAGTCAATTTGCTGGCTAAATGTGACGATAACAATGACGATGGTGTTGGCTTCGGTGTAACTGGTGGCAATATGTATTTTGGTGGTAATGATGTGGTATATGGAATGTTATTTGTTACAATTTCTTTGCTGTAAATTATCATTATTTTCTGGGCCTTAAATGTAATCGAATAGTTATTACTTCTCCTCGAAAATTAATAAAATCGCCGTGTTGATCAACTATCCGTAGTGTTAGTGAACTTACTTCTTTAGAGTTCACTGGCAAATAAATGAGATTTCTAGGTATTTCATCCATTTTATAGCCAGGTGGGACATTTATTGCAAACTCATGTAAGGTATGTGCATGAGAATTGTTTATATAAGTATTTACTACAATATTACATTCTATTCGCAAGAGATTGACCTTAAAAATATTTACTGGTAGATCTGAAAAATTATTTACAGAGGGAGAGAGGACTTTTTTATTGAAGCCAAACAATTGCCCTATCGAATTGTTCTTGTTAAAGTATATCGAATCTTCCGTACTATATACTTTGACTTGCATTGTATTATTATTAGCTTCTATAAAAATTTTCTTCTCCCCCAATTCATCTCTCTCATATTCCTCCTTTATAAAATCGACAATATCGTTCAGCTCATACGATCCAATAGGTATTGTAATAATTTTATTACCGATGTGAAATAAATTATTGTTTGTGTCCACATTTGGTATGCTGTTGTAGGAGTGGAAATCTATGAGAGCACACTCATAATCATCATTTAAATTTATTGGAGGAAAATAGTTTGCTGATAAATTTGAGGAATTTCCGCTCAATGTTAGTGTTATTGATATTTTGCTTTCCGATTTATTAATGTAGTAAACAAAACAAAAACGTTGGGTTTTAAAAGGATGTATATTTTTTTATTTTTACTTTTTTGTTATTAAATATACTACACGGATATGCATATATATATATTTCTTATTGATAAATTTTAACTTTCACTTCTTTTTGGAAGATTCCCAATTCTTAATTTTATTATCATCTTTCTTCTGATTACAATTATTTTCATTGTGATCATTACTACCACAATAATTACAATACTTTAGTTTTTCATATCTAATCTCAGAACTCTTAAAAATTTTATCCATTTTTCTACCCCTCTGCTAATATATGAAAATTTTTAATGTGTTATCAAGTGGAAGGTTTTCATTCAATTAATATAGTTGACAAAACATTTAGTCCTTTTATACTTAACTCTATAGTCTTAAAAGTAATCATACATATTATAATATTTCGTTTTTATTAATCCAAGAATTGTGATGATTTGAGAAACCCAACCATTTCACGAATACTTTATTATCCTTAGTTTTAAGCACTTTTTCAACAAGATATGTATCGGGAAATCGAGTCTTTGAGAGCTCCTCATCATAGAATCCACCTTCAATTTTCTTTCCCTGGTAATCCTCCAAAATATATGTTGCGGGGTATGTATTGTTTATAAATTTGATTTTAAAAATTTCTGTTGTCCAGTTCGGCGTGTACCCCTTTTCAAAAATATGTTTATATTTACTGATGCGTACGAAATCTCCAACATGAAATTTTGAGATTTTGTATATTTTCAGATGATTATATACTGTATTTAGCAATATTTTCTCATTTGCAGAATTAACGTTTATGGGCGCCATTTTAATCGTACGATGAACTTTTCGATTGTAATCATCAATTAAATTTTTATATAAATCAATCCAGTGATATGATCCGTTGTAGCTAAATTCCTTCCACATCATACCTTTAAGAGTTCTATTGAAGCGTTCAACAATAGATGCCTTCATTACACTATACGTTGAGTAGTGATTAATATTATGCTTTTTCATCAATTTAGCAAAGATTTTATTAAAGAATTCCTTGCCGTCATCAGTATGTAAGTTTTTCGGTATACGACCTAGGCCGAAAATATTTTCCATTGATTTGCAAACATCAGATGCACTTTTAGATTTAAGAGGTGCGGCCCAAGCAAATTTTGAGAATGTGTCAATTACTGTCAACAGATATCGATATTCCTTGTTATCCGATGAATAATTTCCCATTTCAACCAGATCAGCTTGCCATAAGTCATCTATACCTTTCATTATAACTCTTCGACGTTTAAAATTTTTTCGAGCTTGTTTATGCAACTCTTTCACCAAAATTCTCTTCTTATTCATTATCGATATTATATATTAAACAGTTTATTATTGTATCATTCGTCTTTATACCATTGCTTAAATATTTTATTTTATTTAGACACCGCAACAAACCCCTCTTCCTCTGACACGAATTTTAGTACTAAAGTTTTCAAATAGTTAATTTGTTGACGCAACAGCTCAAGTTTTTCGTCCATGTACGATTTTAGTCTTTGATTCATATTGGAAATTTTCTCATACCTATCATCATCTTTGTTATATATATTCAAAAGTACGTCTGTTTGAAATTGGTTGATTTGTGAGAGAAGAAAATCTTTTGTGACGGCGTCGTTTTCTTCCATAGGGCTCGCAACATTTTTAATCCTTTTGTTTTGTAGATTAAGGTTTTTATCACTATCCAAAACGAGATTAAACATTTTCGACTCATTCTTCCTTATTATATTATTATCATAGTTTAGCTTAGAATTGTAATAGTGTCCGAACTTGTCGACAGACATTCTCAGTATATTAACTGAACTCATAAAATTTGATATTTTATACTATTATACCAGCTTCCTGCAATTCTTCGATAATCGAAACTATTTCATTATTATGATTATTATGACCAGCAGCTTGAGAGGCGATTAATAGTCTGAGGCAATCAACTAACTCATTCGGATCATCCCAATAAATATAATTAGGTTTACTAGAATTCAATTTCATAAGACCGCTCCCTGTTTTATCAATTTTAAATAATTTGCTGATAATATTTTGATACTTGTAGGCCCTTGTACCCTTTATTTGGCCATCAGAATTATAATCTCTTTTGTGAGCATTTGTATCCATTAAAATCTTTTTGTAAATATCTAATTCTGTTTTATCATAGTTTTTTGGTATTCTATGAAACATTAGCTGAAGCAGACCAGGCGTTAGTAACCAATTTTGATTTCCTATCATAATTTTATCCTCATTCAACTTAATGTAGCTGTTGCCAAATTTCCACTCACCATTCGAGTCTTTGTGAGGACCATAAAGCGTATCTAGTTCATTTTTTTGACCTAAAAGTGATAAATCGATTGAGCTTGTTGTTGTATTATTGTTAGTAACATTAACTGGGGGTTCAGTTTGATAGTAAAAATCATCCTCATCCTCATCATCAATTGTTTTGTATTCATTACTCGTATAATCTTTCTTTGGGGTACTTGTCTCCAGTTTCATTGGTAATTTCCTAAGCGATAAACTACTCTCATTTTCCATTTCATTTTTGATTTCATTTTTAATTTCTTCTTTTTCGCCTTTAGAAATTCTCTTTCTTTTACTAGAAATTTTGATTAATTCTTTCAACGGATTAGTTACGGGCTTAAAAGTATCTTCGAGTATTTCATGTGAGTTGACTTCACCCGTTTTTATGCTTCGGAATTTCTTCTTTAAAACGTTTCTTGCCTTTACCAGTTCTTCCAACACTTCAGTCATATTAATCAGAAACAGATCAGGAGCAGACCAAGAATATATCAGAAACAGACCAGAAATATATCAGAAACAGACCAGGAATAGATCAGAAACAGATTAAGTTTATTCAGTATCAGTTTAATTTATAAAAGGATGTAATAAATTTTTAACTTTTTGACTTGATAATCCATCCGATTCAAGATTTGAAGCGTTACTAATGTCATCTTATTATTGCAGCTAACTTATATTTCAATAAAAATATTAAATGACTTTCTATAGCGGCCAGCATTTAATTCATCATCTTTACTTATTGTTAAAAATCCATATTTTTCTTTCCAACATTCTCGACATATTTTAGAAAATTGCTCATAGGTCATATCCGTTCCAACATGATCACTATATACATGCTTCATATTCATTTCATCCTGCTTAAACATTATAATCATATTGGCATTATCTCGTATCAAATGTTTAGGAATTCGGGTATAAGTTTGACATAAATAAAATGAATCCACATTTTTATGACGACCCATACAAAAGTATGCACGTATAGTATTTTGATTTTCACATGCAACGTCATCAAATATAATTATAGAGTTATTTTTAGCTTCGTGTGGTGGGATAACGCTGTCATTGTCAGAAAATGTAAAATACCCCATTCCATTAATCGGTGATATGAGCTTCTTTAAGTACTCATATTTAGGTTGAAATAATGATTTCGAATATAAATAAATATTTTCAAATTTTAGTCCATTCGGACTTTCAATCAAGCTAATCATTACGTTAGTCTTTCCACAGTTGGAAGGTCCTACTATAAGTGCTCTTATAGAATTCGGTAATAGAGGATTGTGCCTTCTTCTCCTCTTATCTGTGTTTGTTGTGGAATCCACATCCCTCACAAATATATTGTTACGTTGTTTGATCAACCGCATTTTAACTACTAAAGCTAATATTATAATATTTCCTTTTTATTAGCGTTCAGATTATATAAATAGATGTTTCAATATCACAGACCTATTAATCATATGAGTTCTGTCACTGGAGGTGGATTAGTAGATAGAGTTATAAATTCTCTACCATTTGAACTTCATTTACCCGGCTATGAATTTTGTGGACCAGGCACTAAGCTGCAAAAACGTTTGAAAAGAGGTGATAAGGGGATAAATCCGTTGGATGCTGCTTGTAGAGAGCACGATATAGCTTATTCTCAAAATAAGAAAATCAACAAGCGACATCAAGCGGATAAAATACTCGAAAATCGAGCTTGGGAGCGAGTTTTATCCAAAGACAGCAGTATCGGAGAAAAAACGAACGCATATTTTATAACTAACACAATGAAGGCTAAAGTGAAATTAGGCATGGGCCAAAAGGAAAAAAATAAATTTGGAAAGAAGATCTTTAGCACCGCAATACGAATGGCTACGACAACTTTAAAGAAGGATAAACCTGCAGATATAAATGATGCAATCAAAATTGCTCCTAAAATTTTAAATAAATCGCTGAAAGGAAAAAAATCAAAAGTTGTTATACCTCGCATTATCAGTGTACCCAAAATAGGAGGTTTCTTACCGCTAGTACCAATACTAACTGCTCTAGGAGCCTTAGGTGGTCTATCATCTGGTGGAGCAGCTATTGTGAAAGCTATTAATGCTGCAAAAGATGCTAAGAAACAACTCGAAGAGGCTTCTAGACACAATAAGAGTATGGAGGCAATAGCAATGGGAAAAGGTCTTTACCTAAAACCATATAAGAAGGGGTATGGTCTTGTATTCGATAAAATGTCAAAAAACTATTAAAGATGCTCCCCAAGAGACCACTTACTGACATCGATTTAGTTAAGTTCAGCGCATATATTCCCAACTTTAGAGGGATTTTTATGAGAGATTCACTCCCCAAACACCCTCGACGAATAGAATGTGGCATTATCAACCTAGACTCCTCAATAGGAGACGGCACGCATTGGGTAGCATACTACAAAAATAAAGATCATAAGGAATATTTCGATAGTTTTGGAAATTTGCAGCCACCTCTCGAATTAGTTATATATTTAGGCTCTAATATAGAGTACAATTATAGACAACATCAAAAATATAATTCATTTAATTGTGGTCACTTATGCCTAAAATTTTTGTATGAAATTAATGATAAATAAAAACAATTATTATTTATATTTTAATATATTTTATTTATTTTTTCGATTTATTTAATGCAATAGTTTATACATTTTAACAATTTCAATTCCATTGTGGATATTCCCCAATTTTGGGAATAATAAATTCATTAAGATCAAAAACCTCCAACACTAATCGGAAGGGTTGGTCACCTACTGCAGGTACTTTTTTGATGCAGTATTTGCCCGATGAAAACTCCTTTACCTCTTCCTCTGTTATAGCATTAAATCTTTTTGGCAGAAAGATGACATAGTTTTCCACCTCAATCTGGATACTTTCTCCATATTTTGTTTGCATTTTAATAGCTTTCAAAATATTATATAATTTAAGATCCTCCATATCTTTTGTATGGAGAATAGGCTTGTTGTTGAGGTCATCAAATTTGTTTAACAATGATTTTGATACAGCGCTCATGGTGGTGGTGGTTTCTTCTTCGACGACTTTTGTTTTTAGAATGAAACCTTAAGATGAATTAAATTTTAAATTAACTTTTTTAGAATTCCCCACCCCAGAGAGTATAATAAATTCAACGGACCAATACGAAAAAAGCACTTATTTAGATGCAAATAACTTATATGGACAGATCGAGTGCTGACTCTCTATTTCACAGTATTATGAAAACAACAATTTATTGTTGCTGTATTTAAAACTAATGGATTCAGAAATAAAGAAATACTCAGACGATTAAGATGTCAATGCGAGAAAATATTATAGAATTCCTTAATGAATATAAGGAGTTTATGTCTCTAGAAGATTTAAACTTTCTTTTACAGAATGCTGCTTATCTCGATTCATATGAGAATAAAGAGATTGTTTTTTCAGCACATGGAGAGCATTTTGGAGATTGTCCATGGTCTGATGATGGGTGTACTGAAGGGCCTGATACTTGTAATTGCGTCATCTATAAATTAAAAAAAAATAGTGTTTACGATCTTATAAATATGTACTATAAACATGTAAATTTTTAGTAATTTTAATTTATGAACAAAGATTTAATGATGTTTTTATTTATGAATTATTATATAAATTAAAATTCTAATAAAATCAAATATATGAAATTTATTTTTAGTATACATTTTTTTATTTTTTCCTTAAATCAAAACACATAACGGACAAGTAAGAGGCAGAATTAAACAAAACACTTGCCTGACCTATATCTGCATTTTTAATATTACATTTTTTTATTTTTTCCTTAAATCAAAACACACAACGGACAATTGTTTCTTAAGTGGCTCACATCATTTCACAATACGAGATTTTACAACCCCAAAAATCCAAAACAAAATAATATAGAATATTTAGAAGAGGCAGAAACAAACAAAACAAACTGTAGAATTCAAAACGATCCTCCACCACCACCACACAATTGATTTTTCATTTTAATATTACATTTTTTATTTTTTTTCCTTAAATCAAAACACACAACGGACAATTTTTTCTTAAGTGGCTCACATCATTTCACACTACTACATTTACAACCCACAAAACAAACTGTAGAATTCAAAACGATCCTCCACCACCACCACACAATTGATTTTTCATTTTAATATTACATTTTTTATTTTTTTCCTTAAATCAAAACACACAACGGACAATTTTTTCTTAAGTGGCTCACATCATTTCACACTACTACATTTACAACCCACAAAACAAACTGTAGAATTCAAAACGATCCTCCACCACCACACAATTGATTTTTCACCAATCATTTCACACTACTGGAATACATAATCGATTTTTTAATTACCACCTATTTACACTATGGGAAGACATAACCGATTTTTAGGCACCAACCATTTTACACTATGGGCACACAATATGTAATAAGCAATTAACAGAATTTAAATCCCATAGTGGAAAATGATTAAAAAAGCAATTAACACAATTGTGTTCCCATCGAAAAGCAATTAAACACAATTGTATTCCCATCGAAAAGCAATTAAACACAATTGTATTCCCATCGAAAAGCAATTAAACACAATTGTATTCCCAATCTCCCACTACTTACATCACAGAAAAATAAAATAAAAAATATATACCAAAGCAGTAGAAGAAGCACTACAATTAGTGATCTACTTGAAATTATTATTTTAACATAAACATAAACTGATTTTAACATTGAGTTGTCGTAGGAGAGAAGTATTCTCATTTTATCCTTTTTGTAGTAATTTTTTAACTAGCGTTAAAACAACACTGTACTGAAAAACATTATGAAATATATACACAATATATGCACAAACTGCCTACTCTTGAACGTTAAAACCATACGTCAGTTTATTAACATTAGCGAAAAAAGAGACACGGAGGAGATTGTAAGATAAAAAAATCAAAAAATAGAATGTTTGTATGCGTTTGTGTTGATCACTTCTGAGTAAAAACAATACCGGAAAACTTATTCTGAAAATAAAAATATTTTTTTTATAAATAATATTGTTTTGAAAATATATTTTTAGAATCATTATTTTTGTCAATACTGGTAAGCACATAGGTAACGACATAGTTTTTGATTTTTCGTATGCTGGTGTGTAACGACAACTCATTATTTTTTGTGACATCGCCATATAAAGGTAATAAGAAATGTAATAATAAAAGTAACTAGTTACCATTACCAAGTATTTATGTAGTTACATAACTAGATATCTGGTAATGATTTTGTATTTATACACACCTACTTATTTATGAATTCTTTATCAAATTAAGTAAGATTCCTTAGAAGTACTTATTCTCTCTTAAAATTTACGAGATTGGACAAAGAAACAGTAGATATTCCTATTGGGAATTTTCTATAAAAGTACTGACTGGAGTTCTTATTTTTTTGACAATCATATTCCGCTCTTCGAATTACAGTCATGCTATTACTGGAACTGATAGACGTCATGTTGACAATCATTGGTATAGTTTCCACAACTACAAAATGGTCAGTATATGTACGTCTTGTTTGATATTTTCTGGAAAGAAACTGAAAGCATTCAAACAAAATAATACATATTATACCAAACTGTAAAAAGCTCACGAAATGATCACGGCCATCATAATATGATGCTAGATAATAACAATATTGTCTACATTAGTTTTAAATATCTTCAAAGTATTGGCATGGACTAGGAGGAGTTTGAGAACAGTTCCCAAATTAACCAAATGTCTCCATACACAGAGCAGAGACAAAAATTTATATCTGAATATTTAAAGATCTTAGAAATGAAACTCGAGTAGAACACCGTAAGTTCATAAAAAAAATATTTAATTTTTTCACGATTTTCACAATTTTCCCATTTTAACCCTACAATGGTCTGGGCGAATTGAAATTACTTAAATATTTTCTAACCAATTTTAGACTTATACCTTGCTAGAAAGATAGTTTAGTCTAGATTACGATTCTGTTAGCACTTTCCAAAAATGCAGTTACTTAATAATATTGAAAAAACAGAGAAAAAAGAGATCTGTGATGCCAATGGAATTCATAGCTAAGTGAAGCAATATAAAATCGGTTAAGACACCAGTTATTTGACTGTGATAATAGAGTTTTAATTTTGACTGCAGAAACCGAACCATTAGATTGCAAACAAATTCTGTTGCCAGCACGAATCTGTTTTTAGGTGTGTTTTTTTCTGCGCGTTTGTACTCTTTGTGAAAAAGAATTATTATTTTAGTATTTTTTTAAACAGCGCTGATTCAAAGCTTTTTTTATTACCCTCTTCAAGAAATTTCCCTATTTCCTTTCGGTACACTTTTTAAGGAAGATCATTTTTTTGCGCTTAATTATTCGGCCACCAAAAGAGTACTTTTTGTATTTTTTCGAAACATTACTAAAATTAATTCCCTTTTTCAAATGAAATTAAAGTAAAAAGCATGTTCTTAAAAAAGAAGTACTAAAACAAGCACCTTCTTTGAAACGAATTCAGTTGCACAACCGAATTCGTTTGGAAAAATAGATCCGTTTTCACAACTAAATTGATATAGAAGTTTTCGTTCTAATCGAATCGGAATTTCAGTTCTTTCAACAATAATTCGGTAGTCACAATTTAAGTTGTCAGCACGAATCTGTTTTCTGAGTGTAATAGACTAAAACTACTTTAAATAATTATATATATGCACAAACAGTTAACTTAAGAAAAAATAAATACTCTCAAATGGAATTTTAATAACCAAGCGATTTCACCTGTTAATGTGCTAATTGCGGTTTATTGCAAAAGAGGATTTTCTGCCTTTCGAGAAAACTCTGCTCATGAGTTATACCCTATGCCATGTTTTAGCATAAATCATTCTCTAGCTACTAATATTATACACGCTTAAAATTCGGTTTGTGTCTCATATACCCACACTTCACCCCAACTCCTTTAAATAAGAATATATGTAGTCCCCTTATTATATTAAGTATTAGAGTATAGTATATCTACTTATTTATTTCAAATTCTTTATAAAATAAATTTAAACCTTTGACTAAAGTATTTTCTCTATTACTTTTATACCAAGTTTTTTTTTAGCCTGAATAAAAAAAACTTAAACTGCCAAAAAAAATTAGCTGAATAGTTCATTTGGACAAGATTAAGTTTACTCAGACAACCAAATATAGAAAGTTTAACATGCAAATGTTTTAAATTTTTTCTCCCTTCATATTGTATGAGTTGATTTTCGCAGAAAAATACAAAACGGTTGTTAACTCTAATAACTTAATTGGTGGTAAAACTAAACTACACATAGCATTATAGCCTAAAGGGGAAATATCTCGTTAACGTTAACTCAAACTTAAAACATATAAAGTTACAACTACAATTTTGACAAGTTTACAATAGGAAACTAAAAACATATATTTAAAAACCTGCAAGGCTTACTGAAAACAAAATAAAAACATTATAGAAAAGTCAAAGGTAGTAATCAAGATATTACAAATATTATTATACGCTCAACAAATTAAGCCTAGTAGTTAAATTATGTATTTAAATTATAGACTATAGATATCGTTATTAACGAAAAGGTGTTGAGCAGGGGTGGCATAAATTTACAAACTTAATTAAGTTGCTAAGAAAGTTTTTTTCTAAGGAATTGCTGAAAATTTGTGATGAAAAGTTTATATCGTATCTAAATGAGGTTTATGTTGATTTGTAGTGTTTATTTTACGTAATTATCAGGTTGACCAATATAGGTGTTCAACAATATATGGAAAATTTTCAAAATGAAATTTAAGAGTTCCGATTGGACTAATGTATTTGCTTGCATATAATAATAACTACATTAATTTAATTTAATGTTGTAATTATTAATTAAATTAATGTAATTGTTAATTGAAATTAAATTTTATTATTGACTATGTTTGTTGTACAAAATGATTACACAATTGTAATCTTATGAAAAGAAAAACAAATTATTTACAAGAGGGACAGGTTCTTTTCTTACAATGAACCATTACAATAGGAAATCAAAGTAGATTATCAGTACACTAAATCCAAGAGATTTTGAAAAGTTAGCTCATATTGTTTTTTATGGACTATTTTGATTGGAATTGAATATTTTATAATAAATTAAACCAAACTTCACAAATTGTATTATGAAAATGGTAACAAAAAATGTACTAAATATGGAACTAAAACCATATTAAATATAAAAATCAATAAATTTAAATATTTTGGGCAAAAAGTCTTCAATTCCAACTGTTTAATTTGTATATTAATTCACTCTTTTGGATAAGAAATAAAAAAGTGATAGATTTGGCTCAAAATAGTTCAAATTCAAAAGGCTATAAATATAATACGAGCATTAAAGAAATTAAATGTGATAAAATCCCAAACGTATTTAACAAATTGTGAAAATTAATCTTTTGAAGGCATGTCCCTATCCGGATTTCATTCTTGCGTAAGGAAATCGTCAGATGACAACGTTTTTAGAATTTCTAGAAATATTTGTTAAGTTACAAACTCAATGAGAATTTCTTGTTCTTGTCTAGGAGCGTTATTCAACATTTGAAATACCAAAGAAAAAACAATAACAACAACAATAAATTTAACACAATTTGCTTTGTCATCTTCCAATCTAGCAATGTAGTGACATCCATTCGTGTATAAACAACAATAGAAAACAACGTTTTCTAAAGCGTCAGTAATATTTAAATTTGCACAAGCACTTTTTTATTATTTTATTTTTTTAAATTTATCTTTATTGGAATTTTTTTTTTCAAATTTCAAAAACTTTCATACAGAAACTTTTGGAATATATAGAAAAGCACCTGAAGCATTTTCTAAATAAATTAAGTTATTTATTGCACTAAGAATTCGGAACAGATTTTTTTATTTTTTCAAATTCCGAGCTCTATTGACACGGTAGAATTTCCAAAATATTCCAGACTCCATTAAATTATAATAAAAAATGTATTTGAAAAATAAAAACATGCTTGGAGGAATTTAAAAGTTGTTGCAGTTTTATTAGCACCATACATACACTCATAGAAAAAAGTTTGTAGAAAAGTTAGTAAAACTGTTAGTACTTCAACTTAACAAATTTTTAACTAATTTTTAGTTAAAATTGAATTTTTAGTTAAGTTTTTTTGCTACCTCCACATTACTAACTTACAAACTTTTTTGCTATTTTTTTTTGCTGAATTTAGTTACTAATTTTTAACAATAAATTTGCTAACTTTACAGTATTTTTCTGAATTTTAGTTACTAATTTTTAACAGAAGATTTGCTAATTTTACAAGTTTTTTGTAAACTGAACCACCAATTTTGAAGCGCTTATAAACAGAATGTTAAATGACTCATAAAAATTACTGCATATTTTTAACTCGACAAAAATAATGCAAAATTTTAAATAAAGCTAAATTGAAATGGTTGAAAGTTTGTCCTACTCATAAAATATCTAATTTATTAAAATTTATGAGAAAAGTTTCTATTTATCGTAATACATTAATTTTCAAAGATCAAGGTTTATTTTGGACGAACCATTTTAATATGAAAATTGTGATTAAAAGTATCTCTGGGGAGCAAGTGGAGTTTACGTGGATGACCCAATATTGTACTTTTTAAACTTATTTAAAGAATACGATATTTTTAATCGGCCACACCTTCTTTCCTGTGGGTGGAGCCTTAGAGGTGAAAATGGAAACTCAAATAAATTCGGAAGTACATATCCGATCAGCAAACAATGAAAAATCAAAAGAAGGGTCTCTGAAATACATTTTGTTATGGCCACACCTTCTTTTCTGTGGGTGGAGCTTTAGAGGTGGAAATGGAAACTCAAATAAATTCGGAAGTACATATCCGATCAGCAAACAATGAAAAATCAAAAGAAGGGTCTCTGAAATACATATAAACTCGTAAATGCCTCGTAAACCTTGTATAAATATAACCCATATTTTTTATGTATGAAGTTTGACATTAAACTTATAAACATACCAGGTTTACACCGTTTACGAGTAAAATAGGAGTTTATAAGAAAACCCCTATTATTGTCTATAAATATTACCACTTTTACAAAAAATAATTCTTGGGAAATTTTCATTGACATTGAAATATAATTAGCATTACTTTATCTCAATGTCAATGCCAACAAATTTCATCACCATTCAATGCCAATGAAATTTTTTTCAATTATCATTGATGAAAAAAAGAAAAATCATTGTAATATAAAAAAATATAAGAAATACGCGAATTTTTAATTTATTTTCTTAATTTATTGTTTTATTAAAACATGAAAACAAATACTGCTTTCATCATTCATAAATGGGCATTTAGGCATTAATTGAAAAAATTTCAATTAATTGACACATTGAATAAACTGGTCCCAAGTATGTTTTTAAATACACATTTATTTTTTATTTATTAATTTTCATTTCATTTGCTCCTTTTTTTACCTTTTTCCAGTCCACTACTAATCTGCAAAAGTTTTGTTGATTTCAGAAAATTTTAGCAAAAATTTTGTAGATTTAACAGTTTTTTTTTCTATTTTCATTCTACTATTATTTAGCAATTTTTTTGCTGATTTCAGCAAGTTAAATTGTTGTTTGCAATTAACAAAAATTCAGCTCAAAGATTACTAAAATTCTGTAAATTTAACAGTTTTTTTTCGCTGTTTTCATTTTATTAATATTTAGCAAACTGATTCTGCTAATATTAGCAGTTTTTTCTGCAGCATCATTTTTAACTAATTTTTAGTAACTTTTTCTGCTATTTTTACGGACTTATTTGTATGAGTGTAACAATAAATACTGTAATTTTACATCGACACGATATACTTTTTTCGGTAGCGGCGAATTTGGTATTGAAAGCCCTATATATATATATGTACAAAAAAGTAACAAAAGGGGAATATAAAAACATGAAAAGAAAATTCAACATGATTTTATTTTTTATTAACATTAAATAGAAAATAATTTAATACAATCAGTTTTTCCTTAACTTTTCTTGAACAAAGGCAAATTGTTCCAGCTTGTACGTCTTCATCTTTAACCGTATTACCTGGCACAGTGTCAACGCCATATACTTGAATTTATAAAGCATTATAAACTTTCTTTATTTAACATCAAAGTTAACGCAACGACAAATCAATTCGTACGTCCTTAAGCATAAAGGAAAAAATGAAACATACAAAAAGAAAAAAAAAAGGATGAAATCTTATACAATTACTTCCAACAGCTTTTTCATTATACTTACAGGATTTGTAATCTTCTCTTTATTCCCCGGAAATAATATTGAAAGATACTTTAAAATCGATTATATTTATACATGTTTAATATATGTATAAAGTGCGTAAATCGTTTAACGCAGCTTAAGCAATATTTAGTGATATTTAAAATTAAATTTTAAAAAAGTGTTATTTGTTAAATTAATTTATATGTAGATTAGAGCACCCATGAAGTGCTCTAAAATTACCACTTGTGTAAAAAAGTGCGGTTTGTTGAATACCACTAATAATTTTATAAAATTCTCGGGATACAAAATAACTTTATTAATAAAAATATGCAAAAAACAGCCTTAACAAAAAACGTATACAATTAAATAATATATATTTATATATAAAGAAAGATATATATTAGGCTACTAAATGACGATACATGCATGAATTAATGTTAAACATTATACTGGAAATGTACTTTGTATGAAGTGAGCAGTTAAAAATTCACCATCAAATGAAACAAAATATTTTTGCACGTAAAAATACAATATTTAATAAAAAAAAAAACTTAAAAAATAAAAAAATAATGTACACACACATAAAGATTTACATGCAGTGATAAGTTTGTGAAAAAAAATATAAAACACTGAATGAAGTCAAAGCACGCATCTACTGGTATAAAACTGAAATATAATGAGAAACACTGAGAAAAGATTCAATGCATTTATTAAAGGAACAAAAAGCAATATTTATTTAGCAATATCGATTAATCTTTATATACAGTGCCATTACCAATTAATGGGTTATATAACCCATTACCAGGTTATAAAAACTATTTACTTTTCTTTTTGATTTTCCCATTAATTCTGTACTGGGATGTCATAAAAATAGTGAAAGTCTGACATGTCCGTACACCATATGACTACTTGGGTTATACTCCCCCAAGCTAATAAAATTCCCGTAAGGGAATTTCAATCAAGAGTGCAATAAATATTTTAAAATGTATAATTAGATATAATGAAAAGAGGGTATCCATCAAATATATTCCCATGCTTAGAAAAAATTGCACTGCTGGAAAAATATTTGCTGGTAATAGTTATTGGAAGAAATTTGCATTTTAATTACAGACAATATACACAATATGGGTATCATATGAATATATTTTTCAAGGCGCAACCAGCGATATATATGTATATATAGCATATCCAAAGATATCTAGGTATGTCTCATTTTAAGAGATATTCCATAAAAGAAAGAATTTTTAAGTTTTTTTTACGGATAGGTTTAAGATCTAAATATTAAAATTTTTTGAAATTCATGTTAGTTCGCATGTTACCAGAAATAGGCGGGGCAGTATACTTGGAAAACATTTATATTTGATAACATTTTATTTGAAAAAGTCACATATGCATATACTTACATATATAAAATTTAGTACTCAAATTTTTAATATATTACGATTTAAACATAGACAAGGAATTTTTTGTTTCCATAGACTGAATAAATAATAAATGAAATTAAATTAAACTAAGTTATAATATTGTTTTTGATTTTCTTTCAGTGGAATTAAACACCAACCAACACAGTCATAATTATAAATATGAATCTTTGTACAAAAAAGGGATATGTTTCTTTTATATGGTATAAGTTTGTATTTGAAAATTTGTTTTATTCTTTTTTCTTTCTCATTAAAGAAGAGAATTGTTTTCTGTGCTGTTTGTTTTTTCTCTGCCACTGCCACAAGTCCCGCGTATTAAAATTCCCTTGTTGAATTATACAGCCATTTTAAAATTAGAAAAATTAACAAAGCGATAAGATAACATTTTTTTAAACACCGCTTCTGTTGTTGTTGCACAAAGTACCACAGCTACTTATTGCTCCTGCTACAAAGTGTGATAGTCGTACATATTCCTTGCTGAGGGTATTTGAAGCATGGAATGAAAAAATTATAAAATAGAACATAAATTATAAGCGAGAGGTATAAAAATAATAATATGCAAATTCGTATTTATTTTTAAAAGCTCCAACGTATTAGGGATATTATTTATTTACTATGTTATTACCCAGCAAAAACATGGTAATGTTACGTCATTACCCTATAAATTACCAAGTAATGAAAAGTTAGTACTTTTTGCATTACTTTAAAATACAAAATAATGACTAAGCCATAATAAGTTATAGAAGTAATTAGAAACTGATTAAGTTTTCTTAATTTGTTTCAAAGTTCTTTTGCAAATAAAAAAAACATTTTTTCAGATAAAAAGTTACTTTGCAAAAGTTTAGAAATTCAAATTCTAAAAAAAAATTAATTTCATAAACGAAATTTAAATTCGAGTTTAATAAAAAACGGCGCAGTAGCGCCTTTTATTTTTTCTTGTAAAATGATCTAGAGTTAGTGCAAAGATTCGTTATCAGCAGAGTCAAAAACTTTTTAAGTGATAATTGCTTTGTTCATATGTCTCTTTTTCGATTTTCTAGTTATTTCCGGTGGAAATGGTATTGCAAGGCATTCCAAAAGTTTGAAATTTTTTTTGATCACATTTCAATCTATAATGACAGTTTTGACAATTTCCTATCAGAAGCAGTGTTTTTAACTTAACTGTATCTCCGTTAAGTCGTTACTTCCCGTTACTTCCAAAAAAAATTTTGCTGATATACTTGCGATTATACCGCAAAAATTATAAATTGGGTTGATTCCTAATACGTACATTTTGTCATTTAGGGTTTTTTTTAATCACCTGGATTTAGAATTTTTCATACAAAAAGGGGATTTATTAAATCCAGCTTTTTTTCGATTTAATAAATCCCCTTTTTGTATGAAAAATTCTAAATCCAGGTTTTTTTCGATTTAATAAATCCCCTTTTTGTATGAAAAATTCTAAATCCAGGTGATTAAAAAAAAACCCTAAATGACAAAATGTGCGTATTAGGAATCACAATAAAAGCACAAATATATGAAACAGCCTATTAATTTAATGTCAGAAAAAAATACGAATGAAAATTAAAAGAGAAACAAAAAAATTGAAAAACTAACAAATAAAAGGTTTTTATTAAATTTTTTTTTATGAAATATGTTTAGAAAAAAAAACTACACCTCACCAAATACATATTTTCCATCTTGGACATGGAGAAATAGCTCAAATAGAAATGGCAATTTTTCACTCTACAGTTTACAGTTAGTTTGTTCAAATTCAATATTTCCTTTAGTTTTTCAATTTCTGAAAGTATATAAAAATTATGAAAATTGATTTTTAACATATGTATGTACCAGGGAAAATAGTAAAAAGTACCGTTTGCACTTGTTT
The DNA here is from genome assembly GCA_949987735.1 of Leucophora obtusa. Lineage (NCBI taxonomy): Eukaryota > Metazoa > Arthropoda > Insecta > Diptera > Anthomyiidae > Leucophora > Leucophora obtusa. The sequence continues at coordinate 207,697,623 of OX465298.1, forward strand.
AATAAGTATTTTTACTGAGGAGAATAAGGCAGAATATCCCGCAATGAAGGAGTGGCGTTTTTACGTCTCTCAATTCTCATATCATATCTAGCGGTAAAGGGCTAGACTACCAATCTTGAGGTTGCAAGTTCGATACCCGGTGGAGAACTTAATGTTAAAATCATTAGTGTTCATGTTCAAAAAGAAGTACATTAAATTCATTAATTGTAGTACTTTATCTACTGCTTTGAATTTGCTTTTTTAAAACCCAAAAATTTAACAGTAGTTCTACTGGACTTAAAAAATATATGATGTCAGGGCTGCCTTACGGTAATTTTAATAAATACTATGTAATATTATCTCATTATATACTGTTTATTTTTTATTTTAAACAAATTTTATTGCTTATTTTGTTGACTTTTATTTAGTAGAAATTTGTAACCGATTATGGCATTAAAGTAGGGCATACACGTTCAATATTATTGATCAATTTTTCGAAAATCAACCAATCAGAACATTTTATTTTTAAATACTTTGTTCCGATTGGTCAATAATTTTGAACGTGTATGTTTCCCTTAAGGCTAGATTATTGTAATATATAAAAAAATAAAATAAAAACTCTAATAAAAAAAGAAAACTAAAAATATCGGGTAACTCAAAAAATTTTAATTTCTAAAAAAGTTTTTATAACGAATTTTCTATAAAAAATTTAAATTCAAATTTTAAAATATCATTACACGTTCATTTCGGTCTATCGTGCTTAGTTAGATATTAGAGATATGGGCCATATTAGGGATATGGGCCATATGAAGAAGGGTCCACCATGGTCTATTTTTGGACCATATAATACCCCCTTTCGCTGGGGTATTATATGGTTAGGGATAGTAGAAATTTTCGTCAATTTTGTCCTATATCTTAGTTTTCGAGATATAGGCTATTTAAAAAAAAAAATCGGGAGGGCAAGAAATAGCGCTATCTTTAAAACTTCAGATACACTGGTGTCGCCATCCACCGGATAATAACAGAAACATGAAAATATTATATTTTAACAATAAATTTTGTAAAATTTAACGAATGGGTTCTTAAAAATTAGGTATAAATAGTTTTTGAAATTAACACTCAAAACTAGTTAAAATACTGTGGATTTTTAGTATAGTTAAATACTAATATAATATATAGCTAAATGAATATAACTAAAATTTTTCTTTAACACAGTGTTTCAACTAAAAATTTTTTAAAAATTAGTCAAATCGATTTGAAGCCCGCTTTACAGATTTTTCTACTGACGTATTATTTTAAGTGTACTTAAATGTTCTTTGCACTATTACTTATATTGAAATTGCAACTAATTTCAATGGATTAAGAACATTCATATGATGAACATTCTTATAATCTGAGAATTAGTGTTTTGTTTGTAATTAACCAAATATTCTTAAATATGAAGCAACCCTGCCACTAATAACTAAACTAAAAATCACCCCTTATTTGCTTCGGTTTTCAACCATGATTAAAAGTTAAAAGTTTATTCAAAAACATAAAGTACTTAAGAGTTTATTAATTTTTAATTTTAATCTGACGACAGTATCTCTTTCTATAATTTTTTTGATCTAAAAGCTTAGTTAAGGGATGATTTGGTAGCCCTAGGTAAACAATACTGTTTTGTAAATTTTAGAAATTAAATTGTTCTATTACAAATCATATATGTGACAGCGCATAGAGAAAGGGACCTAAGGGTAAAAAAATCATTTTTTTTTTTTTTTTGTGGACAACATCTGAGCATCGAGTGAGACCGATCCCATGCTCTCCTGACCCTAGGTCCCTTTCTATCCTTAGGTCCCTTTCTATTTTGCGCGTCACATATGATAAAACAATAGTCGCTTTTTCTAATCACTTGGATTTAAAAAATCCATTAACTCATTTTAAAAGCACTCAACAGATGGAGTTAGATTCTACATACTTTAAAAAGAATTTTCTGTCCGACACTTCCTTCACCCTAATTTTTAGTACCGAATTCGATGATGAAGCATTTTACTTCAACTTTTAACTTTTAAGTTTTAAATATATTTTATATAAAACAGCGATAGACAGTCTGCTTTTTCAGTTTTATCACTTCAATTTATATTTTTACACAATTGAAAAATTCCATTGCAATATTTAATATTCACTAATTGGATTTAATTAAATTACTTACAGTAGAGTGAAATTTTCTATTTCTATTTCAGCTATTTCTCCATGTCCAAGATGGAAAATATGTATTTGGTGAGGTGTAGTTTTTTTTTCTAAACATATTTCATAAAAAATTTAATAAAAACCTTTATTTGTTAGTATTTCAATTTTTTTGTTTCTCTTTTAATTTTTATTCGTAGTTTTTTCTGACATTAAATTAATAGGCTGTTTCATATATTTGTACTTTTATTGTGGATTTATTAAATCCAGCTTTTTTTTGGATTTAATAAATCCCCTTTTTGTATTAAAATTCTTAATCCAGGTGATTAAAAAAAACGCTAAATATTACAAATACTAAAAATATTCGGGTATGGTTTTAATACACAAATTATAAAAACATTTTAAATTAAGAGTTAATCGCTCAATTGGCACAGTTTTTTCCTCTTCCGAATTAGTGTAGGTACCTAGAGCGTACCACCTTACAGGAAAAAAAAAATGCGCCGTACACCCTCCAATATGAAGTATTTTTGCAAAGAGGTTTCAAAAAAAAAAAATTTTTTTTTTGCCGAACGTAGGGGTCGTCATTTAACATATTTCGATATATCTTTGGCATTTACAGTCGGATCTTAAAGTATGATACATCGATGTTTTTCTCTCTAGGAGACCAGTGTTTTGCTCTAAGGGCTATTGAGCTCAAGTATCCCGTTCTAGTAGTTACCCACCAGATCTCAGTTGCTACCACCCTAATGTCAGAAAATTAAAGCTCGCAAAAATTATTAAACTTTGGCTAAGGAAGTTTTTCGATAAACCCAGTAGAAATTTTTTTTATATATTGGTTGCCGAACGTAGGGGTCGCCTTTTAAAATTTTTTTTTCATTGGATTTTTCCTTTATGCAAACACACTGGTCTCCTCGAGGCAAAACAATCGATATATCACAGTTTAAAATCGGACTTTAAATGCCGAAGCTATAACGAAAAATTGAAAAAGACGACCCCTACGTCCGGCAAAAAAAATTTTTTTTTTTTTTTTTGAAATTGCCTTGCAAAAATACTTCATATTGGAGGGTGTACGGCGAACTTTTTTTTGAGGTACGGTCTAGTGTACACTTTAGTTATATTATCTTGAAAGTTTTTGAAAAACACAGAAAGCGCTTTATATCCATCTTAAATTTTAGTTAATATATGGTATACTACGAATACGACATTCTTGTGAATTGGCTTATGGTAGTATTGAAAATAAATTCTATTTATCTATTTGAAGTACTTGTACAACAGTTGTTTGTAGTTTTAAATTATATAAAAGCTTAAATAATATTGTTGTCTAACATAGTGGCCTAAAGAGGCACTTGAGTAAAATGTTTCAAAAACTAGTTTAATTTAGTTTTAGTTGTTGTTGATGCATGACATAACAATAAATTCAAACAAAGTTTGTTGGATGTAAATAACAAACATACAATATAACTAAAATAATACCATGATGTAGAGTTTTATATATGGGGAATTTCATACAAACAGATTTTGTCACAAAGTTTAACGAGGACAATTAATATTCTATGCAAAAGGAAATTTAAAAATATTTGCCAACAGTCATCTTAAATTAACAATTCAATCTTAAGGATATTTATGGTTTTTGAAAAAATTATAATCGAAAATGAAATCTCATAAGCAATTGTACAATTTCGTTTACAATCACCCATATATATTTAGATATAACAATAGTTAGTATTGATTTTTCAATCCGACAACATAGCAGTAATATGAATTTATATCAATTAACTTTTTCACTATGAATTCTAATTGAAAGTTATTTGAAAACTCTTTTCGCACGAGTATGTAGTTGTACAATGCACTACATGACATATGAATAATGAAGATTTATATGAATTTTCATAAAATATCTCAACCGAATGAAGGATTGTTAGGAATGTATAAATGTTCATGATAGTTATTTAAAATGTTTCTTTAATTAACTTTATTAGTTGTATGGCTATAAAATTTATTTTTTTAAAAACATGTTTAACATAAAATCAAAATGGTTTATAGACAATTAATAACTCACTTGAGTAAAAAAAATATTCAATTTAATACAATTAAAAATAAACATATAGAGCAATTCCATATGAAAACGATCAAAATTGGCAAATTTTTGGACGACCCCTCTCCGATTTTAAAATAAATAGTCTCAATCGATTGCCCAGCAAAAAATAATGTACCTACATATATTTTTTTTTTTTTATAGTGACTGGTTTAGTGGTGGTGTACACCACTGTCATGTGACAAAATTAAAGAATTCTTCATAAGGGACCTCATTGAAAGTTGTTTTAAAAAAAACTACTAAAGCGATCGCAACGACTGATAGCTCGTTGGAAAGGTATTGAATCAGGCTTTAATTGAAAAATAAAATTTTCCTAATTTTTCTCAGAAATTTACCTTTTTTCCCATGAAAATTAAATTTTCCCATGAAAATTAAATTTTCCCATGAAAATTAAATTTTCCGATTTTCCACAGAAGCTCCTAAATTTAAGAGACCACCTTGTTCTCATTGTTTTTATATTTTTTATAATTGAATTATTTGTAATTATTTAACATTATTTTATTTTATTATTAAAAATACATTTTAAAAATTATTTTACCGTTAAAAATACATTTATGAAGAAAAAATCAATTTTTTTTAAGAGCCCCAAGTTGAGTGTGTAGTGAATATGGTCTGCCTGCCTTCACAAGATCGGCCATAAATCCATGAATAATAGCAGCAGTGGCATGTAATGGCACACCAAACCCGACTGAGGCTACAGGTCATAAAATGTTTTGTAAATTTTTTAAATTACCAGGTAATAAATATTTCGCCTAAAATGACACGTGCAGAAACAAGTCATAAAACACGGATTTTCCATAAATATGGCGAAATATTTATTACCTGGTAATTTAAAAAATTTACAAAACATTTTATGACCTGTGGTCGGCTTATTGGCAGTAACCAATTAAGTCCCTCTTTAAAAAACATTTTATGACCAGTAGTTCACGCAAATTTTCCTATTAAAGAAAAGCAAATATCGCTTATTTTTTTTTACCAAAAAATAAATATAAATACTTCACACACTCTGAGTCAAATTTTAGTTGAATACTAAATGTGAAAGTGTTAAAGTGTTTTTTTTGTAAAGTAAAGAGTGAAGCTGTAAAGACAATTTAAAGTAAAATGAATAAATTTTGCTGCAATCCGTTTAACAAGAGTGGACATCGTTCGAAAAAGATAAAAGTATTAAAATTAACTGGTGTTTCGAAGCGATACATGAATGAATTAAATATACAATACGGTGAAGAAGCAGAATTCATTTGCCCCAAGTGTAAAATCGATTTGTCTCAACAAGCAAATGCATTGAAACAAATGCAACCACAATCCGAGAGTGCAATGACAATTGAACAAAATGTTTCATCTGATAGTGAGGCAGACATTCCGATGGTCAATATGTCTTTGAGTCCTTTGAATGAGGCTATTACCACTGTAGGTGAATCGCCTATTACAAAAAGAAAGTTGCGAAGTGAAAAATACAGGAAAGAGAAAAAAGGCAAGGTTATGAGTGCAATCGCGACAATATTTGATGAAGGCTCTGATAACGAATGCAGTCAAGCGTTGATGACGGCAAACAAATGATTGAGCAGTTGAAAAGAAAATTCAATTTAGCGACCACTTTTCCGGAGAAATATCTCATTTTATCTGTGCTGCCTCAATCATGGTCTATACGCAAGATTTCTGAACAGTTTCAAACATCTTTTTACATCGCGAGAAGAAGCAAAGAATTAGTTCGACAGAAGGGCATATTGGCGAAAGAAATTTGGCTCAAGGACCCTCAGCGAAGCAACGGTGAAATTGATTCAAGATTTTTACTGCAATGATGACAACAGCCGCGCCTGCCCAGGTACACGTGACTATGTTATCACACGTGAAGATGGAGAAAAATTACACAAGCAGCGCAGATTATTATTATGTAATTTATCCGAAGCATACCATCAGTTCAAAGAGAAATACCCAGCAGAAAAAGTGAGATTTTCTAAGTTTGCCATCCTACGACCAAACGAATGCGTGCTGGCATTAGACAGGCACGGAACGCATTCAGTCTGCGTTTGCATGTTTCATCAAAACATCAAATTAATGTTCTTTCCATGCAAGAAATTGAAAGTATTTCACGGTGAAATTGAAACATATAGTCGAAGTCGTTGTGCGCATACCCCACGGAAAATTGTCATCTGTCCAAATGCGACAATTGTCCGAAGATTGACGAGCTAGAGCAATATTTGGCGGAAAAGTTTGAACAGCTGTAAATTCAGGAGGTGCATTTCAAACAGTGGATAATTAGCAGCGGCAGATGTTCCCTTGAGACCGTGGTAAAGCAGATTCCGGAATTCATCGAGGAATTCGGATTCAAGTTGAATGAACTGAAGGCGCACCATTTCATATCCGAGATGCAATCGAAATTTCTAAAGGAAAGTAAGGAGAAATTAGCCCAAAATGAATTGATTGTGATAAGCGACTTTGCCGAGAATTAAACTTTTCTCGTTCAGGATGAAATTCAGGCTTATCACTGGGCAAACGACCAGTGCACGGTGCATCCTTTTTGCATTTATTTCAAAAACGAAGATAACGAACTACAGACTGTAAGCCTTGTTGTTGTCGCGGAGAGTTTAGCTCATAATTATGTGTCCGTTTATTTATTTCAAATGAAACTGTTTGAATTCTTAAGATCAAAATTCGATGCAATCGACAAAGTAACGTTTTTCTCAGACGGCGCGGCTTCTCAGTACAAGAATAAAAAAAATTTTTACAATCTTTGCATAATTGAAGAAGAACAAAACTGCAAGGTCGAGTGGCACTTTTTTGCGACGTCCCACGGTAAGGGCCCATGCGATGCGTTAGGGGGAACCCTAAAACACATGGCGACTAAGGCAAGTTTGCAAAGGCCATATACTGACCAGATCTTAAATGTACAACATTTGTTTTCGTGGATTCAAAGCAAGGAAATTGCCATTAACACAGTTTTATGCACTCAAAAAGAACACGATGCCATGGAGCGACGAATTCAAAACAGATATAATAATGTCAAAACTATAACTGGAACGCAAAAGTTTCATTGCTTCATACCAAATATTTCTGATATGTCAATTAATGTAAAGCGGTACTCTTCGTCTGCCGACGTGCTAAATTTAAAGTTACTTTAATTTTATAATGATGCCAAGACAATTGAAATTTTTAATAAATATTGTAATTAAGTATAAGCAGCAAAATAAGAAAGATTTTTTCTTCATAAATGTATTTTTAACTGTAAAATTATTTTTAAAATGTATTTTTAATAATAAAATAAAATAATGTTAAATAATTACAAATAATTCAATTATAAAAAATATAAAAACAATGAGAACAAGGTGGTCTCTTAAATGCTCCTCTCCTGTCCAAACAAGGAGTCGGGGCCCATTTTTTTATTGCTGATTCTTAAAGCAAAAATTATGAGGAATCCAAAAAAAAAAAAAATTAGCCGGAAAATTTAGGAGCTTCTGTGGAAAATCGGAAAATTTAATTTTCATGGGAAAATTTAATTTTCATGGGAAAAAAGGTAAATTTCTGAGAAAAATTAGGAAAATTTTATTTTTCAATTAAAGCCTGATTCAATACCTTTCCAACGAGCTATCACTCGTTGCGATCGCTTTAGTAGTTTTTTTTTAAACAACTTTCAATGAGGTCCCTTATGAAGAATTCTTCAATTTTGTCACATGACAGTGGTGTACACCACCACTAAACCAGTCACTATAAAAAAAAAAAAAAATATGTAGGTACATTATTTTTTGCTGGGCAATCGATTGAGACTATTTATTTTAGAATCGGAGAGGGGTCGTCCAAAAGGTGATCGCTTTCATATGGAATTGCTCTATATGGTTATATGTAGCGTAGAGCGTACCACCTTACAGGTAAAAAAAAGTGCGCCGTACACCCTCCAATATGAAATTTTTTTTCAAGGAGGTTTTGCCGAACGTAGTGGTCGCTATTTTACATTTTTCGTTATATATTTGGCATTTACAGTCGGATCATAAAGTATGATACATCGATGTTTTTCTCTCCAGGACACCAGTTTTTCTCTAAGGGCCATTGACCTCAAGTATCCCGTTCTAGTAGTTACCTACCAGATCTCAGTAGCTACTACCGTAACGTACTACCCTAATGTGAGAAAATTAAAGCTCGCAAAAAATCATTAAACTTTAGCTAAGGAAGTTTTTTGATAAACCCAGTAGAAATTTTTTATATATATTGGTTGCCGAACGTAGGGGTCGCCTTTTTAAATTTTATTCATTGGATTTTTCCTTTATAGCAAAACACTGGTCTCCTCAAGGACGAAAATAACGAAAAATTGAAAAAAAAAATTTTTTAAATTGCCTTGCAAAAATGCTTTATATTGGAGGGTGTACGGCGAATTTTTTTTTTAGGTACGGTCTAATGTCTAATGTAGCGCTGTACGTAATTATATATGGAAAAAGTTGAACCCTCTATATTAAAAAATAATGCTTATTGGCAATTTCAAAAATTTTCGAGATCCATTGAAATTGATTTTATATCCCTCTTATTTCTCATGCCTCTTAATTTTTTAAATTGAATGAAATGATTGACATAGTTAGGTAGATAACACTATATAACTAGGGCCATTTGGATGCAGAAAAATTAAAAAATTTGACTTGAAATTTATAAGAGTTTCTTCATCCTGTTTAATTTTCTACCCATATTTTTTATCTTTCAGACCCAAGTTAACAAAAAAGGGAGTCACTAGACTTCCCGGATAAATTTAATACACTCATAGAAATAAATCTGTATAAACAGCAAGAAAGGCTACTTAAAATTTTTTAAAAATGACCTTGCAGAAAAAACTGCTGAACTGAGCAGATTTTTTTTCCTAAATACTATAAAATCAGAACAGCAAAAAAAAAAAGTTAAATTTGCAGTGTTATTTCTATAAATTTTTTGTTATTTTGAAGTTAAAATAAGTTGAATGCAAATAGCAGGCCCTCCTTCTAAAATCAGTTGAAATATTTACTAAAAAAGGTATAAACTGTAGATTTTTGAGGACTAGATTTTTAAGTGAATTAAAAAAAAATGGGAAAAACTGTGAAAATTTAAAATTTTTTGAATTTTTAGCCTACTAATTATTTAGCAAAATTTTTTGCTGATTTTAGCAGGTTAAGTGTATATTTTTTTATCAACACAAATTTAGTTCAAATATTTATTTTTTTTTTATTTATTTATTTAATTGATTTTCTATGCTACAAGATTACATCTTATGAATTACAGCATAGAACTTAATTTGACTACATATGTTTAAATGTGACAATTTATATAAAAATAAAAATTGAATTTAAAATAAAAAATATTAAAAATGATAATAATAAAAAGAACAAATTTGTAAAGTATAATACCATAATTGAAAAAAAAGTTAAAAAAAAAATTAAAATAAAAAATGAAATAGAAAATGAAAATGACAAATAAATAATTTTAAAAAGTTAAATAAAAATAAATAAAAATAAAAATTTAAATAAAAATAAATAAAAATAAAATTAAAAAATAAGAAAATAATATATGAAAACAAAAAATAAATAAATAAAAAACCTGTCAATTGTATCGCCTGTCATTTCATATATGCGTTTATGTGAACATATTAAATAGTTCAGTTTTGAATTTTAATGCGTTACTATTTTTTTGAATGTGGTGCGAAAGTGCATTCCAAAAACGTATAGCATTTACAAAAAACTGCCACTCTGATATTAGAGTTCGATAAAATATAGGAATTATCCTCTTTCCTCTTTCAGAATTGTTAAAAAACATATATTCATAAAGGTACCTCGGTGTCTTATGATAAATAACTTTATGTAGCATCATAAGACTTTTTTGTTTAAAAATATTATCAAGCGTCATTCCATAAAGCTGTAAGGAATATGAAGATACACGATCGTATTTTCTTAGACCAAATACATATCTGGTAATATTATTAAATACAACATTTAATTTTCGCTTACTATTCGCGTCGCAATTTGAATAAAATTCACAGCCGTATAGCAGAGATATAACTGAAATTTTGTGTATTTAAAAGTTTAATTTTTGCTTGTCCTCTCTTACCAATATATAGAAAAAATAATCTGCTAATGTCAGCTGTTTTTCTGCAAGGTAATTTTTAACATATTGTTAGTAGTTTTAAATATTTTTTTTCCTTATAATGAGATCTATGAACTGATTTAACTTTTATCAAAACAAAATCAAAAATGTAAATTTAGAATTTAATATATATCGCCATAATAATAATATTAAAATCGCCATAATTTTCACGCCTCTAGCTCAAAATGATTAACGCAGATGGATTTAGCGTGCTTAATCATCGACCTTAATAAATACGAAATGGTATTTATGTCGTAAAAAATTTTTCAAAAAATATTTTTTACTAAAAATTTTCAAAATTACCCAGTGTAGAAAATCATTACCAGATATGTGGTTATGTAACTACATACTTGGTAATGGTAACTAGTTACTTTTGTTATTACATTTCTTATTACATTTATATGGCGATGTCGCGAAAAATAATGAGTTATGGTTACTCCCCAGCATACGAAAAATCAAAAAATATATCGTTACCTATGTGCTTACCAGTACTGACAAAAATAATGAGTCTAATATAGATTTTCCAAAAAATAAATTATATAAAAAAACATATTTTTTATTGTATTTTTTTAAATAAAATTTGCTGGTGCGGGAATCGAACCTGGGTCAACAGATTGCCAGTCAATAGCTCTACCATCTGAGCTATATCGACATGTAGTATTTAATAGATAGAAATATAATTGACCCGCTGCACACTTACTCGCCAACATACAAAAAATCAAAAAATATGTAGTTATATATATCCTTACCAGTGTTTAAAAAATATTGAGTCTAAAAATAGATTTTAAAAAATTTTCAAAAAAATCTAGAAAATTATTTTCTATTTGAAATAATGAGAAAAATAAGTCATTATCAGTTACTCATTATTATATGTTTTAAAATAATGCAGAATGTAAGTGGGTGTCATTACTGGTAGTCCAAAAAATAATGATATGTCATTACCGTTTCTACACTGGGTAACAATTATTTTTTTTAATTTTATGATGAATGAGGGGTATGTATAATTGATCTTTTATTTGGTAAATGAATGTGTTTTTAATCTGACTCTAGATCATAAGTTAATATCACTTTCTGTTTAATTTATTTTTCAAATAAAAGAAAGATGACACATACAACTTTTCACAAATAAATTGCAAAGAATAAAAAATTTGAAAGAATTCGATAAGGCCAGCAAGACAGAATACGTATTTTCGGCTTTCGCTACAAAGCCATTATCAGTGTCTTTTGCCTTGATTGGGTTAATAATTGATAATCGTCTACTTATGTGGATTTCATTCTTGCCTAAGGAAATCGTCAGGGGACGACGTTTTTAGAATTTCTGAAAATATTTTTTAAGTAAAATTACAAACTAAATGAGAATTTCTTGTTCTCGTCATTGTTTTCTATTGTTGTTTATACATGAATGGATGTCACTACATTGCTAGATCTGTCAAAACAACAGAGTAATACATTGGAAGATGAGAAAGCAAATTGGTATTAAATTAGTAAAAATGTAACATTAATTAAAAAACGTTTTAATAAACAGAATTATACTTTAAGTGGTTTAATTTTGATCTTAATATTTCTACTTGAATTAAAGTATAAATATTAAATTTTTTGTCAATTATTTTCTAATTTGTGTCGTCAATATTAGCTAACGTCTTGCGAAGATCATAAACAAATTATATTTTTTGTATTCTAACAATTGCTTCGAGTTATTGCTCCTTTAACTTTTAAGAACAATTTTTTTTTTTAATATTTGTTTTGTACTCGAATATAATAACAGGTGATATTTTATAAAGTCTAAAATGTCTTTTGTCTGGTTTGTCTAACCATTATGAGTAATTACAGATGATGATAACATTTTCTAGAATGTGTTTTCTTTTTCCTTCTGTTTGTTATGACATTTGTATAAGAAAATTCATCAATTTGAATAATGAATGAACATTTTATGTAATGGATAAAGATAAATTTCATAATAACCTGTATATAAACTCGTACAACGTACATGTACACAGAAGATTATAAATATGAAACGTTTATTTTGAGCAAAAGAATATAAATTTATGAAGAGTTCAGAGAAAAACTTGTTAATTTTTGTTTTCCAAATAATTCTATTTTAGTTACTTTAATTTGCTGTTAAACAAAACAATTTAATCCTGATTATATAAAATACGAACATTATTTAATTGTGCAGTTTGTGTAATAATTGTTTGGAAAAAAACAATTGTTACATGATTTTATATTCATATCGTATATATATGAGGCTTTTCAAACCAACTACCTCGTTTGAGAAATAATTATATCATAGCAATGTGATAATTGCAGTATTTACAGTTCTATATAATACGAATAAAAACTGGAACAACTTTGTCAAAGTGGGTGCGCAAGGCGTGGTTAAATATAAGCCAAATTTAGTGTTCGTTATTAATATATTTTTTATAATAATTAAATGGTATTTGGGAAATGTTTGAAATTTTAGTAAATCAATAGAGCAAGTTTTTTTGTCAAAACTACCCAGTCAGAAAAATACAAACGGGAAAGCGGTGGCAAAGCACTTTAACAGGTGGTACACGTACTGGCAAAAAGTGCTTTCCCATTCCAAAAATGATAACATCATTAGACAAAAGGACCGGCTGTTCACAAAGCGCCGGAAAAGCACTGGAGGAGCAAAATTTTTAAACGTTGGCAAAACGCTGGCAAAACCAATAAATAGGTGGTCTGGAAATATATTTTCCAAAATAAATTTTAAAAAAAGTTCATATGTATTTTTTTGGTCCTGCCGTGATTTGAACCCAGGCCGTCAGATTGGCAGACGATTGCTCTACCCACTGAGCTAACGAGATATATAATATTTGATGGCTAAACACGTAAATGAGTGATAATAGCTGGACAACTACTGGCTGTGCCAAAATGCTAGTACTGGCAAACAATTTTTTGTAACTAGTATGCCAGTGCTGGGAGGGCAAAAGAAAAGTGGGTCCTGAAGGAGCTTTCCCACAAACAAAAAAAATTGGTTTTATAAAACAAAAAAATTTTTAATTAAAAAAAATCAAAAAATATTTTTTTGCTTGCAACCGGATTTGAACTCGGAACCTTCTGACTACAAACATATTTTAACGAAGCGTCAGCATTTTTATAAAATCACTGGTGTACCAGTGAATTGAGTTTTGTACGCCTGGTAGCATTTTCTAGGTAGCACTGGATAACCACTGGTTGCAAACCTTGGTATATCACTCTAAGCCAATTCTTTGCCAGTGGTTTTTTTTATAAACCACCGAAATTTTTGTAAAACAAATACTGGTAAAACGCTTTTTGCAAACGCTGGCAAAGCGTCCCAAATGAGTGTTCTGCCAGTCATTTATTTTTAATACCGTGGTTACCCAGTGGTATGCCAGTGCTTGATTTTTTGTACCACTGGCGATTTCTGACTGGGTAAGATAGATTTTTTTTTTAATATTTCTTAAATTTACTTGCAAATTTCTTATTTAATATATATCTAAGCAAAAATCATTCTTAGTCCTGATTATAAAACCGGCCGATAGAGTCTTTTGGGAAAAAATATTTTTTTTTTCTTTAATTCTCAACAAGCTTTGAATTCCAATTGTAATAGATAGCTCCTCAATTTAAGCAAAAATATTTGTTTTTACTTTTTATTTATAAAAAAAAACTCATATGTTTTGCACGCGATTTTGTTTTGGAGAAAATATTCGGCTAATATTGTACAATCCAAATATTCAGTCAAAATCAAAATATTTTTTGGTTTACAATAGTTGGGACATGCCAGTTAGGATACCAATGCCTAATTGATTATAATATTGATGTTGATTTAATTTTAGTCTGGACAGTGGGTATCAAAATCCTCATATGAACGTATGGATGTGTATAGTGAAATTGCAAGGCATCTATGATTGTATCTATGATTGTGTTGCATATTTGAAAAATTATAATGTGTTTTAAACAAGGGTTATAACCTAAAGGCAATGACACTACTATATATAAACGCATTAGTTAATACTATACATCTGTACATTATATAACAAATACTAATGCAAACATATGTTTGTAAACAAATTGTTGTAGGATACACTTTAAAACAATAATATATTTGTATCTAAATCCACCTATTGTAGTACATGTTACTTTAACTACTAAGTACTTGATATTTATATAAACAATGTAGTTGAACTATGGGATAAGAACTCTTTGAAATTCTGTTAACTTGCTGTTGAGTAATTATATACGAAAGAGGTCAAGAGTTTGCCAACCTTTTTTTTCAATTTTTTTGTTTGTATTCATTATAACATCGAAAAAAATTAGATACTTATTTTTTTTTTTTTTTGTCGACCGAGGGTCCGTGGAGGGCTGTTGAAAATTCGATTTTTCCTCAATTTTCGAAAAACAGTTTAATTTAAAATCGTTGTAACTCCTAGACGGGCCATTGGATTTGGACATTTGAGTACCCTAGTTACAAGAAAATTTGACGAGCTTTCCAAAAAAAAAAATGATTTTGACAATTTTTCGCGGTGGAAAATGATGGAAAATTCGATTTTCCGCAGTTACGTTCTTAGGAAAACTTCCGTTTTTTCTTTTAAAATATAAATATCCAATCTTTTACCTTTCGATTAAAAAAAAGGGATCTGATTGTGGAACTTCACCACGAAAAAGGGGACGAAAAAAATATAAACATATATCGGCGTTTTAAAAGTTCACGTCTGGCCATATGTTTTTGGGGGGTTAAAATTTCCCCCCTTTTGAAAATGTTTATTGTGAGTCAGCTTAGGACACCATGTGAATCTTCCATTTTAGGTATAGGATCTGTTCAGCAAACTTATGTAAAACACTACGAGGAACATTTTTGTGAAACATTTTAACACTCTCACTTTTCAATGAAAGGGACCTTTTTGGACCCATTTTAAAAAGGGACAAAAAAGACCCGTAAGTTGAAGAGTTAGAGGGTTAAAATGTTCCACAAAATTGTTCCTTGTAGTGTTTTATATAAGTTCGCTAAACACAGCCTATACCTAAAATGGAAGATTCACAGAGTTTCCCCTAAAATCCATGTTTGTGGTAAGTACTACATTAACCTCTAAACACATTTTAAGTTTTGACTTATTTTTGGCATTGATGTTAAATTTTCACCTTCGATGTCCTCAAAGACATCGAATTGAATTCCATATAGGGTTTTTCTTTTCCCGGACTTTTTCATTTCCCGGGACAGCGGGATTTCTTTCGGAATTTCCCGGGATCCCGGGAATTCCCGCTCGTTAGAAAATATATAAATTCGACATATAAAAACTACTTTTTCGTTATACACCGTTCGACAAAGTCTATCTTTTGGTTGTATCCATGAGAAAATGTTCTGAAAGGAGGGCTAAATATCCGTGTCTTCCACTTTTTACAGGTCAATTCGTTTAACAATTTAAATCGTGAATTAGTATTTATGTAATATATTTTTTGGAAGGCCGTCCTAATTAATAAAAAAACTCTTAGTAATATATTAACTAAATATTAATTTCGCGGTTGAAGCTGTTAAACGAATTGATATAGAAAAGTGAAAGACACGGTTATATTATTTTGATCCCTTTTTTCAGGATATATTGGAATTGTTAATGGGTGCAAACTTGTGTGGGACCAGTTTTATAGTCAGAACTAAAATCAATTTTTTGCTTAAATATTTCTTATACATGAAATCCAAAAATTAGATATAAAGCGTGTTCGTTTACCTACTACAACTTAATACTTTTACTACAGCTGGAAAAATTCAATACAAAATGTAAACAAAATTTTCCAAACCCTAATTCCATGATAAATAATTCAGAATCTAAATTTCTTGATCAGTTGCCCTGTAGCTCAGACTTTAATCGTACTACTCTGGTCGTAGGATCTACTTGGCGTTAACTTCACTTATATTTTGATAATTAGCGTGTTTTTTAATCACCTGGATTTAGAATTTTTCATACAAAAAGTAGATTTATTAAATCCAAAAAAAGCTGGATTTAATAAATACATAATAAAAGCACAAATATATGAAACAGCCCATTAATTTAATGTCAGAAAAAATACGAATAAAAATTAAAAGAGAAACAAAAAAATTGAAAAACTAACAAATAAAAGGTTTTTATTAAATTTATAATTTATGAAATATGTTTAGAAAAATAACTACACCTCACCAAATATATATTTTCCATCTTGAACATGGAGAAATAGCTCAAATAGAAATGGCAATTTTTCACTCTACAGTAAGTAATTTAATTAAATCCAATTAGTGAATATTAAATATTGCAATGGAATTTTTCATTTGTGTAAAAATATAAATTGAAGTGATAAAACTGAAAAAGCAGACTGTCTATCGCTGTTTTATATAAAATATAGTTAAAAATTAAAAGTTAAAGTAAAATCCTTCATCATCGAATTCGGTATTAAAAATTAGGATGCAAGAAGTGTCGGACAGAAAATTCTTTTTAAAATAGGGAGAATCTAACCCCATCTGTTGAGCACTTTTAGAAATATTTTTGGATTTATTAAATCCAAGTGATTAGAAAAAACGGCTAATATCATTATTAGATCTAATAATTGTTGGTTCAGCCTATTGTGCATTCATACAACATAATTTCAAACATCGGAAGACAACTATATAGAGTGTTACTAGTTCATATAAAATTGTATATTTTAATGTTTAAATCTAAATACACAACATGTAATTAAACTTAAATGATATTCTACATTACAAAACAAACATTTAAACTCGTTTTTATATTAAGTGTTTAATAATTGATGATGTAGTTTTTCCTGCTTCCCTATTATTCACTTGCCTAACTACAACAACTAAAGCTTTCGAAATATTTACTGCAACAGCCAACGCCTTGCTCTGGCGTTTGACTGCTATTTACAACTGTTGTAGTAGTGATATCTGGTAGCTGAATACGAAGTAACACAATGTTGTTGTGTCTGAGTATATTAACTAGTAATCTGCCTACTTCTGTGTTAAGTGAAACTGTTGTTCTGTTTTGTAATAAAATATTTTAATTGTTAATATTAAGCGTTTAGAGTATGAGAAGAGTTTAATTCAAAAACCACATGGTTAACTGTAATAGACAGTTGTGAGTTAAAGTTTAGCAAAAAATGCTGAGGAATTCTATTCGATAAATCTTAAATTTTTGTAGAATCTACTCCTGCCCAGGAAAGCTTTGGTAATGGGTGCGACAAACTCGTGCATTGCCTTGTAACGTGTACTCATTACAAGTGTAATTATTTTTCAACATTAGGTAATTAGTTACCGATAATTGGATACATAATGCATTACTTTGTAATGAATACTCCTTATCTTCTGCATTATTTTGAAGTATAAAGTAATTAGTTACCGAAAATTGATTACGTAATGTATTACTTTTTAGTGTATACTCCTTACCTTCAGCGTTATTTAGAACCACAGAGTAATGAGTTACCGATAGTTGATTACATAATGCATTACTAAGTAATGTACGGTTCTTAGATTAATAAATATTTTAAAATATAAAGTAAGATTATTTAAAAATTAATTTCTTCGATAATTTTTTATTAAAATTTTGTAAATATTTTTAAAGTGGCCATTTGTTGATATTTGTTATTTGGTTGTTACTTTTAAAACGGAAAAATTTATTCGAATTCCATGTAGGATAAAAGCAAGTAACCAATTACTTTTCCATTCCCTATCTGCAACTAAGTAACCCATTATTCTTCATTTTTTTTAAGCATACTGGTAACAGTGGACACATTACTTTGAGGCTCATCGCCTGTAAAATTCATCAGTCAAGTAAGGTAAAAATGTAATCAGTGCAACCCTATGGCGATACATTACTTTACCCATGATTTGGTAATGTGTGGTTTTGCTGGGTGATATACAAATTTTTTTTCTTTCCAATGGACCGATTTTGAGAAATGGCGGTTTTAAAATTGGTGTTCGATCCTTTATTTTTTTTTGAAGATTTTAATAAAATTCTCTTAACTAGCATACAAATTCTTTCATTTTTATAGATAAATTGTATTTTGAACCTACAATATAACACATAAGACCAAACCATGGCCCACTGTCTCGAGCAAATTTGTATACCTAATATTCAGAATATCATTGATTTAGTATTTAACCCTTAAATGCATAATCTCTTCGATTTTAACCATTTGTTTTATATATTATTTCTAAAGGCGTGTACAGTTCAAGAAAAATACCAAAAACAATTTATTTAAAAAAAAAAGGTGATTTTTATTGAAAAATATGGTTTGTCGCCAAATAGCTAAATTGCGCATATTTTTACGTGTATGAAAAAAAAAATATATATACACTATGAATTATACATTTATTGTCGCCAAAATTAGTTTTATTGCGAGAATATTACATTAAATATTTAAACAAAATTTTTTGAATATTATACTTTTTGTAAAAAAAACGCGTGTTTTAGATTTTTAACAAACATGCGAAGCAAAACCAAAATTTTTCCTATACTGTTTAAAAAATCTGAGCTAAACTATAGGAACACTTTGTACAGAAGGCCCCAATGCCCAAAAATGCAATTTTGTGCATCAAGTGGGGTTTTTTTATTAAAAAACTGGTATGTTGCCAAATGGCAACATCATGCATTTAAGGTTTACTGAATGAAGTGAATTCAATATTTCGTTTTGTTTTCTTCCTTTACTGGTTATAAATCGTTAATTTTTTTTATAAAAAGAAGCAACAATCAGGAAATTCTCCCTATTAGTTAACGTGTTGGTGAAAAATGAAGGGCTTCAAATATGGCAACAGTGTAATTGCGCGAGATGTTGAATATTAGTGTAGTTGCTGCGCGGCTTCTAATGCAGAGTTGGGGAACTTTGTTGGCGGTTTTTAGTTCATATCCCTATTATATTATTTGACTTTGGTGTGGTTAAGTACTATGCAAACATCGAAGGGATTAAGTGCTATTATTTTTACAAATTGATGTTGCCTTGGCTGGGGATCGAACCCGCAACCTTCTGTGCAGCTGTCCAATGTGCTAACCATTACGCTTAAGCTCCAATATTTTTACTGTAATAAAATAACATAATTGTTGGTTTGCTAATAATTTAAATCGAATGTAGAAAATCGAATATCATTCCCAAATTGTACAATCGATTAATACAAATTGAATTCCCAAATTATCAGTCGAGCGAGTAAGAAACCGAATGAATTCTTAATGATTGACGATTTCGAATGAGATGGATTCATTAAATTCCTAATATTCTAATTCGTCCGAATAAACTCCAAGTAATGAATTCCCCGTGTTTGTTTAAATATAAATTCTTTCGATTTAAAAGGAAATCGAATAGTAATTTTTGAAAATTCATTCAGAATATATTTTATACTTTAAAGCTCTGGCCCTCATTCATAAGTCTATCACTTATTTCAAAATTGGAATTAATATGTTATAAGAATAAGTTTTAAGAATTGTTTTAAAATGACGATTTTCTAAAGAAGACTTTGCATCTGGAAATATCGACATAAGTACACTCATAGAAATAAATCTGTAAAAATAGCAGAAAAAGTTACTAAAAATTTGTTAAAAATGATGCTGTAGGAAAAACTACAAAAATTAGCAGATTATTTTTGCTTTATATTAGTAATATAGGAACAGCAAAAGTAAAACTGTTAAATGTACAGAATTTTAGTTATATTTGAGTTAAATTTTTATTAATGGAAAATAGTAAATTAACCTGCTAAAATCAGCAAAAAATTTTTAAACTAAAAATTTATTTAGTTTAAAAATTTACCAACAAATTTAAAATTTACAAAGTTTTTTTTTTCGATTTTTTTTTAATGCAAATTAAAATCGAGCCTTTCGAAAACAGCAGTTTAAAATTTTTTTAGTAAATATTTCTGCTGATTTTAGCAGAATAGGCTGCTGTTTTCATTCAACTAAATTTAGCTTAAAAATATTAAAATTTTTGTAGATATAACAGCATATTTGTGCTATTTTTAGTCTACTAATATTTAACAAAATTTTCTGCAGATTCTCCATTACAATTTGTCATTTTCAATTAACTAAAAGTGAACTTAAGTATAACTTAAATTCTGTAAATTTAACAGTTTTAATTTTGCTGTTCTTATTTTACTAGTATTTAGCAAAAAATCTGCTAATTTCAGCAGTTTTTTCTACAACATCATTTTTAACTAATTTTTAGTAACTTTTCTCTAAGTGTATTTAATTGTTTTTAGTAAGATAAATATGATAGTTCAGACTCCTTTTCGAAGTTCCATTTTGTTCAAAAGTGACAAATATCTTCCTATTTCGATTTAAGTAATTATGTTTAAATCGCAAAAAAAATGTGTATTTAGTTTAGTCAACGAAATGTCATTGACTTCTTATAACGTTATTGCCCAATTATGGTACAATCTCCTTTTCTACACCTGCCTACTTCTATTTTATACACCCCAACTGTTTGCATAGTTAAGTAATATCATAGTAGTTGTGTTTACTTGAATGTATTAATTCTATACACGTATAAATATGTGCTGTTGTTTGTATAATATGTGTTAATTATATTTTATTTAGAGATTAATGTCGCTAATGTGTTTACATATGTTTTTATTGTGTTTAATAATACACAAAAAAAAAAAAAAAGCCTAAATATATGTCGTTGTAGATATAGAAATTTATGAGGTTAAATAGTTAACAATTCATATTTGATATGATGTTTAATGTTTATTTACTAGTTAAAATCTGTATTTATTTGTAATTAGTGAACTGTTATAATGAATTAAATTTTACATGCATAAACACTTGATTGTTGGTGTTTTGCTGCCCCGTATTGAAAGCTATTACCAAATATTTGATTAAAATAACTCATTACCTGTTGAAGGTGACTAATTACTTTTATTATAATTTTCAACAGAATTTAAAAAATATTGAGTCTTTAGTTAAAGATAAAAAAAAATACTAAAAGTAATGCAGAAGGTAGGGTGACTCATAATATTATATTTTAAAATAATGCACAGGGTTTAGACGTATCATTATTGGTAGTACAAAAAAGTGTTGGCCTTGCAGGAAACGGTCTAACCAAAAATGTCAATTGTTTAGTATTACAATTTAAATTGAATTGTAAAAAGTTTGCAAAAAAAAATTTTTAATTAAAATATTTGACATAATGTCCGCGAATGAACCAAATCATACAGAGTGAAAAACACTTTTACTTCCTAGTTTGATATAATAAGAAACCCGAAAATATTTTATGTACATACATACGGTATTGATATAAGATCCAAGGTCTTCATAAATAAATTACATATTGAGTAGGAAAATTCCCAGCAAAATCTTTCATTACCAAATAAGTGGTTATATATTGAAACTAAAATTTTTTACTACTTATAATTCGGCGTCAGTACTAGTTATTTTTGTTAGGCCAAGCCGTTTTTATAAGCAGTCTAACTTACGCGCGACTACTTATTTATTTATAAAGATAATGTTAATTTGGTAACTACTTATTTTTTAACCACTAGTAAGTATGTAAGTAAGTCGTATTATTTAACAACTTCTAACCACTTATTTTTTAACTGCGTATAAGCACACGAATAACTACTTATTTTGGTAACTACTGATTTTATATAGTTTTGTAATTCAGCTAGTAAGCGGGTGTACAAATTTTGTGCGTTTTTTCATGCAGCGAATATGGTTAACTACTTACAAAAACGATCACTACCCAGTAGAAAATTAAAATCCAAAGAACTGGTTGCAGAATACCATACACTGCATTAGCATAGGTTCTAATTTGTGTTCTACAACCGGTTCTTTTTATAAAGAGTTCGACCTAGAAGCAATAGGTTCTTTTCCTTCAAACTAGAACAGGTTGACCTAAAACCGGTTCTAGAACTTGTTATTAAACTGATTCAGGGACAATGAAAACTTACATATGGACTTTCATGGAACCGGTGGCAAAAGTACCTGCTCTGGAATAGATGCAGAGGTAACCGGTATGGCATATTTTATAGCAACCAAAAAAGATATTTTGGAAAAACTTTATTTTGCCTACTTTTTGTATGGCGACATGTTTAAAATTTAATAAATCTAAAATTATTTTCACATAGCGGTAATGCGCTCTCAAAACTAAAAAGCTTGATACTCAACAAAAGCTAAAAGACAACAAAAACGTACCAAAGAAAGGTAGACTAATAGAAATAAATCTGTAAAAATGACAGAAAAATTTACGAAAAATTATTTAAAAATTATGCTACAGAAAAAACTGTTGAAATTAGTAGATTTTTTTTGCTAAATACTAGTAAAATAAGAAAATCAAAAATAAAATTGTTAAGTATACAGAATTTTAGTTATATTTGAATTAATTTTTAATTTAAAATAGCAAATTAACCTGGTAAAATCAGCAAAAAATTTTGCTAAATAATCTGTAGCTTGAAAGGTCAGAAAAAAAATTTTAAATTTTCGAAGTTTTTAGATTTGTTTTTTTTTTAATGCAAATAAAAATCGAGCCTTTCGAAAACAGCAGTTTACAATTTTTTTAGCAAATATTTCTGCTGATTTTAGCAGAACAGACTGCTGTTTGCATTCAACCAAATTTAGCTTAAAAATAGTAAAAATTTTGTAGATATAACAGTTTATTTTTGCTACTTTTAGTCTACTAATATTTAGCAAAATTTTCTGCAGATTTTATAGTACAATTTGTTATTTTCAATAAACTAAAAGTTAACTTAATAATGTTTAACTAAACTTCTGTAAATTTAACAGTTTTAGTTCAGCAGTTTTTTCTGCAGCATTATTTTTAACTATTTGTTAGTAACATTTTCTGATATTTTTACAGATTTTTTTCTAAAGGTATATCAAAAAATCCCTATCCGAAAATATAATATTTGTGCTACTGTTTCATTACATCAAATAAAAAGAAAAAAAATTAAAAAACAAAAAAAAATGGATAAATTTGATCCCAGTTTTAACTCCCTAAATGCCCGAGATGGCCGATAATCTAAGACACCACATCCTTAGAATTTTTTTCTCTACAAAATATCCGAATTTCATTAAGATCAGTGATTATTACATAAGATACTTTATTTGTTAGAAGCAGTATGTTCTTCTCCACCAAATTAGAATAGGAGCTTTAGAACCAGTTCTAGAACCGGTTATAGAATTAGTTACATGAGTGGTTCTTGGACAGGGAACCTTATGTTTTGACTTATGGGAATCAGTTCTAGAACTCCTTCCATGGAACCGATGGTAAAAACACCGGTTCTTGAATAGATTCGAACCTAATCGGTTCTATGCATTTGTTTATTAGTATGTGCGAGCTTACACTGAAGATGTATGTCGATTTTTAACCGGGTGGGTGGACAAAAAAAAATCCACATTTTGTTTTTTAATTTTCAAAATTTAATATTTTTATCAACATCTAATACTTATTCGCTAATCTAATGTGAAAGAAAATCATTAAATTTTGTAAAAATGTGAACACAGGAATTGAGTTAAATTAAATCCAAAATGGATTTGTAAAATAAATAAATGCGTTTTGGATTTAGCTTAATTTAATTCCAGAAATTGCCTTTTCACAAAATTTTAATTTTTTATTTCACATTATATTAGCAAATAAGTGCTAGATTTGGGTAAAAATATTACATTTTGAAAATTAAAAAACAAAATGTGGATTTTTTAACAAAATAAAATAAATCAAAAATAAATCCAGTGATTAAAAAAAGGCCTAATATTTCACGTTACAGTGTGTTCCATATTTATAATAAAACTTTTATTTTCGCTTTGGTGTCTACGAGAAACGCATTGCTATATATTGTAAGATAATGCACAATGTAAGTTGGTATTATTTTGATATTCCAAAAATAATGATACTCCATTTTTTTTTTCTACTCTCTTATTATGTTACTGCAGTTTTTTATATATATTTGTGAGTTTATTTATTTTACAGTATGGTCATATATGATCATATATGTTCATGTATGCGCATATATGATTCAAATATGCACATATATAATCATATGCGACCATATAAGCTCAAATTTCGGATCCGAAATTAAGATTCTAATATATTGTACTATAAATGATAATATATACCCATATATGATCATATACGAACCCATTTATGATCATATACGGATCCCTATATGAGCATATATGTTCATATACGCTCCCTTTTTCACCTTGGGTTACTTCAAATATTAACTAATTTATCTTAAACTTGGACTGAGTTCTACGAAGCTCTCTTCAAATAGAGTCAGTCTTGGAAAGTGCGAATATTCGACTATTTTTTTATTCTAAGCCACCCTAGTGGCCACGGCTATTAATGTAATTTGTTTGTAATAAAATTTTATAATCTTTCTTTGTACTACTTTTGATAATAGAAAACAAATACATAAAATATAAATTTTTTTATCATTCATTTTTCCATTTAACACAATATCTGTGTTTAAGACAGTTTAACTCCTTTTCCTATTTTGTAATTCAACTGTATGCAATAAAAAAGAACAACTTTTCTGAACGCGGTATTTTATTCAAATCACTGAAAATGCTTTAATATTTTGATTTAAACATTTGGCATGTTATACAGTAATAATAAACTAACAACAGAAATGTTTAATAAAAAAAACTAGTGAAAAATAAAGACAAAAACGAAAGAAACTCAACTAAACTAAACCAAGCGCTAATAGTCACACTTACATTCAGTAAATCATATTTGTTTTTTTGCTATTTTGGTTGTTTACTATTCTATGATATGACTCTACATATTAAACAACAAACATGCAGTTTATAACTTAACAACTACATTCATGGACAAAGTGAACTCATAATTAACCCATTAATGTAACTAATAAAAAAATTGATAAATCACTAAAATAGACTACAATCGCATTTATTTCCGACTGAAGGAGGGGAAGTTGTTAGATATGTCGGCAGAATATCAGTTGAAATAATATTAATTGAACAGAATTTTGTTGGATTAATAAAAATTCAATAATAACAATCGAAAAATTTGTTTTGGGTTATATCACGATTCTTTTTTTTTTTATTTTTATCAGTAGCTTTAAGTATAGCGTTTATATGTTGACTATTTCAGGCCCATCTGTATCCCTTAAGGGTTAACTTACAACATATATGTACAAATAATAACTAGTGTGGTGTATCAAAGAGTGTGTACTAAAAAACACAAACCCTAAAACACATTAGTTATTGTTATTATAGTTGATGTTTTTGTTTTTTTTTTTTCATTTTTATTATAACTCTTATATTAAAGCCTTATGACAAGTTTGAACATTAGCATTTTGACTGCAGGGCTAACTGCAGTTCTTTTTTTTTTGTCGTTTCGTTTTGGTTCATTTCATTTTTTTTTCTACCCCATTTCGAGTAGTTACCAGTCATCATGGTAAGCTTTGGGGGTATCAAAGATATGCAAAAAATGCCTAAGCCTAAACATATGCACAGAGACACATACATAACTAGCAACCAGTCTACTAAACATGATTTAAAAAAAAACAGAAACACAACACAACAAAAATGACATTTATGACTAAAGCCTTTTGTCAAGGGTTATAGCGTTGTCGTTTTTTTTTTTTTTTAGTTTATGCATTCTTTTTCCTTAGCTTTCGTTTAACATTTCAAAGGCTTGGCAGTTGTAGTCGAGTCGTTTTTGTTTTTACAATATTTGTTTAGATTTTGTCACGAAGCTTAAGAAGACATGAAGTCTATGAATTAAAAGGAGATTGTTTTGTTTTATTAAGCGACATTCGGTCACTATAAATATGTCAGATACTTACTGTTAATAGCGTTTGTTATTAAATATAATTTATTGATTTGAAAAATATTTTAGTTTTTATTAAGATTGACTTCTGTAACTATTTTGTACAGTTGACTATGGTTGAGGAAAAATCAAAATTGTTATGTTTGAGTTTTTTTGGAATTTATAAAAAATGCATATCGGATGAAAGCTAAGACTCATAGATTTCTAGATCTGACAAATTTTTAGTTGCTTGCACTTAAAAAAATTTAACGCCTTTAAAATTAAGTGAGTTTTAGCTATTTTTTTTATAATTTTAACAAAGAAATAAAAAGGGTCTGGTTAGAGAAACTGAAAAATATTTTTCCTTAATTTGGTGTAGTTTCAGTTTTATTTAGAACTGCATAAGGAACTATATAAAAATGTTAAATGATGTCCAGTATTTATTTCGATAATGTGACAAAAATTCTTATATTTTAAACAAAATATTGCATATTTTCATAGATATACCCTGAGCATCAAAAGAAACTGTAGGGACGTTCGAATTTTCCAGATTCTCAAGGCCCTATCAATGTAACTATCTTTTAGAAGTATATGCAATCAAAAACAGTTTTCATCTTAAGGTCCCTAAATGGCGATACATTTACGGACATTGGTGAATTATAATGAAAATTTTTAATTATAAGAAAATTAAGTTAAATACCGTGGAACGCGATGCATCAAATTTACTAAATATTTTGGCTAAAAATACGAATATACAGTCTGAATGTCAAACAGAGGAATGGTTTTCGCGATATCGCTGAGTAAATACTTTCCAATAGAAATATTTTTTTCCAAACCTTAAATTAAAAAATTTGTCCAGTATCAGACAAATTACTAAACAGAAAAAAAGTCTTATTTTAAGAAAGATTCTTATATTTATATATTAAAATATTTTTTGTCGTGCAGACTGGCCCAAAAAATTAAAAATTATAATAGTTTTTTTTTGGTCGAAATCAAAGAAACTTGAATACCTCAAAAACAGTTAACAATTTATTAGATTTTATTTCATATTCCTAAAGTATGTTATTTAAAATTGTGATTCAAAATTTATGGAGAAATCTTAAAGGACAAAATCTCAAGTGACAACAAAATTGATTTCAACTTTTTGTTTTTAATTTATATGTTAGAAAAATCTGAAAGTTTTAGGGACCTCTGAACGTGATCCAATTTCGCTTAAATGTGGCACAGATGTTGCTATGTTCTAGTGCCCACGAATAGGCCTTGATCAGCAGCACTACGTCCTGTTTCTCTATATGATTTTAAAGCATGGTACTGTACACGTTGGTTTATTTAACTACCTTATTTAGCATTTTATGTTTTTTAATGACATATTTTTTCGTCTCTTAATTTTCCAGTTAACAATTTTCTGAGCGCTCATAAATTATAACTCTTTTGGGAGTCCATAATATTAGCTATTTCTGAACGCTCATAACTTTTGGGTTCTAAGAAATACATATCTGTTGGTTTTTTGTGAGCCACAATAGGAAGTGCTTCCGGTACCTTCTAGCCTAAATATAACTAAAATTCTGTAAATTTAAAAGTTTTTTCTGCAGCATCATTTTTAACTAATTTTTAGTAACTTTTTCTGCTATTTTTACAGATTTATTTCTATGAGTGTAGGCTTAATGAGTGAAGTCAGCGTACAGTTCAACCCAGCCGATTGGTGTATTTTTATTGACTCCTCAAATAAAAGTCTTGCAGCTGTAGTTCTACTTTATGACAACTCAAAAAACCCAATTCCAATTGCATATGGTGTCAACATGAAAGATTCTTATGATTCTATAAAATGTATCTTGGAAGTAGTGAAATACGAAGAGCTTAAATGGAGTGCATATTGCGATTTAAAATTAGTTACCTTTCTCTCTGGAATGCAGTCTGAGTATGTACTTATATATGATTTTTATGCAAATGGGACGGTAGAATGCGTGGCAACCAGAATGCCAAAAAGTTTTGGAATTCAGGGCTCACGGGGAGTCTACCACTGCTACATATGAAACTTGGTGTGGTTAAGATATTTGTAAAAACTTTAGACTTTAGTTTGTGAAGTCACTTTTTCCAAAACTTAGTGAAGCAAAGATTAAAGAAGGTATAAGGTAAAAAATGTTGGTTACATTTTGAAAATGAGTTTGTTTTGCCTTCAATCCAACAGGTGTTTTTGTTGGCCCTGATATAAAAAAGCCCATATAAAATGCTGAATTCGATCTTATGTTCTGACCCAACGAACTGACTCTATAGAAAGTTATTAAGAACGTTATATCAATGTCGATCTCCTTCTGCTCAAACATACACCAATACCATGTTAGAATAGTTCGAAAAATTAGGGGTTCACATGTCAACGAAAACCCACTTTTTGAACTCACGTTTGGACTTCTTTAAAAATCAGTTGTCAACGGAATCTGATGAATATGTCTCTTATAACAGATTTGTATTGGCCATTGTTCGATAATGATGTTGAATTGCTAAGAGCGAAAAGGAAAGTGAATTGAAAATAAATGAACTTATATATTTACTAAGTATTTGTTTTTGTATATATGTTATTAGGAGCTTTTTTTTTGTTTGTAGACCTATGTGAAATTTAATATAAAATAATTTGTTTATACACATCATCCACGAAAAATCAATTTTTGAAAGTCTTTTTGTCCTAACTATAAATAAAAACTAAATTAACCCTTAATGCGCAATCCTGAATTTGGCTCGTTTTTGCTGTTGGGCTTTGGTGTGTTCAGACATGTATAGTAAAATTTTATGGCCAACATTTTTGTAGAACATTTCAGCGCCGCCCTCCTCCTTTTTAAGTGTATTTTTTACGATTTGTTAGAATAGAGCCAAAAAATTCAATTACGTGGGGGAGTTAGAGAGTTAACATTTTCCAAAAAAATATTTGCCTTAATATTTTCTACAAAATTGCTGAACATACCCTACACCTCAGATGTAAAGAACGAACAGGCCAAAAGGGGAAAAATTTAACCACTCCTCTAAAATAAAATTCCGATGTGATATTTTAATAGGCCGACACACGTAAATTTTTTATTTTGTCTCCTCTACTAGAATCCATTTTCAAAACCCTGTAATCGAAATCGTTACAGTGTTTTTGACTTGATATCGTCAAGATCAGTTCAAATCGGAAGATTTCTGCGTAACCAACTTTATTTTGAAAATGAGTAAACAAACCCCCTGGATGCTCGCGAACTTATGTTGAAATATCACAATGAAGAAAACACATTGCCTGAAATTTGTTCAGTGATTGAAAGAAGCCACAATACTGTAAAATATAATTATAGGTAAGTATCAAATGTTTTCAAAAATTTAAAATCGTCCCAAATCTGGATGCCCAAACATATTAAATGCTACTGAAATGCAATCCATTGCACGAAAAGTGGTTTCATGGTTTTAGCAGAGAGGCTTGTGAATAAAACAGATTACTTCACCATTTTAAAAGATAATTTGCCACCCAGTGTCGAAAAATGGGGCTTGGATCAACTTTAGGTCTTTAAACAAGTCAATGATCGCATGCAAAATGCAACAATAGTAAACTGCTTTATCGTACTCCCAAACAGCTATATTTGATGGTCATTTTTCTTTTATTTATGATTTGTGTTTATTGGGTCAAACATTTTATCCCTTTTCGAGCGATACCTTAAACGATACAGTCACTTCTCCTAAGTTACAGTTTTATTTTTGGGGATCCAAAAAGCTTCTGAAAAACATTTTGAGATTACGTTTAATCGATCTGTTTAAATTTCTTTGACTAGAAATATCGCACTAAATTGATTTATTTATGTGCAACATAAACTCTTGCAACTTCATATATCACAAATATTGGCATTGTCATTCTACTTTACAACAACAAGGAGCAACAATAAAAACATTCACATTATTATCATCATCATCATCACCATTGACATCATTGTTGTCAGCTGTACAGGCAATAATTTATTTTCCCTACAAAAATGTAAATGCATTTAAGTGAAACAAGCCCATTTTGCATATCGAATAAAAAGAACACTAAACGTTTATACGTTTGGTTTGAATGAAGTTTTATATGGTTGACAAAATACGCAACAACATGAACACTCAGTTAATTGTTGTGTTTCTCTCTAGTCAAGTGTGTAACAAAAGTTCAAAATATCTACATACAGTAGCAGCAATGTTTGCAATTATGCAGCCATAGGAAAACTGCGACAAGGGGGTAAAGATGGATACAATATAAACTTTTGTAACTAGAAATAATATATAAGGAAAGTAAGTATTGCATGTTGTAATATAGTGGCATACATATTTCTAAAAGCTTAATCATTTCAAGTATAGTAAAACCTCGTGTATAATCTCACTGTAACAACAAAATTTCAATAGCAATAACACAAAAACATTTTCCAAACTCTATTCATTTCAATTCAAATTCATTCATTGTTACAGTTTTCTTGTTGCAGTAATGAGAGGCGGTAGTTATAACAATTGTCTATCTACTTGTGAGTTGGGAACAATTTTTGGTCGTTTTTATTTTTTCGTTGTTAATTAATTGGAAATTCTCAAAAACGGCAACATTTTCAGCAACCCAACTGTTTAATGTAAATCATGAGTAAAGCATCAAGGATGTTGTAAATTTTAACTTCCAGTTATATATGTTGCTGGGTTTTTTTTTTTTTCAGAAAAAATACTTTTTTAATTGTGAAGTATTATAAATTGTTAATGAACCATAATATTAAAACTTTTTTTTTCACAGTAATGTGTTTGTGAAAAGGCTTTATTTTTTCGTCAAAAGTTTGTTGTTTACAATTATCAAAACAGCAATAACAGTAGTACACAAAATAACAATATATTTCTGCACACTAAGTGCGATCATGTGGTTTTTTATGTATTGTGACCAGTTAAGCTTGAAAATCGGGTTTTATTTTATTTTGTTTATTTTTGACATTTTTGTTGGAGGCGTATTGACTAAACAGACTTTACCTTGGCTCAGCAACAATCAAAGAAATTACAAACGATAATATTGTAAAGACGATAAAATCAGATACACACTTCCCAGTAAACAGGTCAAATACAAAAAATCTTATACTACATTAATATATGCACTTATTTATGTTCTACAACAAGGTTTAGGAGAAAAATAAATGCAAAAGCAGTTGCAAAAACACTGCAATTAATGATCTAGGTGAACTTCTTTTTTAACAGAAACACTAATGATTTTAACATTGAGATGTCATAGGTGGAGAGTACCTACTCCCACTTAAACATGTTTTCAGTACTTTCTGAACGAGTGCAAAAAAACTCAATTTCGTTAATTGACAGTAACAAAATCCTTAGCAAAAAACCAACATTTTGTTATTTAAAAAAAATGTTTTTTTTTTTCTTTTCTCCGCCAGTTATCGAACTTGAGACCACAAAATTGCTAATCTAGACTTCTACTGCTGAGCCATTCTTTGGCATGGAGTAGGCCATGGGGCGGTGACTTTTTATATTTTCTAAATACTCTCCTGGTTAGATTACCCAAATGAAGGTTGTGTAGAATCTTCCGAGCCGTATTATCATAGGGAGGCCACTATATATCTCAAATTTAGGATAAATATAGTCTATTTTGATATATTGATATCCTTTTAAAAATATCCATACCGTAGATGGTACAGGAATACGAATTATTCGGGAGAGTGCGTGGATAAGTAACCATTCATTTTCCGACGTGATAGTGCAAGTAAAACTGTTATTTGAGTCCGCTTGTGTTGAATTAATTACACTATGCGACAGTCAAAATCGGGATGGGATGAAACCAACGGGAAATGTTATATCGGTCAAAAACAAGTTATACGTGTCCCGGCGTTTCGCTGGGTCACCCCTAGGAATCGAGATATATCGTTTTTTTGACATAACTCGAGAACCACTAGTCCGATTTTGCTCAAACATTAAAAATTAAAAATTACAATTCCTTTAATCTGTTCATATAACGTTTTTCTATATACTCAACAGTTTTGCCGGTAAAAATAAATGTTTGCTACCGCTACCATAAAAATCAATAACCTTTTGTTTATTACTTTTTTTTAATATTTTAGGCAAAAAATATTTTTTTCTTCATACATTTATTTTTAACGGCAAAACTGTTGAGTATATAGAAAAACGTTATATGAACAGATTAAAGGAATTGTAATTTTTAATTTTTTTAAAATTGTTTGAGCAAAATCGGACTAGTGGTTCTCGAGTTATGTCAAAAAAAGACCACCAAAGGTCATATCGATATATCTCGATTCCTAGGGATGACCCAGCGAAACGCCGGGACACGTATAACTTCTTTTTTACCGATATAACTTTCCCCGGTAGTTTGAACCCTTCCCGATCACTGACCCCTACCATTTGCCTCACGAGCGATACATATTGGGTCCTGATAGAGACTCTTTAATCTATGATTTTTAAACCCTTGGAAAAGGATTATGTTAATATTTTCATCCGCGATAATTCGTGACAGATAGTCGGACTTAGTTTTGATAATATTTTCTACGGTAAGTTTCAGTTCGTTGCTATTTTGCTTTCCTTCCATTAATATACTATCTTATTTTCTTGAATATGAGCTTAGGTGTCAGAGAGTCCTCCTTGCAAATGGTGTTTTATTTGGTATAAAACTATTATTTGATATTGACCAAAAAAAAAGAACAATTCATAGATTTTTTTTTGCATGTTTATTTATCAGGCAATAAAACATAAAAAACATTTTTTGCATTTAGTATGCAAAATGGCTGCAAACTAGTGTGATTGAAAAAATATTTTAAAATATTTAAAAAAAATTTGTTGTATGTATACATAAAATATTATTAAGGATAAAGATGCAGTGTAAAACACATAAATAAGTACTTATATAAATCAAGAGTTTTATTAGAAACTAACACAACCACATATAGACGTATAAGATAATGTGACCGACAAGAAACGACAAATTCATAGAACATCAAAAAATTGTATTTTTTCTTAAAGTATAAAATATGTACAAAAATGGAGTCAATATGTACAAAAAACCAAATTTTAAACTCAAGTGTTAAGTTAATCTTTATGTGTGTGACAGGTTAACCGGGTACCTTTTTCATTGTCAAATATTTTTCAAAAAATTGAAACTTCTTGAAAACTCGCAATTTATTAAAATTTTTGTATTTTTATATTCTTTATTCTGCTAGGAAAAGCATGGCATATAAAGTAATTTTTAAACCTTATTCAGGATGACAGTATATGTGACCTTCTCCGAGAAAAGGAACCTAGTGTGTGAAAATAAAGTTTTAAGAAGAACGCATTTAAATCGATTCATAACGCATTTTTATCGATTTTCCCAAGTTCGTTTTGTACGTTTTTATGGGGTAAATAAATTTTTATCAGAAATCTAACTCATTTCATCTTATTCTACACCCTTTTAGGTACCAGAATCCACTCTTAAGTCCAAACCCGTTTTTTGACACACTAGGTCCCTTTTCTTGGAGAAGGTCACATATATTTGTACCTTTATTCGATAGATATTCAAAAATGTTATAAAGAAATAGAATCTACAATGAGATTTGCGAATTGTTAGTAAGCTGGAATATTAGATTTTAATATGACATCCATTTTTAGTAATATGTGGCCCAATAAATTTTAACTTTTCAATCATTCGGGTACCTTGCCACTTTGGATAAGTAGTTTTTAATTTCAATACAACTGTGCGCTTATATCATACTTGCCAATTAATGCGCTAACATTCATTAATTAGAAAATTGTCCAAGCTTTTATATATTTCTAGGGAACTATGATATAAATGATATAAAATATTATTAATAATATAATATTAATTAATTAATGTACATTTTATGTACATTTTGAATAATAAAACGTGCCATTTTCATGGATTAGTATAAGGGTATCCGTGTACCAAGTCATCCTTGTTAAGATGTTTTCTTTTGTCACGCATTTAAAAGCTAAATTCATTCCATGGTAGCTATATTTTTTTATATTTTTATTTCCTTTAACTACAGCAACTTTATAAAAATTGGTTGGTTATATTTTTCTAATATAAATAAAAAATCAATATCAAAAATAATAAGCTGCTTAACACAAATTGAAGGCAATAAACACAAACATAATAACAACATTTAAAACTTTTACAAAAATATATATTTATATATTTATTTGAACAAAAATATCTTAATTTATCGTCATAAACAACCTCATTTATGGAGTAATGTAATAAACAATTTTTTTTTACAAAAGCAAAAAAAAAAAAGAAACGAAATCAGAAAAATAATAATAATAAGCAAATAAAAATAAATTTCACATTTACACGAAAAACAATGCAAATATTATAGTACAACGTTATATAGAAAAAAATCGTGTTTACAAGCAACTTCCGCGTGTTTTATTTTACACCCTCAAAAAAAGCACCCACGGCAATAACATGAGATTTGTTTAGTTATATATTTTTCCAAGAATTTCATAACTTCCTGCACAATTCCTACCCCATCAATGAAACGTTGGCTCTATTTTTATAAAGAACTACAAAAGTAACAACTTAAAAGAAACAAATTGTATATTATTTTGAAATCTATTAAATTTAAAAATAAATTTATGAATAACACTTAGAGACAGTTTCTCAGTTGGAACGATTTTTGCTAAACTATGAAATTTCATTTCAATATTTCTTACTGGAGAAATATTTTAGTAAAAATTGTTCTTAGTTCGGACTAAAAAATCAGTACCTACTAAAGTCCAGTTTTATAGTTACAACTTAGAACGGTTTTTTGCTTAAATATTTCTTCAGTAAGAAATTTTGTTTGATACTTAAGAAATATTTATTAACAAACTCGGTCCAAATTATGACTCTAAAACTGGCCCTAAGATAAATTGAAATTCATATACAATACAATCACACAACGATTCAATTGTGACAAATAAATTTATTTTTTCCAGCCGAGTTGAAACTTAGTTAACGAGCTTGTGGCAACCTGAAAACTTTTTATAAACAAAAAAAAAAAAAAATCCGTTAAGTTGGCAATGTTGTTGGAAAATTTAATTTGTTTGTTTTTAATATTAAAGTCGCATCGAAAAGACTTTTAAAAAGCAAACAAAAACAAAAAAACGCCAACGCCTTTAAAAAAATCTTTTTATTAAAGTTGTGTTTATAAACCGTAACTATGTAGGTAGTGATTTTACGCCATAATGAATGTTACGATTTTTTTTAAGATTGTTTTTCTACAAGCCAGCAATATTAAAAAAAATAAATATTGATCATTAAGTAGTCACTAGGGAGATCGAAAATCAAAGTTTGTTGTTGTTTATTATGCGTTTATAGACAAAACAATTGTGTATGAGGCACTTGGGAGTATGAGTGTTAGCAAAATTATAATTATTATTAAGTATACGTATAGAGGCACACATACTTCCTAGGGTGGCCCAAAATAACTTTGTTGAACTACTATTCAAGTCATCACAAATTATGAGAAGGGGCATCGTTAGTAATATCTTGGCCAAATTTCGACACTCTACACTAAGAAAAATAAGTTAGTAGAAAAATTAGTAAAACGTCTTGTATATCAAGTGTGGTAGTTTACAACGAATTTTTTTTTCTTCTTAAATTTGGTTTTGCAAAAATTTTTAGTTATACATTTTCAGCACTAAATTAAGTTAAACTAATATTTTACTACCAAAATTGTGTTGATACACACAATGGAATTTTTTTTGTGCTCGCTTCCCTTTTTAAAGAAAATCCTTTTTGTTTTTTTTACAATTATCTATATTATAACAACAATAAGCACATAAGTAATTGACATGCAGTTCTGTTTATATTTTATTAATAATTATTTTTATATATATTTATGTCTAAATTCATAAATGCTTTATAAAGTTATAGGAGGCTTATGAAACTAATTTTTCATACAAAATTTGTTTCATAGGACATAACCCAAAATTTATTATTTTTCTTACAAAATTTGTTTCATAGGCCTCCTACAACTTTATAAAGGATTTATGAATTTAGACATTAGATTTTAATTAAATAATGTCGACAATGTAGAAATTTTGGCAATTTTGCATTTTACAAAGTTTTCTACTAACTTCACAAAGAATCACAAAAACCCAATTTCTAGATTTAAATTTTCAACAAATAAATTAACTAAAATTTGATTTCTCTAAAAATGTTTTTTTTTTTCAGTGTACCGTTGTTCAGCAAAAAGGATTATTGATTCTAACAAGGATTTTTTCGTTGGCAATGGAATAAGTCTTAGTCCATATTTTGCTGAATTCACTAGTTTTTAACAATTTTGCTGACATTAGCAATTTTTTAGCTAGCAACCTTCTAATTAAAATTTTGCTGAGTAAGCAAAATTTTTGCTGAAAAAAATTTCAGCGTCTCTTAATATTGTGCATAATTAAACAAATTGGCTAAATTTAAATTTAAAAATTATGACAAAAAAATAAAAATGTAGTTTTTATGCTACTTTGGCATCAACATTTTAAATCGAAAATATCGCTAATATGAGCTTTAACTTCGAAACACGGCTAAGACCCTTAAATTCACCATTCCCAAATAAGCTTTACTGGTAAAGTGACCATCTTAAAAAAAAAAAACGAATTGTAAATTCGATAAATTAATAGTTTTTTATAGGAAAAATATTTATAGAAGTTTTTTAAATGGTTTTGGCACACCTCAGCATTTTGGAGTTTTCCGTTAATTTGTTGTGCCTTTTGATAGCCTCGTACAATTGAAAGCACTACAGTATATCGATGTATTTATTAAATATAATTCTAGTATAAGCATCTCCTTGGTTAATTTAAAATTATTTTTTCTTTTGTAAATTATAATAAATTTTCTACTCGACCTCCTTTACCTTTATTCTAAGTTTATCTTGATACCTTACCACATTATTTTACATCTTCTATCGCTTTACCATTTTTTTTTCTTATTTTTTTTAATAATATAATACACTTTACTTGCACATACTTATACCAACAGTGGCGAACTTTAATGGACACATGCTTTAAAAAAAAGTGATTAATTTTGCTGTAAGTCATGAGCAGTTAAATCTACTGGAAACAAAAATTTACTGTCAAATACCTTATAATATGGGCGTTATATAATTTTAAAAAACCATTCCCATTATACTTATATAATTTTCGTAAAATGCCAATGAAATTCAGTCATGTTTATACGACTTTGATAATTTCAAACAAAAAAATGAAGCAAATATCGATTCTAAACTTAAATAGTCCATTACATAAAGCAATCAATATTTAAGGGCCTCAGCCAAATTAATAGGAACTGAAAGCAATTACTTGAATATAGTGGTGCCACTTCTTTTGGATATAGAGTCCATCTCATCATAATTGTTCTTTGTAACTTAAGAAGGAATTTTAAATTCTCTCTATTTTTAAACATTCCGATTGCTTGATTTGATATTAAAAAATCATGATATTTGAAATTTTTATTGCAGGGTTCCTGTACATAAAGTGCACGTTGATTTTTACTTTACCGAAAGACAAAAAAACATTTTTTTTATGTGTAAAAATGTGTCAATAGTTATTTAGAAAGTAAATCAGTAAAGCCGTTTCAATTTAATAAGTATTTAAATGGCATAAGCCCATTTCTTATCAGAGAACTGCAACTGCTGATTGCAAAACCGTTATACGTAATCAACGCCCGAATAAACATTCGTTTGCGTTCAAGCGCTGAATATACTGAAATGCATTTTTGATTTATTCATTGGCCGTTTTCATACCATTCATTTCATTCATACTCGTTCGGATCAACAACGATTATTTTGATGTAGAATAAATCAGAAAAACTAAAAATGAACGCGTATGAGTTTATTCATGATTGAAACCAAAGAACAGAAAAATAATTTTATAACAATAAAGAGGGGCTTCCACAATCAGATTTTGTGGAAACACATTTCATAAATGACTGTACCATTTTTATTTAACATTCCCATTATAAAACAATAAGATTTTTTATTTTATTTTATAAAACAACTAATGCTTGTATTTATACGTGTGAAGTTCAAATATTTGATCAGCCGACTACGCATTCAGCAGCATGAATGCGTAGAATCACTTAACAACATTAAGTGTTGTTAAGTGATCAAATGTGAACAAGAATTTTAGTGCGTGATAATTTTTCAAAATATTTATCCATCAAAGTTTTTCACTGTATATAGTAACATTTTGTGTTATCATGATGTACTTTTGTAGTGTATTATATGTACGCTAAGCTTCACAGATATTAAGTAACATCAACAGACGTGTTCCACAAATTGCAATTGTACATTAAGTGACCATGCCGTTTGCCAACAGCAGCACTAGCTCTTGCAGAATAAACTACACTAACAAGAGTTATAACTGGCACAACTACATCTACTTGTATACACAAACCATTTATATTAAAAAAAAAAAAAAAACTTAAAAATAAAATGAAAAAAAAAATAAAAAACGTAAATGAAGCAGCAGTAAAATTGAACAATATTTTTTATTTTTATAACAAAAGAAAGATTGTTAGTGGTGGTGGCGGCAGAGTTGATTTTGCCTGCTTCAACGCTTGGCACTATGGTCAAAGGATTTTGTTTGAATTAAACAGGATTCTACATCGTATTGAAATAAAATTAAATCGTCAGGCTTATGGAATATATTACATCCTTCCCATTCAAATATAAAAACTTTTCAATTTAGTCAATTTTGATATATTTGATAACGTTATTTTTTTTTACACCGCTTGAAATGTGGCGTTTTCACTAATTTAAAGTTATCGTGAATTAGCCGAAACTCCATGAAAATTCTTTATCTGTCAATCAGTCAGTCAGTGAGTCACGTTACACTTTTATTTACGAAGAAGATAGATAAAGAACATACCGCACTCTAAATACAAAAGTGACACAACTCAAAATTCTTAAATTTTCAGTAGAGGCAAAAAACTGTTTATGTGAAAATGATTGTAATATTTAAAAAAAAGTTTAGTTCCATTATAAAAAAAAATCCATTTTGAAGAAGGCGTTGATGGATGCAAATGAATATTTTTAGAATTGAAAAATAAACCGTATAGCAGACCATTTTAAATTCTATTATATCATATGGCTAGGGTTTGGGGTTCGGGAATTCCCGGGCGAGAATTCCCGGGAAATCCCGGGAAAAGTTTGCCGGGAATTCCCGGGAAAATAATATATTTTTCCCGGGAAAACAGCAAATTTGGAAAATATTAAATTATTTTTATTTAAAATAGGATTTTTTAATTTTAGTCATAAAAAACATTTTAAATACCAAAACAAAAATGTTATTGTTAAAATTTTTTTAAAGGGAATCAATTTCTTTGACACACAAAAAAATCGTTGCCAAGTTTATAAATTAAGTAATAAAGATTTTTCGCATAACTTATTCAAAATGTAACTAGAAAACCTAAAAATCTGGTAAAATGTTTAAAAGAAATATGAACAAAAAGTTTTGTTTCTTACAAATAATCGCCCTTTTTATCTAAATTTTTCAAATGTATATTTTAGTTAAAGACGACTTTAGTTAACATATTGGGTGGCAGTATACCTTGACTTGGTTTATATTTGGAGCATTCTGATTGGTTAATTTATTTTCAACCAATCAAAATATTTGAAAATTTAAATATTTTTGTAGGGTTTTCATACACAAAATGAAAAAAACTGTATGATTAAAAATAAAGTCGACTTTAAATTTATAATTGGTGGCATTTCTGTTGAGTTTGTCGATAAAATGAAATACTTAGGTCTTGTCTTGGATAATCAATTAAATTTTTCTCCACATATTAATTATTTATCCTCACGGGTATCATTTCTCTTGAAAAGGTTGTATTCATTAAATATTTATTTACCTCGTTCAGTTAAAAGGCGGGTTGCCACTGCTATCTTGATGCCACATATATTGTACTGCATGGAGATCTTTTCGGGTACTGGGAATTACGCCTTGAGGAAATATCACCTTACCTTTAACAGGATTATCCGTTATGTTTTTAATTTGAAAAGAAGAGATCATGTATCTCAACATACATTTAATTTTCTTGGATCGTCTTTTAAGAATTTTATCAGCATTAGGATATTACTGTTTTTTATAAATCCATTATTAATGGTTACCCTGTTTATATAGTTGATCAATTTCATTTTACTCGTTCGATTAGAAATCCCCAGGTAATACCACCTATAAGGCATTTAAATATTTTTGTGAAATCATTTCAGATTCGTGTGTCAAGAATATGGAATGCTTTGCAGAGAGAATTGAGAATGTTTAATTATACATTGCTTCAATTCAAGTCCAAAAT
The DNA here is from genome assembly GCA_949987735.1 of Leucophora obtusa. Classification (NCBI taxonomy): domain Eukaryota; kingdom Metazoa; phylum Arthropoda; class Insecta; order Diptera; family Anthomyiidae; genus Leucophora; species Leucophora obtusa. The sequence continues at coordinate 207,737,954 of OX465298.1, forward strand.
AGTAGAATTTGCGAAACTGCATTTGTTGGAGGGTTTGTAAAATGTATGTTTTTGAAAGTGCGAAAGGCGAAAGGAAAGAATGTTGAAATAATATGTATGTATTTATCTTTGTGATATTAAAGCTTCTTATGGAAATTGATTCTTGGCATTCACTATGATTGTATATTGGTTCTTTTTTAAAAATCTTGTAAAATTTGTTATGCTTTATTTTATGTGATCTCATATACATATGTACTTATAATTTTTTACTTATATTGCGATTTATTATATATTGTAATAATTACCTTTAATTTTATATAGAAGTTTGTTATTTAGTTAGTAGCTTTAATTAACCATATAAGGCCCTAAGGGCTCGGTTATGTAATAGAAGAATTAATAAAAAAAAAATAATACTTTATATTAAGGGCCAATAATTTTATAAGTAACGTTTCCATTAATAAAATATTTTCAAGTAAATTTACTTTATTTAATTACACCTGCTTTCAAACTAATATATTATTTTATATTAAATAATAAAATGTCAGGAGTATGGAAATACTTTACAAAAAAGGACAATACAGCGCAGTGAAATATTTGCCCTAAAAGACTAATGGTTAACGGAAGTAGTTTATCCGACATCTAAATTTGGTTCACAAAAAAAATTGATATTCATGCAACTTTTCTTGAAGAAAACAACAACAAGAATAACATTCTAGCTAAAATTAGCAAAGTACCCGAAGAAAAAAGTGTAAGCGAATAGGCATTGAAAGTTTTATGGTAGGGCAAACATTTCCTGAAATGGTATCCAAATTAGCCGCAGTCGGCGGAATGTCAATCCGCACCATAACTAGATCTTCGTTTATTTCAGAAAGTTTTTATAATAAAAACCTGGCATTGCCAAAAAATGAAACCGATGTAAAGAACGTTATATTAAATTTCTACAATCATGTAAAAATTATCATGATAAAAGAAATATCGAGCCATATTTCTAACAATAGGAGATTTACAATAATCTTAGATGAATGGACAAGAATGTCACAAAAGAGATATTTGAACATATGTATAAACGGAAATAATTCATTTTATAACCTGGGGTTGGTTAATATATCAGGAAGATGTAATGCTGATGAAATAAGAAGAATTGTAAAAATAAGACTAGAAGAGTTTTATTTGTCTTTGGAAAATAACATTGTGGCCAACATATCTAATGAGCCAAATGTGATAAAGCGGTTTGTTTCCGACAGTCCAGTAGTGGGTGCTTTCTGCTGAAATCATGTAATTTATTTGGCAGTGCTTAGAGTAATTTATGTGAAATCAACATTCTGATATTTTTACTTTGAATTCTCACTATACAGACTGCATTTGTACTGAAATAATGTTTTTTTTAACAAAAATTATTTATATAGGTGCTTTTCATTAACAATTTTGTTAAAAAATATTTCCCGGGATTCCCGGTATTCCCGGGAATCAAATTTTTTTATTCCCGTTTCCCGGGAAATAAAAAAGTCCGGGAAATCCCAAACCCTACATATGGCATAACATATAATTAGATAAAACTCGATGAAGGCAAAATTTGGATAAATTCTCTTCCAATTGTATCAAAATTATTCTAATATGATACAATTAGATGTGATTTGATACAATTTAATCGGGTAATTTTTCGGATATTTGTTTTTGGAATAATAAAAAAAAAAAACGCGAACTACTTAAGACTTACTTAATTTTTTAAGTTTTGATTTCATATTCCTTTTCTGCACATTAATTAAGACTAGAATAAAAAAATTGTTATTGTTATAACGTACAGATTAAGGAATAATTGAATTTAAAATCAATCCTACTTTTTGTATAAATTACTCTAGATGCAAATTACTAATTTTTAAAGACAACTTTTTTTGCTACCTCTAAATAAAAGCAGATTTATCTGTAATTTGGCACAGAGAGTCTTTAGGGATTAAGGAATAGGGGCAAAATTCTTGAGATCGCGAATTCCAACTTTTTTGGACCACTCTCATCTTCATATGTATATGGAGTCACATTAATGAGATACAACTTTATAAAGTTCTATATAAATTTGTTTTAATCGGATATTCAAATAGATAAATATTACTCGCTCAATACATTTCGTTCCCTATGTTTGTGTTTTAATTCCACTCGTTCCCCGTTCCATACCAGTTCGCTACACTTGTCTAATGTTTCAATTTACCTCGTCCACTGTTCCAATCCACTTCGTCTCCGTTTCATTCCATTTCGTACCCATTTTTTTAATTCCATTTATTCGCGCTCCATTCCATTTGGTTCCACATGTTTAGTGTTCCAATTTGACTGATTGTGCATTTTATTCCATTTCGTTTCCCAATTTAAGTTTCGTTCCATCGTTCCCTGTTACTATTAATTTCTTTACACTTTTCCACTCATTTCCCATTCCATTTCGTTTTGTAGTTTTTGCAATCCAATTACACTAGATTTCCCAGTCCATTCTATTTCGTTCCCCACTCCACTTCGTTTCCATTGCCCACTTTTCAAATCCACTCATTGCTCATTGCATTGCATTACGTTCCACTTGATTAGTGATTCAATTTCACTCGTTTCCTAATTTTAATATTCCAATTACACTCATTTTTTAAATATCAGGTTTCTAGACAAAGTGGTTTTGGAAGACCGTTAAAACTGAGACTTTTCCCCATGTATAACTCACGTTTACCACGTTTCCGTCAAAAATTCCAAAAAAAATACAACATTGGTGGGTTACACCTTGCTCCAGGGAACACATATTTTAAATGTAGTTTCTAGAAAAAGGGGTGTGGGTAGGACGTTAATTGAGGAAATTTTCCCTCTTTTTATACCTTGCCGCAGTAGTTCGCAAAAATCCGCCTTATCGGACATCTACGCCAGTGGAAGAACCTATGTAGCAAATCTCAATTACTACCTCGAGTATTTTAGGTACGGCGATGTACACTCAACCAAAAAAGTCTGTAATGGCTACTGAAAATTTTGCTGTTATTACAGGAAACTGGAACTGTTTTGAGCCCAGCGGTATTTTTTATGATTTTAGCAACACATGTCTGCTGATCTGTAGTACAACAAAATTAGTAGAAAAAATTAGTGGTCACTACTAAATTTTAGCAAAATTGTTGCAAACTGCAATTCAAAATCGATTTGCTAAAATCAGTTAAAACACTTACTAAATATCTATAATTTTAGTACAAAGAAATTAGTATAAATAGATAGTTGCAGCTACTAATTTTCTGTAAATTGTTGTAAACTGTAATTTAAAATCAATCTGCTGAAATTAGCACAAAAGGTTACTAAAAAGTAAACAAACTGTAAAATCTCAAAAAAAAAAAAAAAAAAAAAAACTTTTTTTCTTTCGATTGCAACAAGCGTATAATTACTCCATCGTACTTGAAATTGTAGTCAAAATTGCAAACGGTTCTCCAGTTATTACCTTTTTATTCATTGGAGATACAATAAAATTTTTTGAGTGTTATTTCCAAACTAAGAATATATCAATAGTAACAAATACATATAACCTGAACAAGAATTGTAAAAAATCAACGAATTCTTGTAAATAAAATTTTTTAAATTATTGTATTTTCTGCTAAATTTATCAGTCGGTTTTGAGAAATAAGTAAAAAGTTTTGCTAAAATCAGCAGCGAAAATTAATAAAAAAAATCCGTAATTTGTAATAAGAGAATAGCAAAAATGATTACTAAAAAAATTGTACTAAAAATCAGTATAAAAATAGTAAAGTGTGATTGGAAACTGTTTACAAATTTTTTACTAAATTTTTTATCTGAGTGTACAACTTCATAGGCTCTGTAATTGATAAGCCTGTAGGTAGGCCAGCCGATATCCAAAATTGTAAAAACAAACATATCCTAATAAAAAGTGTGTCTTTTTACATACTATTTTTTACTAGCTTTACCATTTTTACTAATTTTACTCAAAAATCTGTTCGAGTACATAAAAAATAGTAAAAATTAGTAAAAAATTTAAGAGGAAATTTTAATAGTTTTTGCTTGAATAATTTCTTCCAGCAAAAACTAATAATCTGCTTTTTGTTTAACAAATCATAAAATTGAAAATATCTTTATGTGAATCGTTATTAAATTAATTAATTCTTATGATTCGCATTAAAGTTTGGCCTCCGCGGACGTTTTTCTTACGATTTTCGTAAATTTTTTTTGTTTGTTTACTATTTTTATAATTTTTTTGTTCGATTACTTTTGAATATATTGACAAATTTTTCAATATTTTTTTTCTTTTACTATTTTTACTAAAAATTTAATCGTACAAACCTAAACTTATTTCACTAACAAGAAATATGCAAAGCTAATTCCGAAACCCATTTGACTTTAATTTGCAAAGTACTAATTCTACAGCTAGTTCCAAAAGTGGATCTATAGGAATAAATTCGGCAATGGAGCTTGAGCCCCCATTAATTCTAGAACAATATAAATAGGAATCATTGTTGTTAGAACCGACAATAAAATATGTTTTTTACTACAAATAGTGTATTAAATATTTCGTTTATAATCCTGTCCCGCAGTGTTGTGTGCCGCCAGATCCATGTAAGAAATATTTTTTGAATGAATAAAAATTGTATGTTTGTTTTTGTTATAGCTTCATACCGCATGCAGCAATATCATCATTGGCAGAGAGAAAAAATAATATATATGAAGCATTAAGGTTGAGTTCAAAGGTTTTTTTGTAATAAAAATTGAACACAGTCCATTAAGATTTGTCGTACCTGAGTGCGCACATAATCTAGAGATTTTGTGGCATTGTAATGGGTGACCTCTTACCGTAACTGGCAAACTTTTTTTTTATATTGTATTTTATACAACTATATTTCTCTACAGCGATGTACCATGATGCCACATTGTTGTAAGTATGTCTACTATCATATACGTGTACTACAATACTTTTGCTCTATTACATACAACAAGCATGTTGGTTGTTTGTCGCCTTTATATCATCATCAACAGCAGCAGCAATAGCAGCACCATTCTCATCATTGCAGTAAAAAAAATATAAAAAATGGAAATAATACACAACCCAAAAGATTCGCGTGGTATGATATTTCTGCTTTATAGTATTTTCTTTTTTTTTTTGAATATCTTCTAGTCATTCTTCAGTATTCTTTATTATTCCAGTGCTTTTTTAAGCAATTTGTAGTTAAATGGCTTACATTTGTCGTTAAATAAATGTTTTCTTACAAATAATATCCTCATCAGGCTTTAAGTAATTTTTCTTTTATTTTTTGTTTTGTTGCTCTTCTTCACTCTGCTGTGTGTTGTAATGGTGTAGGTCAGATTTTGGTAATAGAGCTGTTTTTATATATCTGTTTCCTTTTCATACCGATATATTTTTTTTTTTTTGGTAATTCACTTTAAACGTGGTTGGGTTATCAATAGCGGAAAATAGCAGCAATTTTTCGTTATGTTACTGACAAGATGTTCTTTCGATGCTAGTTGATAGTGATATTGTAATAGAGTGCAATGAAATTAGAAATTTTATTAGGTTAAAATTTTTGTATCAGAGTTATAGACATTATTTTAATACAAATAATACCCAGGAAAATTTTCTGTTCCAAATAATCGGTTGTAGAATAGATACTTTTCATTTACAAACCCTTCTACTGTCGATTCTAACACCGATTCTTTTTGTTTGAAATTGTCCCAAAAACAACCACTTTCATAGCTCCAAATTGGAACCGGTTGCCGTAGAATCAGTCCTGGAACTAGTTCTAGAACTGATTCTACTTCTGCCATACCTTCCATATGGGATCCCAGGAACTCGTTCCGGAACCAGTTCCATGGAATCGGTTGCAGTGGAACCAGTTGTAAAATAGGGGTGGTTGGCCACCGATTGTAAAAAATTTTCTTGGGTGGTTTACATTTTTAAGAATTATTTAGAAAAAATATTGTTGACAAACTTTACGGCTAAATTAGGGTTTAGATTTGTGTTTCAATTACACACCATGGATAAAAATTTCCAGAAAAGCTAAAAATTTGTAAGAATTCAAATTAGTCAAAAAAAAAATGTATTAGTAAAAATAAAAAATGTATTAGTAAAAATATTAACCCTCTAATGCCCAAGGCCGCCTTTTTGCGGGCTTCAAATTATGAATAGTTTTTGGCTAAATAACAATATTTTATTAAACAAGTTGTATTATATCCATAGAAAACTTAACTACACATATTTCTGCCTTCAAACTTTTTTTGCATAAGGAACGGTTTTCAAGCGAGAAGCATGTAAAATGAAAATATAGTAAATTTGAAAAAATTAACTTTTTAAAACAGAAAAAAATATTTGAAAAATCGTCAAAAATACATTTACGATCTGGTGTACATTATTGATAATAACAAAACTTGCTTAGAGTCTCTAATTGTAAAATCACTTAAAAATTTTCATCCAGGCCTCACAGGATAACGCCAGGATACGTTTTACGAATATCTCTTTAACTCAAAAACAAGCCAACAGATTTTTTCAAAATTAAACACAGATTATGTACTCAGAGGTGGTAGTAAGCAGAACTAATTTCGTCACAATTTATTGATGTTTAGTGCCAAATTCGCCAAATTTCGTAATTTTTAAAAAGCAAAAATTGCCATAACTTCTGAAATAACAACGATTGATCAACAATTTTTGGTACGTAATTTTATTTTACTGATAGGGTTATTTATAGCAAAAACCGATTACTTATTATTATTATTATTTGACTACTGGGTTTCTAGATACGTCTTCAACCTTTGTTGTGCTATATCGCCTAAATAAAGCGATAAATTAAAATTTTAATATCTGTTCCATAGTAGATTTTCAAAGCCAAATATATGGTTTAAATATTATCGTTATCAGAAGAAAGAGCATTAGAGGGTTAAGGGCTTTACTCATATTGAGATTTTTATTTGATTAATTTTTTTTTTCTTTTGTATTTCAGTAGTTTGCTATATACATACCGTAAAAATTTTGAGGAAAAATTCATGTTAAATAAACTCCTAATACGATACTTTATTACATTTTACTGCAACGTATAATGAAAATGTATCGAGGGTTTAACTCAATCCGGGCCATATGACGTTTTGAAGAAAACGTCAAACACTGCAGTTGTACAGCAGTTATCTCATATATTATTTTTGAATTCAACAGGAAATTCTAGAACCACTTTTTTCTCATTTTAGTTAATTGCTAACTACTAAACAATTTTTATGAATATTATAGTCGTTATCTACTCAAATATAATTTCATTTCTTAAAATCAAGAAAATAAAATATCTCTATAAAGAGATAAAGTGCGCCATATACCCGCCAATATAAAGTATTTTTGCAAGGAGGTTTAAAAAAAAATTTTTTTGCCGAACGTAGGGGTCGCCATTTTACATTTTTCGTTATATCTTTGGCACTTACAGTCGGATCTTAAAGTATGATACATCGGTGTTTTTCTCTCAAGGAGACAAGTATTTTGACCTCAAGTATCCCATTCACGTAGTTACCCACCAGATCTCAGTTGCTACAACCCTAATGTACGACCCTAATATCAGAAAATAAAATTTTGCTAAAAATCATATAACTTTTGTAAATTTTTTTTTTTATACATTGTTTGCCGAACGTAGGGTTCGCCTTTAAAAAATTTTTTTATTGGATTTTTTCTTTATAGCAAACCACTGGTCTCCTCGAGGCAAAAAAATCAATATATCACACTTTAAAATCAGACTTTATAATGAAAAAGCTATAATGAAAAATTAAAAAAGGCGACTCCTGCTTTACGAAAAAAAAATTTTGAAATCACCTTCCAAATATACTTCATATTGGAGGGTGTACGACGAACTTATTTTTTGAGGTACGGCCTACTGTACAGTGTAATTATTTAATTCTAGCCATGATATCATGGCCAAACATTAGTTTTATGTTAATTAATATTTTGTTATTAATTATGACTTTTTGTTTGAAAAAATTTTAGCAACAGCGGCAAAAAGAAAATATTAAAATAAATTCATTATGAAAAATAAAAGTTTTTGCAAATAATTTTACACTTTTCACTTATTCCTTCAGTTTTTATTTTCCTTCATACTGTATATTCTACAGCACAATAGAAGAGACATTTCTATTTGTGTTCTATTTTATAGTTTTTAAGTTTTTAAAAATTATTTCATAAAATAAAATTTGCATGCCACATACCATATTCAAATGTCCTCAAGTAAAACTTAACAAGTGAGTAAGTGAGTGAATGAACATCTAAATGAATTTAGTTAAAAAACTACACTTTAATGTTAAATTTACGCGAAAATTTTAGTTTTTAACAAAAAGAGAAAAAAAAAACATCATCATCAAGAAATTTAAAAGTGTTTTTGACATTTGTCGTGGTTGCTCTAAAAAAAAAACGCACACACACACATATACACATGGAGTCTTGGAAGGGTATACGAGGGTTAGAGTATTGGTATGTACTTTGGTCTTAGGTTTTACTTCGTTTATAGTAGTTTGGCATAATTTTCTTAAAGCTCTGGTAAAAACTCTAATGAGGCAAAAAGCTTTGTATTTGGTATAGATTGTTTTTTTTTTTTGTGTACGTGTACTGTTGTGTAAGTATGTGTTCAGTACCATTGCAAGCACAGGAAATTTTGTAGAGTCCGTTTCCAATCTTATGTATTTCCCAAATACCCAGCAAAAACATGGTAATGACAGGTCATTATATCATTACAAAGTAGTGATAGTTCATTATGTTTTACATTACTTTAAAACACAAAATAATGACTTATTAATAATAAGTTACAGAAGTACTTTTATATTCTTGCAAAGTAATCACTTACTGATAATTGATTAAATAAGTACTGATTTAGCTTTTTTTATATTACTAATTTATTTATTAAATTGTTTCGAATATTTTGCCAACTGAATAGAAAATTTTCCGAGGAAAAAATCTATATTTCCAATATGACCAACTATTTCACAATGTAGGGTAACCACTTATTTCCTTACTTCTGAGTAATCACTTATTCTATTTTTTTGAGTAACTAGTTATTCCTTCACTATGGGTAACTCTTTTTTCGCACTTTGTTGTAAGCGAGAGTGTAATGACCACCCATGAATTTTTGGACATCGCGAACAAAAGTAATGTTGTGAGTAAATAGCCTGGTAAGTAGTGAAACCTTTTGTGTGCTACTTACTCGCTTAATTACTCGGTAATGTCTGTTTTTGCTGGGTGGTTCCATTATGAAACTATTAGTTCTGTAGGCTGTTGCAACGAACAAAAAACTAAATTAATAGAGTTGACTAATAACAGGACAATTTCGAACGAAAAGCATTGCTAGCGGAAGGGATAATGGTTCGGAAACAGGAGCAGTTAATCTAAACTGAAACTGACTCTTGAAAACAGAATTTTGTTGGGTAGCATCAAATGTAAATAAATGTTCATGGGTAAGAGCATATCTAAATGTATGTGGTATTGTTGTACTTTAGTGTTTTAATATGGTTGTGCATTTTTAATTGTTGTGAGAGTTGCGTGCTTTTAAAAATACGCTCACATACACATGTATTCATTTATGCTTTTAAAGCCTTGCTTCGTAAAACGTAAAAGTTTTGTTGATTTTCGTTGACTTTTTGACATTTAAGCTGTTTCTTCTGCTGCATTTCCTACACACTAGATGATCATTAGTTGGTGTGAACAGTAGTCGGTCAAAGTAATAGGGATGTTATAGATTTTGTAAAGTCATTGGCTTAAAGACGTTTGTTATGGAAATACCAAAATTCAAAATATGTCAGCTGAGTGACCATCGTAATTTCCCGAGTAAAAAAGTGTATATAAAATTATATGTGAATGGATATATTTGCAATATGTAACTGGATATAATTTCATCCGAAAAATGGTTATATTAAATTGTATCATATTGGATATAATTGTATTTACAAGGATACAAAGTTATATCAAATGATAAACTTATATCCGAATTTTGTCCCGATCAAATTGGATATAAGTTAATACAATACGATATGATTAAATTTAAATGATAAAAAAAACTTTGAATTGGAGGGCAGCAGGATTTCGGGTCCTACACACTCAGGGGTGTGATGAAAATCGAAAACGAACAGTTTTTCAATCTAGAATAATCAAATTGGCTTCAAATTATTATTTATCGTTTTATTTGACGCCGGACATGTAAATTAGGAAATAAAATATAATTGGTATTGTACAGATCCTAAAATATTTACCATTGAAAATCAGATCGTTTTCGTTTTCGATATTCATCACATGCCTGACTGTCAGCCGAGGGCTACTATTGATAATGAGTAACTATTAAAGACGTTAATGTATAAATCTGTTATTCTTTAAAGACTAGATAATTTTTTTATCAAATATGGGAATTTTCTTTGGACTTATAAATTTTTTTTAAATATGTTAAGCTTTTTTATTTTAAATAAAATTTTAATGGTTAGCCCGGCAATGCACTTCTTTTTTGTTGGAGGCTCATAGTTCCCGATTTATGGAGCTGAAGATGATCTACAACAATATTCAATGGCTTATTTCATATTTCTCCACTCAAAACTTATCGGACAAGAACAAAATATTTATATCGTTGGGAAGGTACTTGAAATACCTTTTCAATGATATGCAACATGCCTAGATTTATTAACCCATTACGAGCCGGGCCATGATTTTAAATGTTAATTTTTTTAAATTGGATTTTTTAAATTAAAAAAAACTTTTAGAAGTAAAAAAGTTCAGAAAATATTCATTTAATGAAAAAATTGAGTAAAGCATATAAAAAATTGTTTTTGATCAAATATTACATTAATCTCGAATATATTAGTTAATCTCGAACTTGGGTCTGATATTAACTAATATATCGTCGGCTTGCCTGCAAGAAGTGCTATGTTTTTGGTTTTAACAGGTTTTCAGGAGAGCGAAAAAACTGATTTATATTATCCTTTTAAGATATTTTATTGACATCATATGCCCTAATGATTCACGACCTTATTTATTACAATCATTATTAAGGCATATGATGTCAATGAAATATATTAAATATATAAACCAGTTTTTTCGCCCTCCTGAAAACCGACGATATTGTTATATATAAAAAATAAAATTAAAAATATTTTTGTATCTATTTATACATACAATTTTGAACGGTTTTATCAACAATATATTCCTATATATACAATTTTCAAAAAAGCAAATACTGATATATGATTTAATATGATTACATATGAGAAAATTTCTAAAAAAATTTCGAATATATCACCATATAAAAACATATAAGGTCGCATACAATATTTTATATTATCATATATTTTAATATTAAAAAATATATGTTATATATACTCTTTTTTACTCGGGTTATTTTAAAAATGTTTTTTTCCAAACAGTATATTTTCTAACCACAATACTAAAAATTTGTACTGACAAGGAAGGTATCTTCGAGGTAAACCACCGATTTCGCTGAAATCTTTATATGTGTTAGTATTGCACGAGTTTTTCTTTTTAATAATCATGATAATTAGATGGTAAAAGCTAAACAAAACTAACCTAATTTCCTTTGGATATTCATAAATATTTTAGTGCTTAAATTTGTCAAAAATTTGTCATGGCAAACTTAGTTAACTGACTAAAGCTACCCGATACGTGATGTAAATGTTATTATAAATTTAGTGTATTTGCTGACCAATTCTTTTTCAAACTGAAGTTAACCGTGATTTATTACTTTTATGTTTTATGTAATTTTATCCTCAATAATAAAGTGGTGAATTACTGTTGAATAACTACTTGTAATACTAGTTTTTCTGTTGTATATATATTAGGGTGGGCCGATTTTTAAGGAAAAAAATTTGTCGATATTGTGCCATCGATTTTTCGATAGCTTCTGGCATGAGGAAAAAAAGTTCCAATATGACATATCAAAAAAATAATTTTCGGGGCGCCCAAATTTCTACAAAAACTCGTCTAAAAACCCAAAAAAAAAAATTTTTTTTCGAAAAAATAATATCGCCATCCTTTTAAGCGTACTATTTTACCTTGGATATGATATATTTAAAAAATTTGAAATCGGCGAATTTTTTTTAACATGCCTACTAAAAAAAACCTTAAAAATTAACGCGTAAAAAAAGATCGATTTTTCGACAAAAAACTCGTCTAAAACCTCAAGAAATACATTTTTTTTTTGGAAAAATTGCTATTGCCATCGTTTTAAGCGTACAATTTTACCTTGGTAATATTTAAAAAGAAATTAAATCAGCCGATTTTTTTTATTACCTACTAAAAAAACCTTAAAAATAAAAGTTGAGAAAAAGTAAAAAAATTGAAATCTGTGCGCCTGAATGATTTTTTTGATATGTCGTAGTTGAACTTTTTTTCCTCATGCCAAATGCTATCGAAAAATCGATGGCATAATATTGATTGCTAAATCGACCCACTCTAATATATATAATGCGTTCCAATCCAACTGCCCAGCGACAGAAAAAGTATATTGTATTAATATCAAACTTAAAGTAGTAAAAAATGGAATAAATTCTTCAATTTTAAAATATCGGTCCCAGATCTGATCATCCAGATCTGATCAGATCTATTGTCAGATCTGTTCATATCTACAGTCATCTTGAAAATACAGTCAGCTTAATAATTTTCTCCTAATTCGCGTTGACTAACTGCCTATTTGTCAGTATCGCGTCTTAATAAATCTATAAAAATAAAAATATTTTTCCTTGTCAGCGATTTGAACCGCGAACCTCAAAACTAAAAACATATGAATGTCTGAGCATCTGGACATATACATATATCATAATCGATTTAAAACTTGGATATACTGAATTTGAATTTAAAAAGGAAATTCCAATTTGAAAGTAACTTGCAATTAAAATTAATATAATTTGAATTTGATTATAGGAAAATTAAAATAAAATTTATTTATTTGAACTTGAAAAAAGGAATTTATCAAAGTCTTTAAAAGTAATTGTATTATTATGGTTTAGGGAAACGGGTAAGTAAGGTGATAAACTAACAAACGCAATTGAAAAACTTTGAATTTTTAATAGAGGAAAATTAACTACAAGAAAGAGAAGTAGAGAAAATCATGGTAGAAAGGAAGATAAAAAAGGAAACATTTTTATAGAGGTTTGAAAATTTGAGGTATTTATGACAACTTACTGACCCGTACTGGAAATGTCAGTGACAAATTTCTAAAAATATGTAATCACTTATTCATCACATTGACCTCCTAGTGACTAATCTTGATGACATTTTTATATTTGTATGAAAATGTCAGCAGGTGTCTATAGGTAATGACAGTAAAATATTGCTAAGCCCTCACGAAGACGTCTCCATGAAATTTTCAACTGGATTGCTAGCCTTGAAATCCCGATCCCGAAAATCCCGGAAATTTTCTTGAATAAATCCCGGGATTTCCGATTTTATGAATTGTCATATTTTATAAATTTTTTGATTTATTTTATAGTTACATTCGATCCAAATATCTTATTAAATGTTATTAGAAAACTAATTTAACCCATTCACTCATAAAGGGGTAAAAACTTAAAATTTGAGAAATTACTATTCAGCTGTACTCTCATAAAAAAAGTTAGTACAAAAGTCTGTTAAACGCGTTCTGATTAAATTAAATTAATTTTTCTGTTATTTTCTCCAAAAAAGTCCGTACAAATACACTCAAAAAATAAGTTAGTAGAAAAGTTAGTTAAACGTCTTGTATATCAAGTGTACTAGTTTTTATTTTTTTTTTTTGCTGAAATTCCGTTTTCAGCTAAAGTTTTAGTTACATATTTTTGAACTAATATTTTACTAATTAATTTTGCTACAAAAATTGTGCTGATAACCGCATTTATAGCGTGGACAACAACCAGATGGACAAGATGTAGATGTCGCAGCTTGTCTGGATGTAGTACAGATAACGGAAATGATAAAAAAGAAAAACACCTCTACACATATTCTATATTTAAATTTTCATCAAATAAATTAACTAAAGTAAAATTTTGGTACAAGTTTTTTGAGTTTTTCCAGTCTACTAATATTCAGCAAAAAGTTTAGTGATTTTAGCAAGAATTTTTTTCATTTGCAGTCGACTAAGTGATAGCAAAACTTTTGCTGAAGATAACTATTTTTTTGGTAAAAATCAGCATACCTTTTGCTGAAATTACCAACTTTTTTGCAAGCACGCTCCTGACTAAAATTTTGCTGACACAGCAACATTTTTTGCTGACTTTACTGACTCTTTTTTTTGAGTGTACGTTATCGTTCGGTAAAAAGTGTTTTTCGTTATACATGAACGAAAAGAAGTCTTCGTTCGCTATTTTAACGAACATTTATTTTCGTTCGTGATAGATAAAGATGCCGTTAAATTTGTTTTGCATTTTCGATTAATCGTACTAAATTATTCGATTTTCGTAATTTGGGCATTTTAAATTCTTCGAACAATGTTCGAATAAAATTGTTCCAATAATCGAACAACAGTTAATTGATTGAATACAATAGTATCTATTCAAAATATATATTTTTTATCGTATTTTTTTTTTAAATAAAATTTGCTGGTGCGGGAATCGAACCTGGGTCTACAGATTGCCAGCCAATAGCTCTACCATCTGAGCTATATCGACATGTAATATTTTATGGATAAAAACATAATTGACCTGCTGCACACAAGTAAACTTACTCGCCAACAAAAAATCAAAAAATATTGAGTCTAAAAATAGATTTCAAAAAATTTTCAAAAAAATCTAGAAAATTATTTTCTACTTGAAATAATGATAAAAATAAGTAATTATCAGTAACTCATTACTATACGTTTTAAAACAATGCAGAAGGTAAGTGGGTGTCATTACTGGTAGTCCAAAAAATAATGGTATGTCATTACCGTTTCTACACTGGGATATTATAACAGAACATAAGATAAGTATGATGTTGAGCATACGCATTGTGGCTATAACTGATTATGGAATAAATTTCCGAATTTTCATTCAATATTTGAGATAGACAATGTTCAATAAATATTAAAAAAAAATCCCAGTGACACTCTGAAACTATCTGAGTCGACAGAAAAACATTTGGACTTTTTTATATAATTAAAAACAACACTTAACTAAAAAAATAAAAATGTCCTGTTGGCAGTCCGTCTCCAATGTACACAAATTGCCTGCACTTGTACGTAAAAACCATACCTTAGTGTGGCAACATTTGCGAAAAAGGTGACACGGAGGAAATAAGAAGATAAACAAAAAATCTAAAGTAGAATATTTGTATATGTCTGTTTGATCACTTCTGAAAGTATTCATTTAGAGACAATCTGACAATAAAAATATAAACGATGATACAATTTAATCTAAAATCACTGATGAAGCAAGCCTGTCCGTAAAAAAGGCAGAAACTGGATCTAGTCTGATTTGCAAATTTAATGTGTTTATAACTTTTGAAGAAAGTGTTTATTCTTCTTCTTAACCTCAAACCTACTAAAAAAAATAATAATAATTTGGCCGATTTTTAAGAAAATTGAGCTAATTGAAAGTTTGATTAACCAAAATCGAACCAAATCGAATTCCCTTAATGTAAGTTTTTACTTGCAAATACATATATATAAGTCCAAAGTCTAACTTTTAGTCACTTCTAAAAACTGTTGTTGCCAAATTTCAAGCAAAACAATTTCCATTTGCAAAAGTTGTCGTAATAAATACTTTTTTACTAAGGTTAGTATCGTACTAAAGACATTTTAATATACTAAAGTGTCTTTATTAAGATACTAACCCTAGTAAAAAATTTATTTATTGCGATAACTTTAGCAAATGGAAACTGCTTTGCATGAAATTTTGCAACAAGAGTTTTTAGATGTGACCTCATATTATACTAAAAGTTGGACTTTGGGGACGCGATTTTAACGTATAGGCCGCTATAAATGAATACATTTTTTTTTATTGAAATGTTTTCCTTTTAATTGCTTCTTCACTAAGGCATTACATTTATTGAGGTCGATTGTACATTCGGCGACTATAAACGCTGAAATAGCGAAAAACCATAAAAACCTATATAAAGCACTAAGTAGTGGTTTAAATATCAAAATTAGCACATTGCATTTATATCGTAAATATCGCCACAGGTCCTGTGTTTACATTTTAATAAAAAAAAAGTTCATATTAATTGAATTCGAAAAATTTTTTATATAAAAAACTGAATGGACAACTGCCAAACTTTGAAGACAGTTAGCGAAAAATCTGTACTATTGATCGAAAAATAAAGTACGCCATTGTAATCCGCATGTCCGAAATATATAGAACTGATGATGGTCAGATCTCCATTAATTTTTTGAGTGTCATGCAGTGTAATAGGAAGTCAATCCAATATTTTTTATTTTTATTTGATATAGTTACTTCAAATATAAAATGCCCTGAGATTTTATCACTAATATATTTTAATGTTCCCTCTGGATCTTTAAGAAACCATGACTATTTTTTCATAGGAATACATAAAACGAATTATTCGTTAAATGAACCCTTAATTAATAATTCTGTTTTAGATTTGAGTTATTAAAAAGATATGTTTAAACTTTATTTAAATAATTTTTTTTTTTAATTTTATATTTATCGAGTAGTCTGTGAGGATCATTCCCAGCAAAATCTTTCATTACCAAATAAGTGGTTATAAAATGGAATTCATACTTATTCATACTTATTTTTTGGCGTCTAAACTCATTATTTTTGTTTGGCGTGGTCGTTTTTATAAGTAGTCACGCTTACCCGCTCGCTTACGAAAAAAATGAGAAATAAGTAGTTATGAGATTTTGAATAATAAGTGGTTACACACACAGGAGTTAAGCAATTTTAAGTTTTCTCTAGTGCGTAATTTTAGGACTCGTCATAAAAATTTAAACATAAAACATATTTACCCTATTAAAAATAATTAATATGGAGCTTTATATGGTTATATATAATTTAATGTGTTCCATATACCATTTTATCCGAAAAATGGCCCGATATAATTGTGTCAGTTGGTTATCACTTTTTATCTAATTGCATCAGTTTAGATCTTAACTGATTAGATTATATATTAAACAGATGAAATTTTATCTGTTTTTTGACCTGATACAATTTTCTGGGATTATGTCGCATGGTATTAGTTTAGATCCAAATAGATACATTTCTATACAAACTTATATAGTTATATCTGAATTTTGACCTGATGCAATTATATCTGCTTTAAAACTTTGATACAATTATATAAGGCAAATGTCGGATACAAATATATTTTATTTATATAAAATTGTACCAACTGCGATCTAAACAGATACCATTAGATATAAAACGTTAAAATTGTATTAGGTCAAAAATTGGATATAATTTCATCTGATTAATGTATAATTTTATTAGTTGAAATCTAAACTAATACAAGCTGTATTTTGTCTCATGCCTATCAACGTTAAGTATTTAAAGCAAATCTACGTTGAACCGATTGTAGTACAAAAAAATTTTAAAAACGTTATGTTTATAATTGTTTCGTTATAATCGAACGTACCTTAGCAAACATTTTTGGAAAGTAACGCGAACAAGTTACGTTAGATGTGAAAATGTATAAACGTTGAGTTTTCAACGTTGATAATTATCCGTGTTGAAAGTTAACGTGCATACGAAAAGTCATATGTTAGTTTTCATCTTAAACCCGATTTTACGCACTTTAAATTTTTTTATGAGTTAACGGATATCGTTAAGTCGAAAACACGGCTACAATTAGATAAAAACTGATAAACAACTGATACAATTACATCGGGCCATTTTTCGGATGAAACATTATATTTATACAGATATAACTTAATCGCATTTTATAGGACTATATGTAACTGTTTTTACTCGGGTACATATAATAAATAAAAATGTATAAAATTTAACTCTCTAAAGTACTTATTTAAACTATTATGAGTAAGTCATTACTTTATATTTAGAAACAATGAATACAATAGGCCGTTATTAGGAAGTCATTATTTTATATTATAAAATAATGCAAAAGGTAACGCTATATCTTTTTTGGTAATGCAGATAGTAATGAGGTATCATTACCATTATTTTGCTGGGTTGTTATGCATAGACTTTATAAAGTAAAGAAAATAAAATGAAATGTACACACACGTACATGCAAAGAATATGTGAATGTATGTATAAAAACTACCATCACCGCAGTCGCAGTCATTTAATTTGTTATTTCTCAACGCATCGGAATCCGCGGTCGCATCAGCAAGGTTTTTTCTGTAAATAATAGTCAACATCCACTTCACTGTCGCTACTATCACTATAAAGATCCATTTCACTGTCGCTACGATCCCAACAACTACTACTAGAATCACTCTCTGATGGCATTAAAGGTTGAGCACCTTTTTTCTCAAACATATTTCTCATTTCTGATAAGTTGTATTTGCAGGCAAATTGATAAGGGGTTAAACCAACATAATTAGTTGCATCCAAATTTATTTTTGGACACTCATCCAATAGGTAATTAGCTAAATCTCCATCACAACATTTAATGGCGATATGTAATGGTGTAAATCCAGCTGAAACTTCCTAAAAAGTAGATTAAATTACAAATTAATCAATGAGAACACTTATAAGAATTTTCTATAAAAAGAACTTACTCTGGCATTAATATCAGCTCCATAAGTAACCAGTATACGTAAAATGCCTATAGAACCAGACTCGGCAGCTAAATGAACACAATTTTTACCTGTAATTACGAAAAACGAAAAACAATTGAAATCTTGTATTAAAAAATTTATTCGAAATATTAATTCAACATAAAATTAGAAGAAACAAAATCTTTTAGATTTATTGATTAAAAAAATTTCAGGAAGGGGTTAAAAAAATTACATTTTTCTGCGCACTAAGGGCGACTAGTATCTTTGATGTATTTTGACCAGTTATTTAATAAACCGCATTTTGAATTTGCTTTATGGATTAGATTTTTACTTTTTTCGAATTTATTTTTATCAAGATAAAACTTAATTGCATTAAAGGGATTATGTAAATGTGCTATCCCAAAACTTATTTAACAAATTGTGAAATATAATCTGTTTGATAATAAGTAGACCAACCAAAAAGAAGCCAGAGCATGTTTTTTGTTTGAAAGGATATAACAATTTAGATTAAATACAAGTTCTGATCTTAAAAATATAAGAATTTTAAGCTATATTTGTTAGAGCTTTTTTTGCTTATTTTATCTAATTTTGCTTGTTTTTGCATATTTTGTAAATATTGGCTTATTTTTGCTATTTTCTTTAAAAAATAAGCTTATTTTAGCTTTTTTATGCGAAAATAGAGCATATTTTTGCTTTTTTTTTTCATAAAATCGGTAACTTTAAACATTATTTTAAGTCGACATAAATTTTTTTATATAAAATTAGTTTTTAAAATTTATTTTAAATTAAAAAACTCTTTTGTTAAAGTAAAGTTTTTATTTTTCCTTCCCGAATTCTAATAATACAAATATGACAATGACGGTTTCCTTAGGCAAGAATGAAATCCGGATTATTTTTCACAATTTGTTAGAGTTTTGGGATTTTAGCACATTTAATTCTTTAATGCAATTAATGTATTTCCCGATGAAAATAAATTTAAGAATGTATTAAATAAAAAATATAATTTTATGAGGATTTCAATGACGAAATAATGAAGTTTAAGGGCTTATTTTTGCATTCTAACTGCTTATTTTACTGTTTTTCCGAGCTTTTTTTAAGAGCTTAAAACATTGCTTTTAGAGATTTTTTTTGGTTGCCCTAATAAGAAGTAAACCTTCTTCTACACTCGTAAAAAAAAGCCCGTATAAATAGTTCAAAATTCTGCTAAAATAACAGGAAATACTACATGTGTTTGCACCAGCAGAGTTTTGTTTGAAGTTGAGCATTATGGTCTGTGTATTCCATAATGCTAATACACAGACAATTTTAGTTAACTTAGCTAAAAAATTTAAGTTAAATTCAGCAGAAAATTTACCTGATATATATAATTGAAAATCACCTGCAGTTGCTTTTCTATAGCAAAATTCAAAACAACTTTTATGACGGTTAGTTTCGAAAACAACTAACGAAAAGTACTGTAATTTCGTAACAGTTGTTTCAAGCAGTTATTTTTAATATCATAATAAACAACTACCAAAACAGTAATTTTACAGTAAACTGATATTTTTGGTAGTTATTTAAAAGATAAAAAATTTCGTTGAATTTTTTTTGAATTTTAAAAATTCTTGTTAAGTTTATATTTGTTATTATTTATATTGATATTTTTAATTTGCATATAAAAATCAGAAACTTGTATTGTATCTCCAATGCATAAAAGCATAATAACTGGAGAACGGTTTTGAATTTTTACTTCGAATTTTAAATAGGCTGAAGTAATAACACATATTTTTGTAATCGAAAGAAAAAAGTAAATGAATGTTATTTTAGTTTGACTCAAGATCATAAATTAATATCACTTTCTGTTTAAATTATTTTTTTTGGTAAAAATATACTTTTATAAATGAAATGTTGTTGAAATTTTTGTAGTAATAATTTATCAGTTAATTTTACGACATTGGTACACTCACAATAACTTTACCGTAAAAGTTCAACAGTTGTTTAAAAAGTAAATCAGTAAAGTCGTTTTAATTGAATAAGTAGTTAAATTGCAAAGAAATATATTTTTTAACTTTTTCTATCAGTCATTCAATAAATATAATACACAAAATACGGACTTTCGGTAGAAGTTAAAATATCCAATCAAAATTTTCTGTTAAAAACAATCAGTTGTCAGAATACAATTAATTTTAAAATAAACGATAAATCTATTATTTTTACCGACTTTGCCAGTTAATAAAATAACAATTAAAAATAAACGACAAAATACAATTGTTTTAAACGAAAAATGGGTAGTCGTTTTTTTAACTTATTTTCTATTGTTTTAATGCATATATTCGGTTGATTTTAAGGAAAAAATATTGTGAGTGTAGTAAACCTTTGTTTTAACTGTTATTTTCAGTAGATCCTACCGACAAACTATTGTGAGTGTATAAATTGTAATTAACACAATTTATAATTTAGCTATAAAATTGAAAAATATATATTACTTCTTAACTGCACAATTTTAAGTGATCCGGTATTTTTATTACAAAATGGTTTAGTACCAAAATATTTTGTTTCAAAATGCTAAATAATTATTTGAAAAGTATTGAGAAGAAAGTAAGCTTACCTTCATAATTACAAACTTCCAAATCCGAGAGTAAGTAGTCAGTCGCACAGTGGCCAAATTGACTACGGGCTACATTTATTTCGTAGGCACAGATAGGAGTAGTTAAAGCTTCAACACATTGTACTGTACCATATGCACAGGCAAGATGTAACGCGGTATTGCCTCGAGAATCACGTACAGTTGGCTATAAAAAAGAAAACGAAAAATATATTCAGTTTTATATCACTTATTTAATAAAAAATAAATTTATTATCATGTTAAAAATAATATTTGAATTAGATTTCAAATTACAATATCCAAAATTTTGGTCTCATCTAGTTGCATCATTAATAAAATTATTGAAATTTAAAGGGTAATTTTATAAAACGCAACGCCTTATATTACTCTCTCATGACCACTCTAATTTCGAGTACGCGGAAACTTTTTGGTAAAATTGTGTTTGCGTACCTAGTCAAAAATTTGTACAAATTTGTAAAGGTTTTTACTGAAAGGTGTTTATTTACACAATTACTCAGTAAGGAGAGAAGAAGAACAGAGAGTAAAGTGACAGTTCGATGTAGAGCTGATTTTTGGTACAGGTCTTGAGTACACTCACAGGTAGAGATTATGTGTGGTAACAAAAAAGAAGCGCTGGCAAAGCACAAGTAGGCCGCAGTCTTACAAAACGAAGTACTGGCAAACCACTTAATTTGGGCGCTTTACCAACGCTTGAAAAGGGTGACTTCCCAGCGCTTGTTTTCCTTAAATATTATTTTGTTCTTGAAAAAGAAGCTTCAAAAGAGTGGAAATTGGAATAATTTTTGACTTCACAATACAGAAACCCCAAGAATCATCTATTTTTAGAGTAATTTAAAATTCTTCAGTGATGAGGGCTCATAATTTGGTGGCTGTGAAACGTTTGATTTTTGTGTTTCTTGATGCTATCTCAATACTTTGCCAGCAGTAAACAGATAAGTTGCTATCATTTGTGTGTCAGGAAAGCACTTTAATTTTTTTGTTTGGGCGTTGAGAAAGTTTTTCATTATTATGTTTCTGGGTGCTTTCCCAGGAAACCCAGGAAAGCACTTTAATTTTTTTGTTTGAGAAAGTTTTTGATTATTATGTTTCTGCAAAGCTTTGTAAAGCATTGCATTATGCTTTCCCAGAGCTTTGTAAAGCATTTGCACCACCGTGGAACGGTGTTATCATTTGGGCGTTGAGAAAGTACTGTTAACAAGCACTCATACCATCATTTCGGTACTTTGCCAGTGCTGGCGCCTTTGTAATTATCTACCTGGGCTGTTGCAAATAAAATGTCAAAAGTCCCCACCGATTCCAAAAAAATTATTCAAGGTTAAAGGTAAACGGTAAGTGTTATCGTAAACTTAGGTTGATAAAGGTTGTAGATCACACAATTGTCTGCAAAAAACATTAGAACACTTTTCTCCTAAGGATCACCATTCCTGCGATATTGCGTTTCCTTTGTACACACACATTCCCTACATATTTGTGTTAAAAATAAATTCGGGGTGCATATTAGTATTCTCAATGATTGAAATTGCGACATCTCAGGAATGGTGAAACGTAGGGAAAAAAAGTATCATAACAATGATCTACAACTTTTGCCAACATAATTTTACGATAATACTTAACGTTAAAGAGAAAAAATTACAAAAACGATATATTTGACCCTAAATAAATTTTTTGGCAGCTGTGGGATCGGTGAGGACTTTTGTATTCGTAACAGTGTATTGAAGACCTGCACCAATTTTCAGGTCTATTTTCAGGAACTATTTTAAACTTTCCCCTTTTGTGGTCTATCTTGACTGGACTATACTATATCATATAATTTTAATTCGCTTGATTGATAGATTGGATCTAGATTTTGGTTAAAGTTAATTTCTTCGTAAATACTTACCTCTGCTCCCGCCATTAATAACATTCTGACAATTTCTGTTTTCTCTGCCAAAGTGGCCAAATGCAAGGCCGTTTGTTCTACATCATTTTGTATACTAAATAGAGCAGGATGCGGAGCCATACGTATCAAGGAGGTTACAGCAGCCACATTACCAGAGGCACACTCTAAATGCAAACGTCTAAGAATAAAAAAAAGAATAAAAATAAAATTATGAACATTAAGCAATTGTTTATTTAAAAATAAACATACACCCAGTGTAGAAAATTATTACGAGATATGTGGTTATGTAACTACATACTTGGTAATGGTAACTAGTTACTTTTGTTATTACATTTCTTATTACCTTTATATGGCGATGTCGGGAAAAATAATGAGTTATGGTTACACACCAGCATACGAAAAATCAAAAAATATATCGCTACCTATGAGCTTTACAGTACTGACAAAAATAATGAGTCTAAAAATAGATTTTCAAAAAATTAATTATATAAAAAAAATATTTTTTATTTTTAATAAAATTTGTTGGTGCGGGAATCGAACATGGGTTTACAGATTACCAGTCAATAGCTCTACCATCTGAGCTATATCGACATGTAATATTTAATAGATAAAAACATAATTGACCTGCTGCACACTCGCCAACATACAAAAAAATCAAAAAATATGTGGTTACATATATCCTTACCAGTATTTAAAAAATATTGAGTCAAAAAATAGATTTAAAAAAATTTTCCAAAAAATCTATAAAATTATTTTCTATTTGAAATAATGATAAAAATAAGTCATTACCAGTAACTCATTATTATATGTTTTAAAATAATGCAGAAGGTAAGTGGGTGTCATTACTGGTAGTCCAAAAAATAATGATATGTCATTACCGTTTCTACACTGGGCAATTAAAAAGTATTTATACACTCAAAAAAAAATGGAATTTTGAAGAGTTTGTTAAAAAAAAACAATTTATACACTCAAAAAAAATGGAATTTTGATGAGTTTGTTAAAAAAAACAATTTTAGAATAAAAACTGTTGAAAAGTATTTTAAGGGAAACCTGTTCTTTAATCACATCTTACAATCTAAATATAAAAATGTATTTGTAAACTTACGTATTTCCTTGATCATTTTGTTGATAGTACTTTTCCCACATAGTTGCAGGTGATGTTTGTTTTCGCACTGTGAAAATTGGAGGTCCGGTTACAAACGAGGAGGAAGAGGATGATGGCTTTTGTTGTTGTTGCTCTTTGGGGACACCTAATTCTGGCAAACCAGCATCACCATTATGTGTAAATTTCATATCTCCTTCTTCTATACAACCCGAAACCGTGTCAAAATGTTGTTGGGATTTTGGTTGCAGTTGTTCTGAATCTATTTCCAAATAACCCGAATCAATATCTTGTTGTTGTTTTTCTTGATATTTCAAATTTGGATGTTGATGATGTTCTTGTAGTTGTGGCTCACTTAAAGAACCCGTTATATTTAATGTTTTAATAACACCAACTGCTCCTGCTCCTTCTTCTTGTTGTTGATGCTCAGATTCAACATTTATAGACGATGTTGTGTGTGGTCCCGAAATAAAACCGGAATCTGAAGTTTCGCCAGTTAAATCAATTTCTTTTTGTTCTGTAGAGTCTGTGAATTGTGCGCCAAATATTGACGTTTGTTGAGGATATTTACTGTTATTTTTTTGTTTTTGTGGCTGTTGTTCATATTGTTCAACACCACTGCACTCATCTTCACGTAAAACTTCCTTAATATTCCGCTTATAACCACTTGACGACGCTGATGATGATGACGTTGTTGGCTTCCACATTTTGTAGCTTTTTTATAATATTGATTGATTTTATTATAATTGTCAATTTTACTTTCTGTTTTATTTTCAAATTGTTTTAGCTCTTGAAATTACAGGATATTTGTTTGAAGCGTTCAAATGCTTTTATATCTTTTTTGTAAAATACTTTTATGATTAAAACTCTCCACGCACGTCTTAAATCGTTCGCTTTCTAAATGACTCTGTTCAGATATTAAATATATTTTTATATTTATAATTTTATTTGCAATGAATTTTAAGTGCAAGAGGTATTTGAAAAGATGTACCTAATACCATTTTATTTGCAATGAGTTATGATAATCCCTTAGAAAATCCCTTTCGCTTTTGTTCTAATGAGTTATGATAATCCCTTCTTAGAAAATCCATTTAACTTTTAAATAGAATAGAATGTGATTATCTCTGTATGTGATAACGTATATTGGTTTATGATGTATTTATAATGACAGGAAATTCCGCAATGTGTTTATCTCGCTGCTTAATAACGTGTATTGTTTTACGACATGTAATATGTGATAATCTACGAAACAGGTAGATTTCAGATTTTAAAAATGAAAAATGTCAAATTAGTTGCACAAATATTTTTTCTAGATTAACTTATTTAATATTCATTTAAAAGAAGTAATCTGTTCGCGTGAATAAATTTTTTTGAGTGCTGGAAAAGTTACAGTATAACTTACTTAACAAGAACTCGGATAAGACGAATTATGGGTTAATACGAACTAATTTAGAAGTCTCGAATTTTTGGCAGCAATTTCAATATAAAAAATATCGTTTAATACGAACTCGCTTAAGACGAACACTCGGTTAAAACGAACTGTTTGTGATGGTCCCACAAACAAATTTCTATATAATTTTCCACTTTTAATAAGAACTTTACAAAATTTGACAATTTTTTCTATATTTTTTTTTTTGTTTATTGACAAATTTTAAACTATGGCATCACCAAAAACAAAAGTTATAACGACATCGCTATCACTAGATGGCACTTTGTTCACAAAATTGACAATTTTCTTTTTATATTTTAATTGAAATAATAACAAACGAAAAAGCAAATAAAAAAAAGGACTTCTCAAATTTTATTATTTGAACATATTTTGTGCTTGATTTGTACTTATTTTACCCAGTTTTTAGCAATTTTTGAGTTTTTAAATATAGGCTCAGCTGATACTAAAGTGATACTATATAGTTGCTCAGGTGATACTAAATTTCAGTGCCCCCTACCGGTGAGTATTGTAAGTTTTGATTTCCTATCTCTATAATTAATTGTCTCTGTTTAAACTAAACACACAGACATTATTTTTTAAATATATTGCAAACCATATATTCAGGAAAGCAAATGAAAAAATTGTAAAATTTTTAAAGTTGTTTCAAGGAAATTTAAATATTTTGATAATTAGAACATTTTAAATAAATTTTACACCGGTTAATATGAACCTCGCTTACAACGAACTAATTAATCTGGTCCCCCGGAGTTCGTTTTAAGCGAGTTTTACTGTGTAAACAAAAAACCGCACACAATTCCGCTAATAAATATTTTTAAATTTTTGGATTTTTCGGGCATGCGACCACACATTTTCAAGTAACTTTTCCGTGCTAAGTACGAATTTGGTTTCCAAATTTTTCCAGCACATCTGGTTTTTGAGCAAATTGAGGTCAAAGTTCTCACAAACCTTTTTTTTTTTTGGATATTTTTTAATTTTTTTTACTCACTTTTACCTCGATTTAATGAAAAACGAGTAAAAAGGTTAAAGTCGGGCATGCCGACTATACAATACCCTACACCAGTCTGGTGTATTGTTTGGATCCGAAATTCGAATGGGTTAAAATGGGGCTTATGTCAAAATTTTCTATAATGTGAGTCAGCGCACCAAATTTCATTAAAATATCTTAATATTTGCGACCTGCAGTTTGTAACCAAGCCAATTTTGGGGGGACCCTTATATGGGCACTAGTTCTAAACAGGGACCGATGTTCACCAAAATCAATAGGCTTCGTCCTTGGGCCAACATAGGTCTATGTACCAAATTTCATCAAAATAGCTTAATATTTGCGACCTGCAGCGTATAAACAATATAATTTTGGGGGGACCCTTATATGAGCACTAGTTCTAAACATGGACCGATGTTCACCAAAATCAATAGGCTTCGTCCTTGGGCCAACATAGGTCTATGTACCAAATTTCATCAAAATATCATAATAAATGCGACCTGCAGCGTATAAACAGAATAATTTTGGTAGGACCCTTATATGGGCACTAGGTCTAAACATAGACCGATGTTCACCAAAATCAATAGGCTGCGTTATTGGGCCAATATAGGTCTGTGTATCAAATTTCATCAAAATATTTTAATATTTGCGACCTGCAGCGTATAAACATTATAATTTTGGTAGGACCCTTATATGGGCACTAGGTCTAAACATGGACCGATGTTCACCAAAATCAATAGGCTGCGTTATTGGCCCAATGTAGGTCTGTGTACCAAATTTCATCAAAATATCTTAATATTTACGACCTGCAGCGTATAAACAGTATAATTTTGGTAGGACCCTTATATGGGCACTAGGTCTAAACATGGACCGATGTTCACCAAACTCAAACTTGTTCGTCCATGGGCCAACATAGGTCTGCATATCAAATTTCATCAAAATATCTTAATAGTTGCGACCTGTAGAGTGCGCACAAGATTGCATGGACAGACAGACAGACGGACGGACGGACAGACGGACATCGTTAAATCGAAATAAAAAAAATTCTGAACCGATCGGTATACTATAAGGTGGGTCTACGACCAATATTTTTTGGTGTTACAAACATCAGCACAAACTTATAATACCCTGACCACATAGTGGTGTAGGGTATAAAGATGACACAAATTGCTCAATCATTATGGTAATTTTATTCGAAAATGCATAGTCACGCTATATTTCCATTATTGATTATAAGTAATGTTGTTTTTATACCCTACACCACTATGTGGTCAGGGTATTATAAGTTTGTGCTGATGTTTGTAACACCAAAAAATATTGGTCGTAGACCCACCTAATAGTATACCGATCGGTTCAGAATTTTTTTTTATTTCGATTTAACGATGTCCGTCTGTCCGTCCGTCCGTCCGTCCGTCCGTCTGTCTGTCTGTCTGTCTGTCCATGCAATATTGTGCGCACTCTATAGGTCGCAACTATTAAGATATTTTGATGAAATTTGGTACACAGACCTATGTTGGCCCAAGGACGAACAAGTTTGATTTTGGTGAACATCGGTCCATGTTTAGACCTAGTGCCCATATAAGGGTCCTACCAAAATTATATTGTTTATACGCTGCAGGTCGTAAATATTAAGATATTTTGACGAAATTTGGTACACAGACCTATGTTAGCCCAATAACGCAGCCTATTGATTTTGGTGAACATTGGTCCATGTTTAGACCTAGTGCCCATATAAGGGTCCTACCAAAATTATACTGTTTATACGCTGCAGGTCGTAAATATTAAGATATTTTGATGAAATTTGGTACACAGACCTATATTGGCCCACTAACGCAGCCTATTAATTTTGGTGAACATCGGTCCATGTTTAGACCTTGTGCCCATATAAGGGTCCTACCAAAATTATACTGTTTTTACGCTGCAGGTCGTAAATATTAAGATATTTTGATGAAATTTGGTACACAGACCTACATTGGCCCAATAACGCAGCCTATTAATTTTGGTGAACATCGGTCCATGTTTAGACCTAGTGCCCATATAAGGGTCCTACCAAAATTATATTGTTTATACGCTGCAGGTCGTAAATATTAAGATATTTTGACGAAATTTGGTACACAGACCTATGTTAGCCCAATAACGCAGCCTATTGATTTTGGTGAACATCGGTCCATGTTTAGACCTAGTGCCCATATAAGGGTCCCCCCAAAATTATATTGTTTATACGCTGCAGGTCGCAAATATTAAGATATTTTGATGAAATTTGGTACATAGACCTATGTTGACCCAAGAACGAAGCTTATTGATTTTGGTGAACATCGGTCCATGTTTAGAACTAGTGCCCATATAAGGGTCCCCCCAAAATTGGCTTGGTTACAAACTGCAGGTCGCAAATATTAAGATATTTTAATGAAATTTGGTGAGCTGACTCACATTATAGAAAATTTTGACATAAGCCCCATTTTAACCCATTCGAATTTCGGATCCAAACAATACACCAGACTGGTGTAGGGTATTGTATAGTCGGCATGTCCGACTTTAACCTTTTTACTCATTTTAAATATTTCCGCCCGTCCGTCTGTCTCTCCGTATAATCTTGGGCGCACGCTACAGGTCGCAAATATTAAGATTTTTTGATAAAATTTGGTAGACCGATTTATATCGGCTCAAGGACGAAGTCTGTTGATTTTGGTTGAAATCGGTCTATGTTTGTTCATATAAATTTCCCTCAAAACTGCAACACAAAATTGAATGGCACATCCACGGTTTAAAGAATTATGGGATCAAATATGTTTTCAATGGTACATATATTCATTGCTATTATTATCTGAAAGTGCTAAACGGATCGGACGAATTTCGTATTCTCCAAAAATCGCTAAAAGGTTAAATTCAAATTGAAGACACATCCACAATTTTAAGAATTATGGAGTCTAATCTATCTGGAACGGTAGATCTTATCATAGCTGTCATTATGTGAAAGTGCTAAACAGATCGGATTCGGCAAGCCCGCTAGATTTAGCGGCATGCCTTAGGCCTAGTTTTTGGGATGTCAGTTAAACCGAAAACGAATCTTGTCGTATCGGGCAAGCCCACTGCGTTGTTAGCGTACCTTAAAGTTTAAAATGTAATTTGTTTTGTATAGGAATTAAATATTTTTATGAAAATAAAATACAATGTTTTTTATTAATGTAAAAATCTTCAAAATAAAAGCCTTCTTCGATGAGAATGCTTATTAGGAATATTCAAATATGAACACAAACTTTTCTTGGGAAAATTGTTAATTAATAGTTTGGTGATTGTTTGTAATACAATCATATAAGTGCAGTGCGTTTTAATTATCTTTTAATTGTATTCTAGGAATAAGGGAGATTAGAAAATTCTCTTAGTACAATGCGTGTATTTATGAATACATATTTGCTACACACATACGTATGTAGACACTGATAATAGGTCCATTCGATTACTAAATAATTTGTACAAATTTGTACAAATTTTTACTGGATGGCGTTCGTTAACACAAATACTCAGTAAACAGAGAGAATAAAGTGAAAGTTCTATGATGAGAATTTCTAAGTCTTCTTCTTTTTCTTGCAAATTTTTACTGGATAAATTTTTCTCAGTAAGAATTTGCAAGCAGAAAAAACATATGTTTCGAAAACATATGTTCGTTTATTGAAAAAAAAAAAAAAATATTTTACAATTGCAATTATTTTATGGAAATTCAAAGCAAGGAAACTTTCATAACAAATTATGGGAAAGATAAGAAAACCTTGTATTTATTTGTATAGATAATATTTATTTGTATATTTGGTGTTGTAATCAGCTGTGCCTACAAATTTGAAAATTATTGCAAATTTTCTGTTCGCGTACATGTTTGGGAAAATTTTATTTTGAGTGTAAATCTTGTCTTACTCTCTGTATATTTGTACTGAATAATTCTTGCTGGACTTGACTGAGAAAAGTAATCGAATGGACCTAATGCATGTGAGCAGTAGGTAGCAACCCTCAAAAGAGTTTTATTGTTGTTTTTGTTATGATCACCTGCAAGATATTTTCATAGATTAGTTTAATTTTAAGATGTAAACGTTTAATATTTGTTAATTACTATTTAATTAGGTTTTTTGTAAATAAAATTTTAGTATCATAACTAGGCCAACCAAAAAGAAGCTACAGCATGTTTTTTATTTGAAAAGATGGAACAATTTAGATTAAATACAAGTTCTGATCTTAAAAATATAAGAATTTTTAGCAATATTTGTTAGAGCTTTTTTTTGCTTATTTTATCTAATTTTGCTTGTTTTTGCTTATTTTGTTAATATTGCCTTATTTTTGCCATTTGAGCATATTTTTGTTTTTTTCATAAAATCAGTAGTTTTAAACATTATTTTAAGTCGACATAAATTTTTTTATTTTAAATTTGTTTTTTTTTTAATTTATTTTAAATTGAATAATATCTTTTGTTAAAATAAACTTTTTATATTTCCAACTTGAATTCTAATAGTACAAATATGACAATAACGATTTCCTTAGGCAAGAATGAAATCCGAATTGGGCCATGCCTTCAACAGATTATTTTTCACAGTTTGTTAAAGTTTAAGAATGTTCCAACTTTGTCTGATTCCTGAAGTTCCAAAGGAAGTAGCATTGTATTAAATAAAAAATTTAAATTTTATGAAGATTTTAATGAAGAAATAATGAAGTTTAAGCGCTTATTTTTGCATTTTAACTGCTTATTTTACTGTTTTTCCGAGCTTTTTTTAAGAGCTTAGAAACATTGCTTTAGGGCTTCTTTTTGGTTGCCCTAGTTATAAGAAAATCGTTATCACTAGATGGCACTTTGTTCAAAAAATTTACTATTTTCTTTTTTTATTTAAATTTAAATAATAACAAACAACAAAGGAAAAAACAAACGGATATTTAAAATTTTATTATTTGAATATATTCTGCGCCTCTATTTTCCTTATTTGGAGCGTTTTAAGCAGTTTTTGAATTTGTAAATATAAGCTCAGCTAATACTAAACTGATACTAAATAGTTGCTCAGGTAATGCTAAATTTCAGCGCGCTCTATCGGTGAGTAGTTTAAGTTCCTATCTCTATAATTAACAGTCTCTAATACAAATGCTCGTCGCGTTTTATTTTAAGAGCGTCTAACAAGGAGCTTATATTAAAAATAAATAATTGCAAAAATTATTATTCAAAGGAAGCTTAGGTTTTAGGTTTTAGGTTGAATGGGAGCCCGCCAGAACGGCGAGTTCACTCGGAGGCCATAGGGCCCATTGTGATTCCCTTAGTTTCCCCCGCATGGAAAGAAATACCACGACCCGAGAAATCTAAAACCATCCCGATCCCCTTAAGAAGTTCGCAAGACCAGACAGAGAAACATTGCGTAGACTGTCCAGGTCGTCGAAGAACCTGCACCCCAGATATCTGAGTCGCCGTTCCTTCAGTCCCGGACATTCACAAAGCAGATGGTGTACTGTCTCCTCCTCCTCCTCGTCCCCACAGCCCCTGCAGTAGTCCGCCTGGGCGTAACCCCAACGCGCAGCCATTCGGCCTATCGCGCAGTGTCCCGTTAGAACCCCTACAAGCATCCCGACCGTCCGCTTGCCAAATCCAAGAAGAATCTTTGTCCTCCCCGGATCTGGCAGTGGCCATAGGGTCCGAGATATCCTACAATTGGTCAAGGTTGTCCACCTTGTCCTCGTCTCCCTATCCGATATATCCCCTATCACACCGAATAGCTCCACCAAAGGAACCAGGACCTCCGTCTGTATAGGGAGCTTTTAAACTAAGCTTCCACCAAAGGAAGCTTAGTTTAAAACAAATTTTCTACTTTTTAAGTAAAAATAAAATCAAATAAAGTTAATAATTAACAATACGTAACGATGACGATGTGAGAGCTGTGGTGTAATTGTTAGCGCGTTGAACTGTTACACATGTGGTTGCGGATTCGATCCCCAGTGACCGCAACATCAATTTGGAAAAATAATATGTATGATTTTTTTTTTATCCCTAATTCAGTTTCCTCCTTCACTATTCCCATAGCACTTAACCCCACCGAAGTAAAATAATATAACACGGCTATGAAATCAACAGTCTCAACAAAAGTTCGCCAACTCACCATCAAATGGCGAGCAACAACTGTTCCAAAATTCGACATCTTGCGCAATTATAGTGTTGCCATATTTGAAGCCTCTCATCTTTCACCACCTCCTATCTCTTCTTTATCCCCTTTCCAAATAAAGCAACACGTTAATTAATAGGAAGAATTTAATGAGTGTTGTTTCTCTAAAAAAAAAATAAAAAATTCGAATATGAAGTCCAAATTTCAAATTGCTCAACAGCTATTGCGACATTGTTGAAATAAAATAGATGTTTTTTTCCTTAAAAGATTTCCAGGTTTACCTTTCAATATTGAAATTTTTACATTGCATATTTTTGCTTTATTCAAAAAACATACATATATCCTTATAAATTCTACTTTCGAATAACACTGCTCTACAAAAAAAAAAAAAAAGTTTTGCGCAATTCGCGATTTAACTTTTTTCAATTTTTCAGCCGATTTTTTCAATAAAAAATTTATAATTTAGTAACTATAGCCTCGGAAAGAAAACGCTTTACACAGTTTAAGCTTAATTCTGTGTCCTATTTTTCAAACTTATGTGTGTATCAATATCTCAATAACTTTTCTAAATATAGTCGCTTAAAATCAAGATTTAAAATTTTTTAATTTGAACAAACTCGAAATCAGCACCCCCTAGTTATTTTAAAATCTTTGCAAAGTTGTGCAACTTATAAATATTGCCATATTTTGTAAAGATGTTTAATATATAAGGGCCAGTTTATAGTAGAGATGGGCGCGTGAGTAAATTTTGACTCACGCTCACGCACGCTCACGAAAGAAAAATAATAATCACGCACGACTCACGCACGAACATTTTTTTATAATCACGCTCACGTGATTAATTTTAATTTGAATCACGCTCACGAAGTACTCACGCTCACGAAAAATATGAAATTTGTTTTTATCCATGGATGGTAACCGAATCGGTGCGGTTATCGGTAAGGGTAATGCTATTTTAAATTATTTTGGTAACAGTATTTTAAGGTTTACGCTATTTCACATATTTCGGTATCGGTTTTTTAAAAATAACGGTTTTTTAGTTAGTTCGGTAACGGTATTTTAAGGATAAAGGTTTTTTGATTATTTCGGTAAAGGTATTTTAAGGTTAGCGGTATTTCGGTTATTTCGGTAATGGTATTTTAAGGATAACGGAAGTCAGTTTTTTCGATGCATCCCTCAATATTTTTACGAAAAACAAACGAGATTAAAAACAGAACCAATTTACCAACTTAATGTACGAAAAATACTCAATAATCCAGTGCAATTGCCAAAACAGGAAATTAAAAATATCGGTAACGGTATTTTAGTGATAACGGTATTTAATTTATATCGGTAAGGGTATTTTTAGGGTATCGATATTTAATTTATTTCAGTATCGGTATTTTAAGGGTAACGGTATATCAGTTATTGCGGTAACGGTATTTTAGAGATAGCAGTATTTCGGTAACTGTGTTTTAGGGGTAACGGTAACCAGTTTTGAATCGATAACGGTATTTTAGCGGTATTGTCTGCCAACCCTGTTTTTATTTTAATTATTTAAGGAAACTTTCTTTGTTAAATAAAACTTTTATTTATTTAGGGCCATTAACAATAAACAAATTAACATAAAGTTTGAGCTAACTTAGAGTTACAGATGTCAAATTCCATACAAATTTGAATTTTTTAACTTTCGGTTTGTGTTAACTTCAGGTTATTTGTTTATTTAGATTGGGGGCTAGAATTAAAATTAGCTTAACTGTAAACAAATTTTGTTAAAAATTTAACTAATATGCAAGTGCTTGTGTAAATATATGTAAATATTACTGACACTTTAGAAAAACTTTTATTTTCCATTGTTGATTATACTCAATGGATGGAAAATACATTGCTAGATCTGTCAAAACAACAGAGTAGTATGTTGGAAGATGACAAAGCAAATTGTGGTATCTTTTTTGCTTTTTCTTTGATATTTTAAATGTTTAGAAACACTGCTAGACGAGAAAAAGATATTATCATTGCGTTTGCACTTTAACTTAACAAATTTTTCTAGAAATACTAAAAACGTATCCCCCTGACGATTGCCTTATTCAAGAATACAATTTGGATAGCGACATGCTTTTAACAGATTATTTTTCATAATTTGTTAATTAGGTTTTGGGATTTTAGCGCACTTAATTCCTTTAATTTAATTTTATAAATAAACAAAATAACTTGAAAAATTCACTGTAAATCTTTAAATGCTATTCTAAATTTTTGTGAAGGAACAGAATTTTTCAATGTTTTGTACAAGAAGTCGATTTCATCTTTACATAAGAATTCTGGCAGAAGTAGAAAACACCCGTTCGATAGTACCTGAACTGACTGGAATACACATTAATTGAAGGAGGGAAAGATCTCTGGAATTTTTCCAAAATTTTAAATTATCGCAATCTGGTGCTTATATTATCATGCAAACTAGCGCACAAAAATTTACTCACGCACGACTCACATTTTTTAACTCACGCTCACGCACGACTCACGTGACTGCTATCAATTTAACACACGTGACACGAAATTTTCGAGTCACGCGCCTATCTCTAGTTTATAGTATGAACTAAGAAAAATTTTTATCGTAAATATTTCTTATGTTAGAAATTTTTTTTGAAAATTTCTGACTTAGTAAAATCCTAAAAAAATTAGTTCTTAGTGCTGACTACAAAACTGGCCCAAAGTTGTTAAATTGAAGCAATGCTTAAAAAGAAATTAACAAAACATAAGATAAATAATTTTTTTTTTTATTTGAACTAATTTTAACTATATATTAGTTGTAATTCCGGCCACCGTTCTATTTAAAATTGGTGTGGATTTTAATTTTAAAACTCATTTAAAAAACTACCTTCAATGCCGATTGGCGGATTTGAAACTCTGTATTTTGGATCCAATATGACGAAATTTTTTTTGTTTTAATTTCAATGCCGAGTAGTGGTTTTTAAAATTTAATATGGCGTTGACAAAAAAGTCAAATCATCTAAAAACCCCTTTCTTTAAATTTGGCGTAGGTTGAAATTATAGGTTTTAGTTTTAAAAATAATTTAAAAATGTTTACTTTTTAATGCGGATATGATTTTTGATTCGGATTCTTATTTGCCAACTCCAAAACCATGTAATTGAAAAATTTAGAGAGAATCCGATTACTTTTGGAAAAATGATTCGCAATATTGAATTTCAAAAACCGCCATCCTGAAAAGTAATTCATTTTAAATGCTATTTTTTTTAAAGATTGAAACCCATAATTTAAATCTAAACTAATTTTGGAAAGAAGGGTGACCCAGTTGAGAAAGGATACCACGTCTATAATTCTGGATAATTTGTCTATGTGTAAAAAATAAAATAATTAATTTTGAAGGTTAATTATTAAAAAAGTTCATATATTGTAAGTAATTTGCGCTATAGCACACAAAAAACCTAACTAAATAGTTTTCCAAGTAAAAATTGTGAATCTAATATTTTTCCATATCTCTTCAGAATCCAAGAGCGTTTTTCGAGAAAAGAGTGAATATAATTTATATTCTAGTTTAGGGTTTTTTTATAAAAAGGATCTCACCTTCAGAAGGACCTTTCGAAATTCGGATAAACTTGGAAACTCAAAATTGAACATTTAGGTACATCGAGTGATATGAATACTAAATTATAAGGGATTTTGGATATTCGGAAATAAAGAATTCAAAAAGGCATAAACATTTTGATGTATATACTATGATACTTTTGATAACTTTATAATTAGTATTTAAAGGGGATTAAAATAGATGCAATAATAAATTTTTTATCTTCTTAGCAAATTAAACTCTTATTCGCCATTTAACATGATGTAAACACGTAAACACAGCAGCTGTTACCATCATGAAGCGATTTTAAAAATTCGTATAGTAAATAGTGTAAGACTTACAATTAGTACTTTTGGTATCTTCTAAGCAAATGTAACTATATAAAAGCATGAAATTTGGTACGCTTAAGAAATACTTGGTTCTAAAAGTATTTTATGTTCCGATTGTAAGTCTACATTTAAATTTTTTCACGTTTCAGTTTTAAGCAATTCTTGGTTTACTCTTTGTAAAAACTCTATTGTTATGAAATGATATGTTATATTAACATTTAAAAGGAAGGAGGAGATGAAAATTTGTTAGAAACAAAAATTTTATATTTTTTTGAGAGTTGATATTTGACAACTCATTCTCCTACGAATTTAAACTTTTTTGTTTACTTTTCACCTACTAGCCTCTAGGTCCGAAAGTGTGGTAAAAAACGTGTTTAAAAAAACAAACAAAAAACGGTCGTAAACAAACTCTATATTATTTTCCTTAATAAATATGTGTGTTTAAAAACAAAAAAAATGTGTTTAAAAAAAGTGCGCGTAGACAAATTTTCTTTCCCGAAAGAGTGTTAAAAAAAAGTGGGAGTGGACAAATTTTTTTTCCCAAAAGTGTGTTGCAAAAATGTTTCCACAAAAAAAAGTATTTCCACAAAAAAGTGTTTCCACAAAAAAAAACGTATTTCCACAAAAAAAAGAGTTCCCACAAAAAAGAGTGTTTCCACAAAAAAAAGTGTTTCCACAAATAAAATTGTTTCCACAAAATAAAGTGTTTAGAAAAAAAAGTGTTTCCACCAAAAAAAAAAGTGTTTCCACAAAACAAAAGTGTTTGCACAAACAAAAAAAAATGTTTACACAAAAAAAAGGTTCCACAGAAAAAAAGTTTCCAGAAAAAAAATGTTTGCACTAAAAACAAAAGTTTCCACAACAAAACAAAAAATTTTCCACAAAAAAAGTGTTTCATCAACAAAAAAATGTGTCAAAAAAATGTTTCCACAAAAAAAGTGTGCACATAAAAAAAGGTTTAACAAAAAAAGTTTCCTCAAAAAAAAAATTTTCCACAAAAAAAAAAAAGTTTCCACAAAAAAAAATGTTTCCACAAAAAAAGTCTTTCCCCAAATAAAAAAAAAGTTTCCACAAAAAAAAAGTTTCCACAAAAAAAAAAAAGTTACAAAAAAAAAAATTTCCACAAAAAGAAATTGTTTCCACAAAAAAAAAATGTTTCCAAATAAAAACTCCACAAAAAAAAATATTTTCCAAAAAAAAAAAAGTTTCACAAAAAAAGTGTTTCCACAAAAACAAATTGAGATAAATAAGATAGGATGAGCTGATATTAATGCGATAAGGGCTGCCTGGTTGTCATAGTAACGCCAAGGCCTGGTTGTCATAGCAACACGAAAATTTTATATGTAGGGACGCCCTAATCCCTAGCGGTATGAAATATTCTTTACGACCTATTCTCATACCTACCAAATACACATAAAAAATTTCATAAAAATCGGTCGAGCCGTTTCAGAGGAGTACGAACACAAACACCGTGACACGAGAATTTTATATATACAGAATCATAAAAAATATTTTTACTCGGGAAGGTATTTGTAATACAGTGTCAGATTTGTAATATATATCATTAAATATATACGAGTATATTGATGTATGGTATTATAATTCCAATATCAGTTGAGATATAATATCTTGTGGGTCCATATCAACAATTTTTTCACTATATTTAACATACATATATATATGTATGTACAATAGGGTCTACACGCTTGTATGTACAAAAATAAATTTTGAGTTTTTTACCAGGCTATCTCCTGAAAATATTTGATTGAAAACTACGCCTCCAAAAAATTAGGATAATCGGATATCGGCAAGACGTGCCGCATCGGCCCTGAAATTTGGAACTCGGATTACCAGGCGAAAATATGACTTTATGTGCATTTTCTCGAAAACGTTGATATTTTAGAAATAATTCGAATTAAAAACATTAAGGAATCGTGATTCGGAGTGAATTCTCTTTGTAATAAAGTAAAAAACTTAAATCAATTAAAAACCAGCCGAGTTATTACAATTTCCCCCAGGCAACTGATGTGTCGCAGACTACTTATTCAAGAAATTCGGGTCCAAATTTTAAAATTTATTGAAATAATCTACTACAGAAACATTTTTTTATTCTATAAGTTTCAAGAAACACAGATAAGAAGTAAATTTTATTGTGTTTTGCTCACTCGTTTTAAATTAGTGCCAAAGAGGTAAGCGTTCTTAAACACTGTTTTCAAATCTACAATTTAAAATTTTTAAAAATTTTTTTAAAGAAATTTTAAAAAATAATTGATTGGCCTTAAAGTGTTTTATTAAGAACATATTAGAGATGAAAAAGTACAAAAATTGTAGGTATTCCTTTTTTCATTTGGGTGAGGCAAATATTTTATTTCAGCGGATTTCGAGTAAAATAATTTTGGCCGGAATATAACAACACAAGATTAAATACTTCAATCCTGAAAATTAGGGCAAAATATAAATAAATTAAACTGCCCCTGTGTAACGTCAGAAGTCAAATTTTAGGAGATTTTATTTTTTTTTTAAATATTAATACTATCCATTGCGGTGGGTTCCCTCCGATTTTAATGAAATTTGGATTTGTGATAGAGGAGAAAAAATAATAGATACGTATTGTTTTTAGCAGGGTAATCCCGCGTTTTGGGGTTAAGAAGTGGAGTCAAAAATAATTTTGTTTTAGATTTTAAGAGTTTATTTCTTATAATTAAAAAAAAAAACAAAACTTAGACAAATTGGGTATCAAATTAAACGTTTTTTGAAGACGAACGTCCACAGCATGTCAAACACTCTGTTTTTAAAAAAATGCTGTCGAATAGCACATTTGCATATGAAATTGTTGTTGTATTGAATTGAAATTAATACACAATAATGAATATTTAGTTTTCGATATTTACAATGTTTCGGATTTAGGCGACTTTTTCCGAAGAGCCTTTTTTACCCATAATTTAAATATTTTAAATAAAAACCCTGCGGCGAAAATATAGGCAGTATATTTATGGCCTCGAACAAAAGTAAATAAAACGAGTAAAAAGGTTAAAGTCGGGCATGCCGACTACACAATACCCTACACCAGTCTGGGTAAAAGCCAACTAATGTTTGGATCCGAAATTCGAATGGGTTAAAATGGGGCTTGTGTCAAAATTTTCTATAATGTGAGTCAGCGCACCAAATTTCATTAAAATATCTTAATATTTGCGACCTGCAGTTTATAACCAAGCCAATTTTGGGAGGACCCTTATATGGGCACTACGTCTAAACATGGACCGGTGTTAACTAAAATCAATAGGCTTCGTCCTTGGGCTGACATAGGTCGGTGTATCAAATTTCATCAAAATATCTTAATATTTGCGACCTGCAGCGTATAAAAAATATAATTTTGGTAGGACCCTTATATGGGCACTAGGTCTAAACATGGACCGATGTTCACCAAAATCAATAGGCTTCGTCCTTGGGCCAAAATAGGGGTGTGTACCAAATTTCATCAAAATATTTAATATTTGCGGCCTGCAGCGTAGAAACAATATAATTTTGGGGGGACCCTTATATGGGCACTAGGTCTAAACATAGACCGATGTTCACCAAAATCAATAGGCTTCATCCTTGGGCTGATATAATTCGGTATACCAAATTTCATCAAAATATCTTAATATTTGCGATCTGGAGTTTGTAACCAAGCCAATTTTGGGGGGACCTTTATATGGGCACTAGGTCTAAACATATAAAGGTCCCCCCAAAATTGTGGGCTGCCCTAGGTCGGTCTACCAAATTTCATCAAAATATCTTAATATTTGCGACCTGCAGCGTATAAACAAAATAATTTTGGTAGGACCCTTATATGGGCACTAGGTCTAAACATGGACCGATGTTCACCAAAATCAATAGGCTTCGTCCTTGGCCGACATAAGTCGGTGTACCAAGTTTCATCAAAATACCTTAATATTTGCGATCTGTAGAATGCGCACAAGAATGCATGGACAGACAGACAGACAGACAGACAGACGGACAGACGGACGGACGGATAGACGGACATCGTTAAATCGGAATAAAAAAAATTCTGAGCCGATCGGTATACTATGAGGTGGGTCTAGGACCAATATTTTTTCGTGCTACAAACATCAGTAGAAACTTATAATACCCTGACCACATAGTGGTGTAGGGTATAAAAATTTTCATAGCAGAATTAAAGGTCGAAAAAACTATTTTTATTTTAAAAACTTATAAATAAAAATTAAACAAAGATGCAATTAGACATAACACAAAAAAAATTTTTTTTGTTTTTAATTTTTTCTCTCCTGTATCTGATTTGCACTAAGAACCGAGGGAACCCATCAGTTCAAACGAGTAAAAAAGTTAAAGTCGGGCATGCCCCGTCTGGTTAAAAGTCAACTAATGTTTGGATCCGAAATTCGAATGGGTTAAAATGGGCTTGTGTCAAAATTTTCTATAAAATAATAATATAAGAGAAAATTGGAAATATAGCCCATATGAGCGATAGAACCGATATGGACAGATCCTATCTAGAATCAATAGGCTTTGTTCTTGGGACCATGTGAGTCAGCGAACCAAATTTCATTGAAATATATTCTTATTTGCGATCTGCACCGTGTAAACAAGCCAATTGGACCGATTTTAACCAAAATCAATAAACTTCGCCCATGGGCCGACATAGGTCGGCGTGTCAAATTTCATCAAAATATCTTAATATTTGCGACCCGTCGAGTGCGCACAAAAATGCATGGACAGGCAGACGGACGGACGGAGAGACGGACATCGTTAAATCGAAATAAAAAGTGATTCTGAGTCAATCGGTATACGGTAGTCTAGGTCCAATAGTTTTTGGTTTTACAGACATCAGCACAAACTTATTATACCCTCTCCACGTAGTGGTGTAGGTATAATGAAGTTCTTCGATTTTGGTTATTTCAGCTTTTATTTAAATTAAGAACTATTAACTCTATGCACTGTGAAAGTGCATTTACTGACTTAACAAATGTATTGAAATAAATTGAAATTATGTTGATAAGTTCAAAAATGATGATCAATGGGGCGATAAAACTAAGTTTTTGTATATTTACTTTCTTTCAGCCTACTAAGCAAGTTAGTCCACTCGTATATTTATTGATATCATATAGGACAATAACTACTGCAAGTTTGACATTGATATAATATGTTTTTTTTTCAGCTGGACAGCTGGTATTCAATACCTTATATGTATATTTAGTTTTTAGAGAAAATGTGTCGGAAAAGCTTTTGTCTTTATAGTCATATTTTAACAATGATATGAAGGTTAGTAGTTTTGTTTGTGTTAGAGAACATGGAGTTCTCTTCAGTTTAAAAGTTTGTTGCTTATATGGAACAGAGTAAGTAAGTAGATGCATGCATGCATGCATTCCAGCATACTTAAGAAGTTTTGGAGTAATCAACATTATCATCATTAGTGTCATCATTATCATTAGTCTATTGTAGCATAAAAGAAAAACTTCTAAAATAAAAGTGCATTTGGCATGCAAAAACAATTCACCCTTTAGAAAATTTTTAAGTGTACACAATATTATCGATTTCGTGTGCTTCACATTGTGTGTACTTAAAAAATAGGATAAAATAAAGAGAAATTAAAATTTTTTAAAAAATGTTATCTTACTTTCATGTCATTATACTTGTTCCCATCTAGGTATGAAACTTACGAGTAACTACAATGTGATTTTGCGCTGGCTGAATAAAGCAGGTTGTACTTATGTAGGTTTGTAAAATATTCGTCTGACCAAATGAGTACTTACTAGAATCCCTAAGTAATTTTAAAGCCTTCACATAGTCCGGTTTACTTTACTTAGTATATGACTGTAAGTATGCCCTTTTGTAAGTACACAGTGTGTGAAGTTCAAGAAATCCATTGCATTACGTGAACTTACATTATTTTCTAAAGTATACATTTTCTAATAAATATATACTTTCTATTTTCTTTTAGAATATGCAGGGATCACACACTTACACACTATAGAAATTTGGAGTGGAAAATTGTACCTCTTTCCCATTTTATAAGAGCTTTAAATAACTAACTATAATCATTTTTACAGTTGCCATGTCATCGCAAATTGAAATGTCTAAGAACTTTATTAATATGTGAAAATAAAATTTATTTCCTAGAAATCATGCGAAGGACTTAAGCGTTTTTTCTTGGTAAAAAGGACAAATGTTTATATTTTAGTATCATAATGTTATATTTTTTTGACAGCCATTG
Source organism: Leucophora obtusa (assembly GCA_949987735.1). NCBI lineage: Eukaryota > Metazoa > Arthropoda > Insecta > Diptera > Anthomyiidae > Leucophora > Leucophora obtusa. The sequence goes on from OX465298.1 coordinate 207,780,814, forward strand.
TTCAATACTTATTTATAAGTCTTCATTTTTTGAATCACATGTGTGCGTTTTATGACACATCGATGCATAAAAATAAAATTAAGTCACATTTGCTGTACCTCAAGGTTAAATGTGATCCATTAAAATGGTGAAAGTTGAAATAATAACCACAAAGAATCGTTGCAAATTAACACAGTGCTACATGGTCACCCAGAAAAGGGGGTAGATTTCAATTTTGTAGAATATAGATATTAAGAAAAAGTAAAACAGTGTGAGTCTAGCATGCCGACTATAGGAAACCCTGTACTATAATGCTGTTTTGTTCATATTCTGAGAAGCTGATCAAATTCTGGGATGGGAATTTCAATTAATAATGTAATAAATATAGTGAAATATTTATGTATAGTTAGAATATTGTCAATATACTATTTACCAACACATTTTAAAGATCAGTTTTGCCAATTTAGCAATTTTTAAATGCTCATCGAAGAGAAATTTAATTTAGCCATTACATTATTTTAGTCAGTTTTAGCTAATTAAGTGCTTAAGCTGAAATTTTGATAACTAGCGGATTACAGATATTTTTCAGAGAGGATAATCTTTAAAATGAGGCATAATTTAAAAGTATCTATCTTCAGATTCAATAAATCTTACCATGTGGACCGTGTGAATTTAGACAAATTTATGTAAAAGAATAAAGTGACAGACTAACTCACTGACTGAGTCATTAACTCAACATCGCCCAGCACAAACCGCTGGAGTTTGGAAGTTGAAATTTGTTATGTACATTCCACCTCCGACGTAGACGTCCGTTAAGATGGTATTTTTGAAAATTCCTACTGGGACTGGTAAAAAGGGAAAAATTCCACTCCCCCCCCTAGAAGGCCTGACAGAACCCCTCTGGGTAGAAACCTTAAATTCAAAATATGTGTGCCGGGAAGATACTTTTTGGAATTTTGTAAAAGGGGATTTTCAAAAGAAAAAAGTTCCCCCATTAACAGCTTGCCGAAATCGCTGGAGCTTGAAAGCTTAAAGTTCGAATGAAGGTTTCTGCTCTGTGGTAGATATCCCCCAACAAGAAATGTATCCCAATCTGCGCTCTCCGATGTTATTGAGATTCGTATATGTGATAGAGGAGAAAAAATAATGTAGGTATGTTTTTGTAACAGCCCAATGTCATGTTTACGTGCCAAAAATTGGGGTCAAAATTGTTACAATTTTAAGTTTTTCAATTTACTACTTAGAGTTTTAAAAAAATTGGGTATCAACTGAAAGCCTTTTTTTAAAACGCATCTGTCGGTATACAAAATATGCCGGAACCAATTTTTTTTGATACTGAAACACGTTATTTTAATAAAATGTTCACTAATTAATTTCAATAAAGGCTGTTGCTGTAAATTTATAAAAAAATACATAAGAAATTGTCAACACTTCATCACTGACTTCTATAGTTAAACTAGTCAATTTTTAAATATAGAGGAAAATTAAATTTTCTGTGGCTAATTTTTGACCTCTAATCAACATAAGTTAACGCTATTCCAAAGAAGTAGACTATAAAACTACATAATGGAAATCTAAGTAGATGCAGGGGCTAAAACAATACACTTTTATACCAGTTTTCAAAAATATTTTTTTCAGAAAATATCCTGCAAATGAATCGCTCCGCACACCGCATACTAAACTAGATTTTTTTATTTTTTTTTTATTTTAATAAAATTTACAATTACATTAAAAGTTCTATAATTGTCATATGCTTTAAGTGTCATGATTCTATAAATGCCACACCCCAAAAATGCCGGAAAATGCAAAATTTTAATTATTGCTTTGAATCTTTTGAATCTTTACAAAAATCTAACGCCAAATATAGCTATTCTGAAATTTAAGAAATTTCCATATATTTTATATACGTTTTCTTTTGTTGAAAAAATTGATTGCTGTATGTTACATTTAAATTATGCTCAGTGTATTTCAAATGTGAGGTTTTGAATATAATTAAAATTGTAGGGGTTGTATTTACATTCAAAGGATTACCGTGGTAATACAAAACTCAAGTTACAACAAAAATTAACGTGCCTATACCTACGAAAAGTCTGTAACTCTTAAGTGTGATTTTATTTCCCATATAGTTGTTATTGCAAAGTCACAATAAATTATATTTAATAAAATTGTTGTGTGAAAACTTCAAAAAAATGAAGACCTGAACACAATCATAATCATAACATTGACAAATAAAAATTGATTTTTTTTAATTTCATTGTTATTTTGTATGAAAAGTTATGACTCCCAGTCTTCAAAATAGGCTTACGGTCACAATGAGTCACAACTAGGAATAGGCAACTAAGTTTCATTAAATTTAGAATTTTGGATTGCTCCTTCAATGGAGTCAGATTTTTACGGCCTCCAGGGACCCGCAATATGAAGTCTGATTTGTAGAAAATTTTGCACATATTTTTTAACGATCCCGCATAAAACCGAAGCCAAATCCCAAACTTTTGCAATCACGCTCTACTCTATTTAATATATCTAAAAAATTGTTCCCTCACAAATTGCAACTGAATTTAATGGCGAACACAAGCAATTTTATAATGAGGCTTTCTGAGAGTACGAAATATTATTAGCTCTCAACAATAGGAAGGTAAACTGAACAAAAATCGTATTTTTTTTTATATTAGCCTAAAATTTCTAAACCAAGATAAAATCTACCTCCTTCATATTTGAAACTAACGAAACCCCATAATTTGCAAGACCGTGTAATTATATTTGGTAGGAGCAAATAAAAGCAAGTTTATAATACTTAAAACAGCCAACAAATATAAAGTCCTCTGTACATCTCAACTACTTATGTGGAAATTTAATTGCGGTATATGCATAAGTCGTTTCGCCATTACTGCCACTCATACCAATCAACGGGAACTGTTGTAAAGAGTAGAACCAATTCAATGCCGTGTGTTTTACTAACAACAATTGTATACTTTCTGACTATGCTGATGATGACGTTCATGATGATGTGCATAAATTTCATGAGATTCCACCATAACACGTATACTAAGAATACTCATATAATCGCGTACATCATTGCTGTAAATAATATCAAAATATACAACAACAAGAAGAGCGACTACTACCGACATAGTACAGTACAATATACTATAGTCGACAGTCAAGTGCTATAGCTGGCAAACGACCACATACATACACTGACTGCTACCACACACCACACTGACTGCTACCACAATACAACAACGTCATCATCGTCATTATTTCACAGTATAATGGTTGTCAATGTTTAACGCGCATCCAATTATGGCCCTTTTAATAGTATGGGTATGCTCAAACTACTCAGTTCAGTATGTATGAATTTTAGAGGGGATCGTGTTTCTCGATTCGAGAAAAATCAATTAAGTATTAAATTTCAAATCAACCCAAATTCATTTTTTCTTCACCAATTTATTTTTCATATACATATGTCTGAAGTTAGGGAATCATTTTTGAAAACAATTTGGTTCACTTTTTAAATTTTATCATGTGCGTTAAAATTATATATATATCCGGTGACAAATGCTAATATACGCTCAAACATGTTCATATATGGTTTATGTATGAACACATATGAATAAATACAGATTTTTTATTAACATGTATGGATTTTATATGAACATGTGATTCCATATATGGAAGAAGATATTTCATATATGGAAATGGCACTCATATATGGACAAATATGGAAGTATATGTTATTCAATTTATGCAAAAGGGACTTGTATATGAACATATTTGGAAGAATAAGTTTATCCACATGTGTAAGAGGAACTCATATTTGGATAAATATGGAATTATATTTAATGCCATGAATAAAAAAGGAACATATGTTTGCGCTTAATTTGAATGTCATACATAAATTAATATCTATAGTACATATGTTCATATATGGACATTTTCCACCGGGTGTATATTTTTTTTTTATTTTGACTTTCATGGACCTGCTTACTTAACTCAAAATAAACAGAGTTTAGTGTGTAAAATTAATTTGGATATGAAATTTGTATGAAATTAAAAAGGAATAGTGTTTATTAATTCAAGTTATATTTTACAGTCAAAAATTATTTCTTCGAAATAAACGACATTTTCACTATATCAAAAGACACAATTTTGTATTATTATATTATATTGTAGCTTATAGTTACCAAGAAAAAAAAAAAAAAAAAAAAAAAAAAACAACTAACTAACTTCTAAATTGAACTTCTTATTGAATTATAGACAATTACATAACTTTTAAAAGAAGGAATCAGAGTAGTACGAGTAATTATAATATAAATATATTCTTGTATACAAAATATTTTCAGGAGTTTAATTGTAGCTATTAATAACTTACTTTATTTGTCATGCCTTGTAAAATTCATTAGTTATTAAACATGCTCAAAACGAACAACTTCCAATATGTGTGATTTTTGAAGATATTCGTTTTCAGCATAATCACCAATGAATTTTGCAAGGCAGGACGCATAAAATAATTTGCTGATAGCTTCGTTTTAACTTCTAAAAAGTTGTTTTTAAGGTGTTGTATACAAGACTGTATTTATATTATACTTTTAAGTCATTTGTTTAAAAGTTATATTATGTTGGTGTATTACTTAATATGGTACCTTATTAATTTGGAATTAAGTACATTACTTTTTTGCTGGGTACTAATGAATACCACTTATATGCCTTATATATGTATGGAGCAATATCTTAATATATTTCCCAATATTAAATTATATCCAAGTCTATAAAATGAGATTAATTATATATAATTAGATGGGACCAAAACTGCGATATAATCACATAAAAGTGTATAATTTCGCATCTGATTTTATATAACTTTATTTGATTTTATCCAATTATATAGAATCAATTTCAAGATCCAATTGCCTCTGATTTAAAAATTAACCGGGTTAATAAAAGCGTACTCAATTTCTCTGAATTATCATCTGAATGAAGACGTCTCTCGATAAAGTTTAAGTATGCGTTTTAATATGCCTCCCCAACGTTCCTTCATCCCCAATACCATCAAATGTACAATCCGCATTTCTCGAGCCATGCTAGTGTTTCTGTGCTGGAATTATAATATAAGATCTTATTGAATTGAGGGACATAAGAAAACAGACAGTAGATAAGTTTACAACTTAAATAAATAAAAGAAATGTCGGATTTTATTTCCTTTACCGTTTTGAATCTTTTTCCCCTTCACTGCTGCTTCAGACCAGTGTAATAGTATTTTTTCCCGTAATATTATTGGCATGAGTGAATAAGTTGCCAAACATTACTTTAGCCTCAGTTACAATTATATGATGCATTTTTATGTAGATTTTTCATTGCTTTTTGGTAAAATTTTATTGCTGCATGATTGACAAACCAGATAAAAAAAAACAGAAATTTCCTACCATCCCACAACAACAAAAACAACAGTTATACTCTTTATTAACATTGCACAATGGGAAGATTGTTTGTTTTATTACAATAAATATTTTTAAAATAAAAAACCAACATATTAATTTTTATTCAAATGGCAGAGCTCGGTGTTAATCATTGCAATTATATGTAAAAAAAAACTCAGTTGTAATTATACCAATTATATTAATTGAAAGTCAAGAAATACTAAATGTAATTCTAAAATTTTATATATAATTCAAAAAATAAAAAGTGTTTTTCAAAAATACAGTCAGACCAAAATGCTTACGTATACTCGCAGTATGTAAAAGAGACTAATTTTGAGAAAAGTTATACCTAAATGCCTTCAATAAGTAAAAAAATTATTTGTATAACTTTTTACAATTAATTTTCTGTTTTTATAAAAATAGGCAGACGAATTCGTTACAACATTAGTGTGAAAAATACAAACTTAAAAGCATTTTTTTTTTTAACAAATTTGTGTAAAACTTTTGAAACAAATGCATTTTGAAATCAACATTCTTCATACAAATTTCTTAACAAATTTGCCTGAATATTAAAAAAAACCAAAAAAACACCAAGTAAATATCTCTTTTTTCGGCTATTACATCTATTGTCTACAAAAATTTATTTTCTGGATAATATTTAGTGCCCCGATAAAAGGCCTCAACTACTAAAATTGTTGATTAACCAGTTGAATATAGGAAAAATTATTATGAAAACTTTGAAGGGAAACTTTAGTTCTCCACCAGCGATTGAAGATGAGGTAGTCAAAAGTGTTAATTATTTTTTTAAAGATTGGCATCAAAAGTTGCGTAACGACGAGCCTGTTATAAGAAAACTCTCTAAAAAGTTTTCGTAGAGCAATAATAATATTCTGTGCTCCAGGGAATAATTCTTGTCCCCACTATAATTAAAGAGTCATTAGTAGACCAAATTTGCTGAAACTGAATTTTTGAATATTTTTTGTTCTGGCCTTAATCTTACAAAAGATTTTGTATGAATTTTCTGCAAAAACCAAATTTTTTTTTTATAAATACACAGCCGTACTTTAAACGCTAGTAGGATCTGAATTGATACATATCAAAATAGGTTTTTCTTGTCACTGATAAAGTCCTTAGAGCATATTTTTTCCTGGTTGATACAAAATTAAAAGTTCCATTTGCCATCCTTGATATTTATTTTTAAAGTGGATTTGGGCATTCTAGTTCTTTATAGTGACCGCTCTTTCTAGTTCAATTTGTTGTAAAGAACTAGTTCGCTGTTCTAGTTCAATCGATCTTGACAATGTCGTTCAATCGTCCACAAAATAATTTTTCCGATCATTAGTTTGGCAATTTTGAATAGGTGGCTAAATAATATAGTTGGTCTTTTAGTTAACAAAGATGTAAAATATCAGACAAATTAAGTATTTTAAGAAAAAACAAGAAAACGGTTTAGTGTAGAAAATATTTTTAATTAATAAAAAGAAATAAAATTATCCCCGGCGAAAGGTAATAAAATGAATGACTGAACTAGAAGAGCGATTACAAGTGAACAAGATCCTTCGATCAATTTAATGACTAGTTCAATTGAACTAAATAGTTCGTTCGCGAACGGCACAAGTCTATTTTAAAGCCTTTAAGTAGCACACTTGATTTAGTGCTTTTCAGCCGTATGTTGAAATTCGAAACAATTTGTAAATATATTTATAGCCAGGATCCCTGGCTTTTAGCCAAATTGTTTTTTATAGCATGGGAAGTTAGTCCCATAGTAAACTGGTGCGCATTATAAATATTACGTTTATGATTGTTGTCTTCCTTGCTGGTTGTTTCGACTTTTTTTTATTTCGCTGTTGTTGTTCCGGTGTTTATTGCTGACTGCTCTTATAAACTGTAACATAAATGTTTATTTTGTTGTTGGTATATTGAGTATGTCCACCAAAGGCTGGTGCAAATGGTTAAGGCGGATGTTAAAAGCTGTTATAACAAATTTATTGATATATTTGTGATCTGTATAAATTTTTTTCTTTTTTTTCATTTCAATTTAAAAGTTGTTCGTTTTGAATTTGAAGGTCCCATTTTTTATGCCTGACGCGCATCAAAAGACGAAGATTTCAATATATGTTCTTTTCCTATAAATAAAATGCTGAATAAAGAGATACGAAATTTTCTTAAGCATAATACTAAATAACACAGCTCTACAAAATATGACAATATTTACAAGTTGCACAACTTGTAGTGGTTTAAGATAATTAGGGGGTGCTGCTTTCGAATCTGCAACCAGTTTGTTAAAAATGGCTCCAGGTTTTGCACAATTCGCTATTTAAATTTTTTTAACTTTTCAGCCGATGTTTTCAATAAAAAATTTATAATTTAGCTACTATAGCTTGGAAAAGAAAACGCTTTACACAATTTAAGTTTAATTCCGTGCCCTATTTTTCAAACTTAAGTGTGTATAAATATCTCATTAACTTTTCTACATATAGTCGCTCAAAGTAAAATTTTTTTTAAGGTTTTAAAAAAAAAATTAAATATATTTTATATATCGATTTTAAATATCAAAGCCAATTTAGAAAGAAAAATGTCCTAAATTTTTATATATGTATGTCATATTGCATTAACAAATTATGTGCACTCTTAGAGCCTTTTCACAGAGAGAATTTTGCTGGACGAGTTTTAATGAAATTTTTCAGTAAAGTAATGAAAAGCAAATGAAAAATTTCATATATATTATGAAAAAGCTTTATATATTTTATGAATCTAGTTTTAATGAAACTTTTTCATTGAGTGCATGAAAGTTTTAATAAATGATATGAAATTTTTTAAAACATTTTATTAAAAATTCCATTAATTCAATGAAAAGTTTCAATGGACGAGTTCCAGTGCAACTTCGTTATTTTTATGCACAAATTCATTAGTATCATGCAGATAATTCTCTCAGTGTTGTAATTAAATTTATACTTAAAAGGAAGAAAAATAAATTTTACTATACTAAAAATCTACTGTACTATTATAGGTTTTTTTTTTCAAAAAACATAAGATTAATAAGAGATTTTCTGAAATCCGCAGAAATACTTACTATTTATTTTTGCTATTTTAGGTCCACTGATTTTAGCAGGATAGATTTTAATGTAGTTTTTTATAAAACCTAGATTTAACAGTTTTTGTTTCATTCTCCCAATTGTACATTTTTCTTAAATTGAAAGAAAAATGTTATTACATATTTTTTTAACAATATTCATCAGTTATCCAGTATTTAAAAAAGAATTTCAAACGATTACAAAGGATCTTCGATTCATATTTATTTGAAAACAAGTGAAAAGTTGTTATTTTTTTATATAAAAGAGAACACAACTGCAGTTTGGTTTACTAAAATAATATTTTAAAAATAAAATGCAATATTTTGAGCGATTAGCGATTAGATGGTTTCGATAAAATCATGTTTTAAAAAACCGGTTAATCAGCAAATGGTTTACGGTTTATTCGAATTTAGAAATTTTTCGGTTTCATATTTCAAAAAACCGGTTAACCGGTTTTCGGTTACAGTTTTGGACACTCTAGTAGTTTTGGACCCCAGTGTAGAAACGGTAACAACATATCATTACTTTTTGGACTACCAGTAATGACACCGACTTACTTCCGCATTATTTTAAAACATGTAATAACGAGTTACTGATAATGACTTATTTTTAGCATTATTTCAAATAGACATAATTTTCTAGATTTTTCTTGTAAATTTCTTGAAATCTAGTTTTAGACTCAATATTTTTCCAACACTGGTAAGGATATATGTAAGCACATATTTTTTAATTTTTTGTATGTTGGCGAGTAAGCCGACATGTGTGCAGTAGGTTAATTATATTTTGATCTATCAAACATTTGATCCCAGTATAGAAAATCATTACCAGATATGTGGTTATGTAATTACATACCTGGTAATGGTAACTAGTTACTTTTAATATTACCTTTGCATGGCGAAGTCGCGAAAAGTAATGAGTTACACACCAGCATACGAAAAATAATAAAAAAATATGTCGTTACCTATGTGCTTACCAGTATTGACTAAAATAATGATTCTAGAAATAGATTTTCAAAAAAATAAGTTTTATAAAAAAAAATTTTTTTACTCTAAAATTTTTTTAAATAAAATATTCTCGTGCGGGAATCGAACCTGGGACTCCATACTGCCAGCCTATAGTTGTACTATCTGAGCTATCTGAACATGTAATATTTGATAGATAAAAACATAATTGACTTACTGCGCACAAGTCAGCTTACTCGCCAACATACAAAAAATCAAAAAATATGTTGTTATATATATCATTACCAGTGTTGAAAAAATATTGAGTCTAAAAATAGATTTAAAAAAAAAATTACAAAAAATCTATAACATTATTGTATTACCAATAATGACTTATAAAAATAAGTCATTATAGGTAATACATTATTTTTTATTTTGAAATAATGAAAAAAGTAAGTATTTATTAGTAACTCATTATTGTATTTTTTAAAGTAATGGAGAAAGTAAGTCAGTGTCATTACTGGTAGTCCAAAAAATAATGATATGTCATTACCGTTTCTACACTGGGTGCGATTCACTCCGATTTAAATAAAATTAATTGCACCCTACAGCACTAAGAGAACAGGGTATATAAGTTTATAACACCAAAAAGTATTGGACCTAGACCCACCTTTCAGTGCACCAATCGACTCAAAATCATTTTTTGGTTCTATTAAACGATCTTCGTCTGCTAGTCCGTCCGTCCGTCTGTCTGTCCATGTATTTTTGTGTGCACCCTACAAGTTTTAAATAATCAGATATTTTGATAAACTTGATTGCACCATCTTTTATAGGCCCAAGAACGAAGCCTATTGACTTTGGTTAAACACGGTCAAGTTTAGATCTAGTGTCCATATAAAAGTCACCCAAAACTGGCTTGTTCGCGTGCTTGAAGACCCAAATATTTCAGTGAAATTGCCCTACGGGAAATTTTAACAAACTGTCACCGAACTGGCCCCTTTACATAAAATAGACTGGTCACTTTTATATGGCGTTGTCATAGGAGGGGGAAATTGACCCCTTGTGACATGTCACAAGACAAATCCCAGGATAGGTCCCTGAACTTTGTTTTTTATGAGAGTTCAGTAACCTGTCCTAGGATTTGTCTTGTGACATGTCACAAGGGGTCAATTTCCCCCTCCTATGACAACGCCATGTAAAAGTGACCAGTCTATTTCATGTAAAGGGGCCAGTTCGGTGACAGTTTGTTAAAATTTCCCGTAGGGTGGTTACACGGATTTGAAGTTTTTGCGATTTCTGAAAATTTGTAAAAAAAAAAATGAGTTGCCAGCTTGGTTACTCATAGTGAAAGAATAAGTGGCTACTCACAAGGATTGAATGTTAAAGTGCACTTTTGGTGTCCTTAAGTGTTTATTTTTCGACTTTTAGTACATATATCTATTTAAGTGTATAATTTAGCGCAAATTTTGGATTTTTTACTGCGTATTTAAAGCGCATATTTTAATTCTTTAATTGCAAAAAACGCTACCCTGATCATCATAACATAATCCAAGTTGTATTTAAAAAAAAGCTTTAGCACCAATATTTATTTATAATTTGCATTTCTCTACCTACATACATATATATTAAGACAATACATAAACAACTTGTATATGCTTATCTAACACTTTTATTACTTTTTGACAAAAAGTTTGAAAAAAAATATGTCCAAATCCACTTTTAAATTTTATTACTTAAGTTTAAAACAAGCTAAAAGATAAACCACACAAAACAAAATTTTTATTAAATAAACAAAATTCTTAAATACCTTAAAGCAGACATTATGAAAAGCAAAAACGTAATCAACATGAAGTCTGATTGTGAAATTGGCTTAAAAGGCGGCAATCTTCTACAACGAATAAAAAAAGTCCAAAAATATGTTTGTCATGACTTTATAACTGGCTGTTAGTCAACAGAAACAACAAACAAAATATTGTGAGTGACATCACTTTCGACTTGTCGCATGTTTTGGCACCACACAGCAAAATAACAACAAACGAGAATATATTCGTCCTATGGGAGTCTCTATAAATATTTTTTTTTTTTTGGCAAACGAAGCCATTGTAATTACAAAAGCTAGATTTTTTTTTTTTTGTTAAGATGTAGTTATTAAATTTTTAGGCCAAATATTGAAAATTTTAAGAAATTTTTATTGAATTATTTCTAGAGTGCTTAAGGCAAAATACATATTTTTATAGCAATAGATTTTTGGCAAATTATATTTTAAGTACTCCCCTTACTGACAACGCAATATTAAAGTTTTTAGCGACAGATAAAATAAACATTAACTTTTTGACAAAAAAATATATTGCATTTCCTGTAAAACATATTCATTTGTATTAACTACTGCTTTCATTGTTATTTTGGTTTTGTATTTTTTTTTTTTTATTTTTTGGTTACAGGAATAAAAGTATTTGTTTCTTTTAGACAAAAACATTAAAAACTTTATATCTTAAAAAATTTTACAATTTTAATGTTTGAAGTAAAGATGTCATTGTATGCTTTGAAGCTTTTAAAACATATAGATATATGTACACATAAACTGTGCACAAAAAATGTGTATAATTTATATAGAATAATTTTTATGAAATTTGCTTTAAATTATTTATAAGTTATATTAAGCATTTTTTAGGATACTCGTACCAATGTTTCACAATAAACCCCCAAAATTTGCGAAAAATCCCTCATTTTAAATTTATACACCCAATATAAGCAAATATAAAAAGTCCGAAATAACATTTCTTTATTTTTTAATGCAAAAAATAAAATAATTTTTGAAAATGAAGGAACTTTAAGAATATTACTTATGAAGCACGCGGCAAACAAAAATAAATTTACTCGTATAACTGTAACAGAAACTAATAAACCACAAATTTGTGTTTTTTTAACATTTTAAAAAAGTGAGAAAAATAAATGAAACTAAAAAAATCAGTAAATAATAGTAAATTATTTTCAAAAATATATAAAAACGAGTTAAAGTAAATAACCCTTTGAAAAATAAATGTCTATTCCGTTGTCTTTACCGTCACTGAAAGCTTTTTTGTTAAACTGCAAACAATAAACTACATAATAATTTGAATGCAGTTTTTGATTTGGTATATTGTATAAAAATTCAACAAAAAAATCTGCTTGGTATATATAATTTTGCAAACGCCAATTTTAATCAAAATTAATAAATTGTACTATAAAAATTATATTTTTTTTAAATTTATAAATGGGAATATCATTCTTCAAAAACTTACGATTTTCGCTTACTAATATAGGGCCATATATTAGTAAGCGAAAATCGATATGTGCCCTGTTAGATATCATGAATACGAATATTAAATTTTTCACAATTATACAAAAGTTCTGCCAAGAAAAATAAAATATTGATGGAATTCACAGTTCGAACTATTATAAGTAGAAAAGTAATATCTAGTGTAAATTTGACAATTGTCCCTTGGCTTAACTTCAAAAATCATGCATGCAACGTATTCTACTTTATGTTCTATCATCGGTGATTTTTGTTTGAGTTTGTGCCAAAAGCAACAGGTTATTTTCCTCCAAACTATAACAGGTTGCTTTGGAACCGGTTCTAGAACCAGTTAAAAAACTGGTTCTGCGGCGCTGATACCTTACATTTTGACTTGCAGTAATCAGTTATTCGGCGGAACCGGTGGTAAAAAGGAAAATGTTGCTGGGTTAAACTGTGCATTCCTTCATTAACAAAATTTAAAATAGTTTTTTGTAAATAAATTAGTTTCTCACAAATATGAATAGGATATGCCGAACAAAGTGGAAAATGAAATATTTTGTTATAAAATTTATCAAAACAAAATATTAGAGAAGGGGATCAACTACACAGAGAGAATTATCCTTCACGATATTCAAGATATAATTTCATAGAATTTTTTTCGTTGAGTCAATGAAGAATTTCATTATGTATATAATATTTAATTAATATTATGAAATTTTTCATAACTTTTCTTTAATAAAATTTCTTAATTTCATTAAAAAAATTCATTGAATTTCATAAATTAAATCTTCATAAATTTAATGAAAATGTTCTTAATATATATGAAATTATTCAATAGTATTTACTTTTTTTAATTTTTTCATAAAATATCGTCATATCATTAATTTCTCAAAATTTTCATAGAATTAGAACTATTTACTTTTTTTAATTTCTTTTTTTGTAAAATATCGTCATTCCATTAATTTTTAAAAATTTACTATTAGAATTTTATATTAACCATTTAATTCTCAAATACAAAAGTTTTATGTAACCATAAGGCCAAGTTTTAGTGATGTGCATTAATTTCCATAATCAGAGAATAATCTTTTGTAATTTTTTTTTTTTTTTCATTAATTTTTTTATTATTAATTTTGGACTATGAAATTGTTTACAAATCATACTATTTTTTTCGAAACATTAATAATATGAATTTTATTAATTGAATTAATGAAATTAAAATTTTATGAAACTTTTCAATTTAATGAATTCTTTCATTACATACATTTTGTACATTCCTAAAATATGCTATAATTTGATTACACTTTTTGCATTTGCTAAATACTTTTTATTTATCCACTCCAGCTTGGCAACGACACCAACCAAATATAATAAATAATAATAAATGAAATTGCTTCATAGATTTTATGAAGCTCTTCGTTGGCTGAATAATTTACTCATTGGACGAGTGGTCTATTCAATTTATGACGGGTTTCATTACTTTTCATAAACATTGACTTTAATGAAACATGTTTCATAGATTCTACGAAAAGTTTTAATAGACGAGGTCCAGTGACAATTTTCATTGAAATTATGAAGAAATTCATTACTAATACCATAATGATATATGAACAACATTAGTCTAAATATATTCAAATATTTCAGGATACTATTAGTACATAGTGTACAAAAGATATATACTTTTGTATGTTATCCACAATGAATGAAATGAAGTCATGTTAAAAACTTTTCATCTATTCTATTATATTCGTTATGTGTGTGGGTACATACTATACATATTTTGTGGTTTTTATATCTCTTTATTTTCTTTGATTGCAGCTCCAATTTTTTGTTTATTGCTTTCTATGTATGAATAAAAATAACAAAAACAACTACCACAGCAACAACAACAACTACTACTACTACTACAACTACTAAAAGACATTCATCATTATTTGAACAAATACACACAATAATACATTTTGTGGTCGTTTATAGTTTTTTCAATTCTTATGTCTGGATGTCTGTTTGTCCGTCTATTGGTTGCTTGTATAGTGTTTTCATTGTGTGACAGTTATCCTGACATATTTAACATTTAACTGCAGGGTGCATATTAAAGTATATTTTTTATAGGTTGTTGAGCACTTTTGTTTTGTCTTGTTTTGTTTTGATTTTATTTCTTATGAAACTTTTCTATGCTGTTGCTATTTTTTCTAATAAAAAAATGAAGAATACTTTTAGGAATTTGATTGCAAGTTTGATGATTAATAGCTTTTGCAGAGAAAAGTTATTATCCTTTTTTCTGTATCGTAGAACAAACTGTGGTAAAAGGGTATTTCACATTCTTGCTGAGGTTTGTAACCATAAAAAAAGAGAGATAAAGAAATATGTTTAATAAAAATGACCGATTGATTCAATAAAACTTCATAGTGTCAGTGTGGTCTTTGGAATATTACATCTGCTATAGACTGTATGGATAATAGATGTTATAAGTTTGTTGAAATATATTACAATAATTTAAGTTTTAAAATTAATACTAGCGGAATCTAGGTAGATATTAAAGTTATTCTTTAAAAACGTATTTTTGTTAAAAATAGGGGTCTCATAATATATGTTCCTTAACTTTGAAATTAGCAATTTGTAATGCAACAAGTGTCGCTAATTTTGTTCTGAAAATAGTGTGGAGCAGTGTTGCCAGAAAAGTTTTGTAAGTTAAAATCAAAAAAAAAAAAAAAAATTACCACCCAGTGTATAATTGGATTCCGAAAAGACTCATAAAGGAGTCTTACGACCTTCTGAAATCATAGAGTTATGAGTGTGTTTTTCTGTGCAGGTGAAGCCTCTTTCTGAGCGTTCTTTTATGACTCATAAAAAACTCAGAATTAGGAGCCTTTAAAGGGGAAATTTCCTTCATTATACAGAGTGTTTTAGGAGGAAGTTATGACTCATAGTTTAGAGTCCTTTTTGAGTCATTTACGAAACTATTCTGAGTGTTTTTGGAGGAATTTATGAGTCCTTTTTGAGTTATTTACGAACCATTTCCGAGTAATTTTTACCCTAATTTGAGAAACTTTGTACCACCAATTCTGCGAGGTCTAAAATAATTAAAACAACACAATATACCATAGTTTCCAATATCATTATTTTAAAATAAATGCAGTTATTTAAGTAAATACACAACATTAAAATACAACACAATACATTGAACAATAAACAAACAATAATAATGACGAAATATATAATTTTAGAAAAACAAAAATCGCACATACAGATTTTCTTCAGAGTATATACCCAAGTTAAACAAGTTCAGCTCAATACATATGTTTTCCTTTATTATTTTTAAAATGCTTTTAATTATTGGTGAACTTTTCATTGGAAAAAGAAACAAAAAAAAAACACTTTTATTTAAATACAATCTACAATAATTCCACCACGGATTTTTAATATTGTATTTTATCTATTATTATAGCGATATTTTACACTAAATAAAAAAGAAGACTTTTAAGTAAACTTTCCAAAATATTTTGACTTGAAAATCAATTAATGAAAATTCCAAAAAACGTTGGGCTCAAATATCAATCATATTTATGAGCCCTTTGAGAGTGTTCTTAAAAGGTTCTTAAAAATATATTTTTTTGATTCCTTTTTGACTCAAAATTTTTAAGCCTTTGGAAAACACTCCAAAAATTGTGTAATTTTGGGTCATGTCATTTAAAATTTCCTTTTGTAAAAAATTTCCCTCTTTATTAAGAGTCACTTTTTAATCTTTTATGAATGTTAAAAATGAGTCAAAAATAAGTATATTTTCATAGTTTAGCTTTGAAGGGCTCATAAAAATGAATAAAATATGAATCATTCAGGACTCAGAATTATGAGCGTTCAGAAATCGCTCATATTTTGGACTCCAATAAGAGTCATAATTTATGAGCACTCATAAATTTGTAGGCTGGGTAACTTTAAGGAAAAAATTAGATCCAGAAAATTATTCAGAAATAACTCATAAAAGTAAATAAAATTAAATATTTTACGACAAAGGCCTCAAAGATTCACAACGTACATACCAGGTTAAATGAAAAGCTCTACTACTTTTGGAAAATATCCAGCATTTTGTTTTTTAAAAGCCCTGTGGATGCAGCACTTTCAGTATTTTGAAAATAAAAGATTTTAAAATTTTTGTAACAGTTCTGAACCCTGTTTTGATTTATTATTGTGATATTTCACGATTTATTAATATTTAAAAAAAATGTCTCAATTAATTAAAACATTTTGGAGAAATTTAAAAATTTTGAAATATTTTAACAGACCAAGTTTGATCGACTTTACAATTCAAATAATTCGCCCAAAATTTCTAATATTCTTCTGACTTTCGGCCTGAAACCAAAACTCCTTAAATTTAAAATTTTTCAGTTACAAATTTAGTAATTACTAAAATGAAAAAAATAATAATAATAGAAACCCCAAAAATACCTAAAAGTAGTCGTAAAGTCTCCTGAATTTAATAAAATAACTAAATCCTTCCACTCAAAATCTTCCCCCGAACCGAAGTTGAAATCACCAATTTGGGGCCAAATCCTCTTATCTGAGAATACTTTCTTTTGAGAAGAATATAAAAATAAAATCCTCCCTTGACAAAATTTCCTACATTTTAGAGACATCTATAATTTCTTTAAAACTTTGTCGACGTCACATCTCTTTGTTATAAGTCTCTGGTTAAAGGAACATGAATTGTTTTAAAGGCATTGCTAGAAAGTCGGGGTTAAGGCCTTCTTCACGTGCTATCCCTCCTGTCCATCCATACCCTTAAATCTATATAAAATATCATTTCCAGAATAGAACTTACAAAATGTTGACAACTCGTATGCCCAATATTGGGTAATAATAGCTAAGGGTAGTCGACGTGTGAATTACCCTTAACCATTTTTTAGAAATATTTTGTTTTAATATTCCAAACACAACAACAAGTTCACGTGAAATTACTTTCAAAAATGTGAGCCGGATTATAGAATCTTCAATTTTTAATATAATTTCTTTAATGTACAAAAACAAAAACAAGAAATGGTTGACGAAAACGCCTAGATTAAATTCGAATTTGCTGCCAATTTAGGAACCAAAAATATATATAAAAAGGACCACACTGCGTATGTGTAATAAAATATCACTCATACGCAGTGTTGCCAATTTAGCATATTTAATGCTAGATTAACATTTTTTTAAATCACTTAGTAGTTTTCCAATAAAATTTAGCATATTTTTAGGATTATTTACAGTTTTGTTTTGTAATTTTTAGAATATTTTGCATTAATTTGGATTTTTGCTATAAAAATATACTACTGTTGTATCCGATATAGAAGCGCAACCAACAACATTACATTAACCACTTTCGACAGCTCTCTTTTAACAACTGAACTGGGACTTTTAAAGTTTTGTAATAAAATGTTAAAATTGTGTTAACAATGGTACTTTAAAATAATTATATTAAATTTTTTTAAACTATTTTAATTAAATTATTCGTTTTCTTTGTGTTATTTATTTTCAGAGAAGACAGAAAAAAGCAAAATCCGATAAGTTTAAAGCAAAAAAATATTGTGAAAAAAGTAAAAAAAAAGAAAAGTAAAAAAACTTTGAAAAACAAAAATTTTTTAACAAAAAATCAAAGTTAAGAGAAAAAATATTTTTTTTATGAGCAAAAAAGTCTATATGGTTTTAGTTTAATTAAAATATTTCTCCGAAGTTTTAAACAAATGAGACTCAACCGATGCATATTAAAAGCCATTTACGGTAAAAATTAGGAAACCACTTTGGAGGGACTTTTTTGTGGTTTACAATAATTTTTGTAATAGTTCGTTATGTAAATTAAACAAATTCCCCCAGCAAAAATAATTTTTAGAAATTGCATTTGGTGTGGAAGGTTTTTTTTTTGACGAAGTGACCCGCAAACACGAATCTTATTATTAATTTAGTATTGCCTATAACGTGGTAATAGGTAAAATTTTTGTTAAAAATGAGTCATAACCCTAATGTACACATTAATTATTAAGGTATGACATGAAAGGTATAATTTTGCGAATAATAAAAATAGTTAATTTTCAGTAAGACAGAAAAGAAAATTGGTGTTTTTCCTTTTTTCGTGCTTATGTTGAAGGAGTGATTTTGCACAAAAATACTGCACCAATTTTTGTTCGAAGAAAATAATTTAACGAATAGAGTTTAAAATAGAACTGCAAAATGTTAGTAAGTTTAATTTTTAATCTTTACAATTTTTTATGTTTTTTTTTTTTTGGTTTGGGTCATAGTTACCCTCTATGACCCAAACTAAAAAAATCATAAAAAATTGCAAATATTAAAAATTAAACTTACTAACATTTTGCAGTTCTATTTTAAAGTGGATGAGTTTGTGATAATTAGCGTTTTCCTGTCTTTCAAAAATTTCAGTGTATTTTGATTTTTTTAAGTGTAGCACCTATACATATTTTCACTAAGTCATTTCAAAAATCTTACAATGTAAACCAGCCCCAAAGAAAGTATTAAACTTGACAGCGGAAATTATTTTTTAAATAATTTCATGCCCAAACATGGAGAAACTTGAAAATGGAATACAGAGCATGCCCTAAAAACCACAAAATTAATTTGAAATAGATAAATTAATGGAAAATGGGAAATTCATATTACCCACCAAAGTATTTCACATTACCTCCCATTTTAAAAATAAATCATTTTTAGGTACTTTAGTATATCCGCGTGCAACTTTTTGAAATAAAATATTTTCTATGACGCAGATCAGAAATTGAATAGTAAGGAGATTAATACTGAATACATAAATTTACTATTTTTACTATGGTAGAAAACAGAAAAAGAAAATGTGTATTTGACATTACCAGCGCTTCCTCGTAAATAAGTTTTGGCAACACTGTTTATACGATTATAAAAATAAGTAAATTAATGGGAAACATTCATACATTTCATGACACATTATTATAAGTTCATTTCTTCGGAAGTTATATTGAAAGAAAGTCAATTGACAATTCTATCCTTTATGTCTTAATAAATATTAAATTTCCATTGAATAAATCTTGAATTTCCACTGAATAGATATATCCATAGTAGATATTAAATTTCACTGTAAACTCGCATAAATTCTTGCCTTGGCCGTGTTTATCAAGGCATGCATTTGAGTAAAAAACCTTTAAATAAATAATTGACTAACATAATTTTCAAACTAAAAGAAGTAGTAGTGAATATGCAGCTTAAAACTTGATGTCCTGATGAATGAAAAAAGCTTTTAGAAAATTAATTTGTAGTCGCTTTGCTTTGTTAAAGGGCGAGTTCCAGTGTACTAGAGAAAACTTTACAATATGGTTGGCAAATAATAACCAAATACCAATGGCGATTTAAAACGAAATAAATTCTTTTTTAATGACAACAGTTAAATTTAAAATACCACTGATGAAATAATTTTTAATCAAATTGACTTTAAAATACCCTAACGAAATTATTTCCAATACCGTTGTCAGTGGTACAAAAAAATCAAAAACTGGCAAACCACTTGGTAACCGCGGTGGTAAAAATTAATGACTGCTGGGACCCTCATTTCGGATGCTTAGAGAGCGTTTGCAAAAAGCGTTTTACCACTGGGTAACCGCGGTGTTAAAAATAAATCTCAGGCACAACGCTCATTTGGGGCACTTTTCCAGCGTTTGCGAACAGCCTTTTGGCAGTATTTGTTCTACAAATATTTCGATGGTTTATAAAACAACCACTGGCTAAGAATGGTCTTAGAGTGCTATGCCAATGTTTGGAGCTAGTAGTTAGTATTTAGAAATTGCCAGCGGTACAAAACTTAATTCACTGGTAGAGCAATGATTTTATAGAATGATGATGATGACCATTTCCTTTTTCTTTTTGGTTTCCCAATGCTGGCATATTAATTCCAAAAAAAACTTTTTGCAGTTCCAGCATTTTAGCGCCGCCAGTAGTTTTCCAGCTGTTATCAATAGTGCCATGAGCAAAGTGTAATAGTTTTCGTTATAATTTTAGCGGAAGAAAAATTAAAAAAATGAATAAAGCAGGAATTTCCGAATCCAGTTCTAAATTTTCATAAATATTTTTAAATATTTTCGCATCTACTTGCTCTGCAGAATTAAAAGTTTGAAGAAAATTTCTGTTCATCTTCGCACATTCAGATTGTGGCAAAATTCATTAACAACTATTATAATTAAAAGCTGTGAATTCATGCCTTTTTGGATCTCGAAACAAGTGCTTTCACGGGAGCTTTCTCGAACAAAAATCAGGCATGATATCATCAATAATGCAATCGCTTCACTGCTCAACTTTCCCTGACAAAACTGCTTCCAAGCAAGCAGTTATTTCGGCTGGGAAATTGCTTGAATAGTTTTAGCTTTTGCAGTGTAAATATTACAAGTATAAGTTCTCATAAATACATAATGCAGGTTTTCAAAGCAAATTTTTCGTACAAAATTAGTTCCATAAACCTCCTGAAACTTTATAAAATATTTAGGAATAAACCCTATAGAATATATATTTTTGGTAATACATCTACACTTATAGAAAAATATATATATTTGTAGAATATCTATGGATAAACCCTCTTATTACGATATATTCAAAGTGTTCGTTTACTCGAATTTCTTACTACTTTTACTACAATTGGAAAGTTTCGTTTACTTTTTGTATTGAATTTTTCCAGCTGTAGTAAAAGTAGTAACTTGTAGTAAGTAAACCAACAAGCTTATTATGTGTAACAATATGCAAGCATTGTTTTCTTTTCGTTTTTTTATTATTATTTTTTTTTTGTTTCGATGTACTTAATTATTTTATATTTTTCAAATAAGAAACCTTAAAAAACTTGATAAAATAAATCTAAAGAATTTGTGGTTTTAGGGTGTTTTACGGATAAGTTCATTCGCATTACTCATTCATACGCAACGTAGCACTCATATGCAATACTTGCAATACTCGTAATTCTTAACTTTAGGTCTTTTAAATTTTTAATTTGTGCAATATTCCAAAAGTTAATGAAATGTCTATTCAACTTTGTCATTTATAAGTTTCTTTATAGGATTACATATTGGTAGATATTTCAATTAACATATGAGAATATTATAAAATATAAAATAATATAAATTTACAAATAAATGCTTAAAATGATTATATAGTATATTCGTATGAGGTAATTTAATATTAATTATAAGAAGTAAAATTTGTAAAACAAATTCTTTCAATATTTTTGACAAAGTACAAAGTGAAGAAAGAATATATTTATAAAATTAAAAATGAAATTTGAAACAACGCATCATAGAATAACATTTAATTTCAATAAAATTTAGTATAAGCTATCAATTTTAATTAATTTTAGTACTTATGTATATATACATATATATATTTTTTTCTTGACCACAGTGTGAAAATCAATTTTCTTTGGACCATCATACTTTATGTATAACTATATTGTTGCGATTTTATCACATTTATTATGGTGACTTAGATTAGTAGACATTTTGTTAGTGAAATCTACAATGACAGTAAATCTATCAAGTCTTGACTAAAACAAGTCAAAAACATGACACGTGAGACATACACACACAGTGTATAACCAAATCGTATGAACTTATAAACCAAACAATTGCAAAAATCAAAGAAAAAAAAAGAAAAAAAAATAATATTGCCGAATGTTGAACTTTACAAAACGAAAATAGAAAATAGAGTAAAGCGAAAACTCAAGAGAAAATATGAAATAGCAAACAAAAGACTTATATACATATTCACCACACAAATTACCCCTAAATTTAAATGGAGTAGTATGATAAAATAAGCATAAAATATTTATATTGTACTCATAGTATACTAAAAGCATAATATTAGAACATATTATGTTGAGGCAAAATATACTGATTTTATTTTAAACTTCTTTAGCATTCTTGATGTATATATTTAAAATTACAACAAAGAATTCAATATACACAATCTATTTTGGGACATAATCATATTAATGGAAAGAATTTCCATATATTTTATTTTGATAAAATTAATTTGTATAGAGAAAACCGTTTAAATAGGAGACTATCCAGATGGGTATCGCTCGATACCAATAAAATTCAGGCATGTCATGGAGAAGGGGCCCAACTTAACGTTTAGAGACTGAGAAGTGAGGTAAAAAGTTTAAATTTTAATCTTGGTTTTTAATTAACCATCCAAACTTTTATCAGTTTCAAAATTAATTCTATAAGTACACGCAGAAAAGATATTCGTAGTTCCAGCGGAGTTTTTTGCCAACCGAATTTTTATAGTTCCAGGTACAATCACTTTTATTCATTTTTATTACTGTTGTTATAATCGAAATTTATTTCCAATTTTCGAATTTTTGTTATATTAATTGATTACTTTAATGTTTGTGGATTATAAATTCTATAAATAGAACAACAAGTTCCACAAAATTTATTTAAAAATTAAAAAACGTTTTTTTGTCTTGAACTGGGATAGAACCGGCACAGTGTATAAAATATTTTTCAAAACTTTTATAAAGAAACTACTAAGTGTTTAATCTTATTCTAAAATATTCTCTTACTACAACAAAAAATATAAAGTAGATTATTTTTCGAATATTGTGTGGACAAAAAAGGGGTATACTTTTCGACCATTGTGTTACAAAATTATAAATCCGAGCACGCAATTTAATTTTTTTAATATTTGCTGAACAATTTTGCCTTTTTAAATTTTTCGTTGTATCTTCGGCATTTAAGTCGGATTTCAAAGTGTGATATATCGATTTTTTTGCCTCGAGGAGACCAGTGTGTTGCTGTAACGGAAAAATCCAATGAAAAAAAATTTAAAAAGGCGACCCCTACGTTCGTTAACCAATATTTAAAAATAAAATTCTACTGGGTTTATCGAAAAACTTCCTTAGCAAAAGTTTAATGATTTTTTGCGAGCTTTAATTTTCTGACATTAGGGTGGTAGCAACTGAGATCTGGTGGGTAACTACTAGAACGGGATATTTTAGCTCAGTGTCCCTTAGAGCAGAACACTGGCCTCCTCGAGAGAAAAACATCGATGAATCATACTTTAAGATCCGACTGTAAATGCCAAAGATATAACGAAAAATGTAAAATGGCGACCCCTACGTTCGGCAAAAAAAAAAAACAGAAAAATTATTTTTCAAACCTCCTTGCAAAAATACTCCATATTTGAGGGTGTACGGCGCACTTTTTTTTTGCCTATAAGGTGGTACGCTCTAATATGTATATTTAAATTCTAAGTTAGACAACAACTAAATGTAAGTATCTGTGGCGCAGGAGGTAGAGACACAGCCTTATAGCCTTAGAGTTTTGAGTTCGAACCTCAACCAAGGCATTACTTTTTTTTTTAAATAACTTTTATATTGATTCAAATTAAAAGACACAATTGATTTTCTGTTGTGAATATAATTTTATTCAAAAACAAGATATTCAAATTTTCAACCTGAAGAAATTTAAATTTGAAATTTGACAAAAAAATTATGTCGAGTTTAGCCTAGAGGAAAAGCAATGGGCTGACAAACGGAAAGTCGCCGGTTCTATACCGGTTCGCGATATAATTTTTATTTTTAAATTTTTCTTTTTATTCAAATTAAAAGACACAACTGATTTTCTGTTGTTGATATAATTTTATTTATAGACAAAATATTCAAACCTGCATAAATTCAAATTTGACTAAAAAAGTTTAAATAGAGCTTAGCTTAGAGGAAAAGCAATGGGCTGACAAGCGGAGGGTCACCGGTTCGATCCCAGTTAACGACATAAAAAAATTTTAATTTTTAAATAATTTTTGTGGAACGTGTTTTTCTATTTATATAATTTATAATCCACAAACATTAAAGTAATCTATTAACACAACAAAAATTCAAAAATTGTAAATAAATTTTGGTAATTACAATGGTATTGAAAATAAATAAAAGTGATTGTACCTGGAACTAGAAAAATTCGGTTGGCGAAAAATTCGGTTGGAACTACGAATCTATTTTCTGTGTGTACTTACCACTACAGAAAACATTTAAAATAAAAATTACCAGATTCCATGTTATGTTCCAACGAAAAACTTTCCGATTATAAAAATGTCTATCTAACATAAAAATTTAAGATAAACACGAGTATGAAGTATTTGAATAATTGATGTAGATAATGGAAAAATACCGTATTATTGAACATTTTTTGGTATATTTCGTATTAACAAAAGCATAAATCGTCAAATTTTCATATAACTATTTTCTATAGTAAAAATCGTCAAAATGACGATAAATGAGCACACTAGGCAACATTAGTTTCAGTTTGAGCTGAAGCATTTTTTACCCGGAGTCTTCAAATGCAATAAATTATATTTTGATATAAAATGTCAAAATGATTACAGAAAAACGGTAAAATGATATCATTGCACTGTAGTGGAGAACAATTGACCATTCAATGGCTAAGAAATATTATAGTTTATGGCTAAGAAATATATAGTTTAGCATGTTGAGATACTAGGTTAAATAGCAGTAATATTTATTTCATGTTAGGGTAGTTTAGTATAATAGGAAACCAAATCATATGCCGGTATAAGTTATATAAAATAATGTAATAGGAAATCACAACAGCAGTAAAAATGTCTAAACAATGATAACAATAAACTCTCATTCACTCTCTCTTTATAGCTTTAATTTTCTCTTATACTGATAGAAAATTTGAAAATAATTCTCATTTCAGTATTCACCACTACAATATTAAATTCTCTTTGAGCAATAATACTGGGTAGAAAACCAATATATTTTTTTAAATTTCTTTTGTGATTTATTTTCTACTACGAAAAATGCCTTTACAAGACGATGATGTTGTTCATGCTAAAACGAACTTTTACCGTTCCAAATCAGTTAACTCGGAAACGTGGTCATGTTAGTTGTGAGACAAACAGCGAAGCGGCAATTCTATAATTTGCAAAAATATTAAAATCAAACATTACTTAGAAAAAAAGCATATGAAAAAAAAACAAAAACGGGTTCAAATTAATAAAAAAAAATATTAGTAATAAAAAAAAACATAGTGTGTTATGAGTAAAATGATTGGTTAAATTAAACAAATTTGATGTTAAAAAAAAATTTTAAAACCAAAAAATGCATTGTCAGCTAATAAAGTAAAAATATAAAAAATTGTATAAAAAATAGAAGCTTTAGCAGTGATTTGTACCAATTTGCATGTGTAACGAAAGCAAATGAATGAATAGAAAAATAAAATAGCAAAGTCATTGTTTGTAGTATAAAAACTACAATCAAAGCTACCAACTACTAAAACCAATATAATTTGTTAGCACTATTATAAAATTCCGAAAGTATATATGCACACACACACACACACACACATACGAACAAGTGTATGAAATAATATTATAAAAATATTTGTTGTATACAAATTTGTATATTGCTCGGTATTATTTACAATGTGCATGTGTGTAGTTTTTGTTTAAATATGTTGCAAAAAAATAAATTAATGTGCAAATGTTAACCTGGTTTTATGAAAATAAATTTTGATGTGTTAAATATGTGTGCTTGTATGTCGGTCGTTTGTTCATACGGTCGTTGTGTATGTTTTTTCGGTGTCGCTGTTGTTGTTGCTATTTGTACAAGTTACCACACAATATAAATTCTATTTGTATTCGTTGGAAAAAATCTTATTAAATAAGTGAACAAATATTAAATATGTCAGTGTTTGTGGGTGTATACGTAATTTCCTTTCTACTAAAAAGTCACACATACTAACACGAAATTTGAAAAAAAATATACATGTATAAATTATAATAAGGTACACAAAATATGCAGAGTAAAATTTACTATCCAGAAATAAAACTGAGAAAATTGATGAAATACTTTTAAACATTGTTCTTTGATAAATTAAACTGAAAAGAAATAAATGGTAAGTTTAAGGTTTTTCTTATTCAAATATACTAGTATACAATTTATTTGAGTTTTTTGGGAATACTTTTTGTTTCGAATGTAAGCGATAACATCTATTAGCTTATATAAAATGTTTTAACAAATTTCGTCAAGTACATTAGAGTGCCTTGTTCTACCACGTTTCCTTCGGAGCGAGGCATAATAGTGGACACCCATAAGTATTGCAGATCTATATTTTTTAATGGTTGAGATATTTTGCTAGAATTTGTTTTACAAAAAATAAGAAACAGAAATAATGATTTTGAAATTAACTGCAGGTATTATTATTATTATTTTTGATTAGAGTTCATTTATAACTTTATCGGCAAAAAAATACACCTACAAAAAAAATTTGATGTCCCAACCGAATCGTTCGGTTGCTGCAACTGAAAATTCGGTTGTTTCAATTCCATTTCTATTGTCACAACTCTATTTCGGTTGCCGCAACCCTATTTCAGTTAGATCAACAGAAATAGGGTTGACACAACCGAATTATCGGTTGCAGCAACCGAACGATTCGGTTGGAACCAAATTCGGTTGCGACGACAAAATTTTTTTGTAGGTGTACGAAAATGATTTTGGTACATTTCTTGTAATGTTTTTAACAAACAATACTCTTCAGACAGTAAAGGAAACAAAAATTTAATGTATCGGCAGGTTTAAGTGTGCAGTTATTTAATTTAATGATTTTCAAGGAACAGTATTTTTGTTTTTGTCGCATTTTAGTCTATTTTAGTTATTTGAAAATATTTTTTTGTTAGAAGCAATCTACAAAACATCGAATATAGATAAATTCCACAACAATGACTGATGTAGCAAATATTAGTTTTTTTGTCATCGTTAACCCATGTTGGCAGAGGCCCACATATGTCCCAGAAAATGTATTTCTTTACTAAAATTTAATGAAATAAAACGTTTCAAAATCTTCAATTTTCTTCATTTATTCATAACTACTTATCTATGAAAAAATACAGTCCACATCATTAACCCTTTTACATTGAAGGTCAGGAAGGTCATTAAACTACACAGATAAAAAAAATTTAATGCGCCTCTGAGTATCACTATAACTTATTTGATAAGCTCCCACACATAATCACATACAATTAGATACGAAAAAGAGTAATGTATAACTAAAATAAAATTTAATTCGAGATTTGTCCAAATACACGATATTAAATTATATCTTATTCGAAACTAATTTTTTAGAGGGGTGACATTCCTCAAGTTTTTTGAGCTGCGCAAAATGACTAACAGAGTTAGGTAGACAACACTTCAAAACTAGTGCAAGTGAAATTTTAGGTTCTAAGGCCTGCAACTGTGGAAGAGATGGCAATGAAAAAGCAGGAATATGAAAAAAATGACTTGAAATTTTCAACATTCATTTAATTTTTTTACTAACATTTTTAAGCTTTCAGATCCAAATCAATTCAAAATGGAGTCTCTACACTGAGAAAATTACCTTCACTTCAGTAAGGAATTTCTTCATAATTTCAAAGAAAATGGTTACTGGAACTCGTCCATTGAAACTTTTAATAGCAGGTTTATGAAAGGCTCAATCAGTATATGGGTGATATCAAAAAATGTGATAAAAACCGTTTAACCACCGAATTTCTAATGCATGGATTACATTTGAGTTACATATTTCGATATATATCAGCGCATTGTCACCTGTTTTACAAAATTTATAGCAATCTGACCAATTTTTGGTTTATACATAAAATTTGTGACCAATTTTATAGGCCAAATGTAAACTCCGTAACAAGTAACTCATAAGGTTTTTTAACTTTAATAGCTTATATTTTAATAACCAATAAAGCTAAACACTAACTGTAAGAATTTTTATGAAAAGGAAAAGCGCCGTTTTTAATCAAAATTAATACATTTTACAAACTTTTTCGTATATCTTAGCTATCATGACTTCAACTCTGTAACGATTTTTTGATAAAAATTTATATACCAGAATTTTGGAGTTATCTATTATTTATATTGCGAAAAGTATAATGTTACTTATACTCAAATGATCGTTGGACTGTAAGTAATCATCCAGTATAACAGACTTGAAGCTTTTCTGCAGCATGTAACATTTTCCAGATGAAAATGGATGTCTTTAATAAGATTTGAAAAAATGTTGTAAACTCCGTTCCTAATTTTTACACCAAACTATTTAACGAGTAAGGAAAACAATGTCATATTTGGATTCACCATGTAGGCATCATGCGATTTTGTTTCGGAAAAAAAATTCTGACAAAGCGTTTCTAAAATAAAACGAAAAAAGTAACCAAATGTAAACTCCGTAACTGTAAACTCCGTAACCACAATTGTTTGCATCAGGTTTCATTCAAATAAATGTAGATAAATGTTTAAAATATTTTAAAATAACCATAAACAGAGGTGATTCAACTAATATTTATGCGTCAAAAGACGATTCAACTAATAATTATGCGTCAAATCAAAAAAAGTTATCAGTTTTTTACCCTAAGCTGCTGGAGCGAAAAATGATTGATTTTGCATTTCATTGGTTTTGAATCGATATTTCCAGTCATTACTGACATTAGTTTGATAAATTAAATTTGTTTCACACAATTTAAGAATTTTTTGATCGTGAAATGTTATATTTTTAATATATTATTTTGTAACTGCGCAACCGCTGTTTGGATTTTAAAAAATTTTATATTTTTGAAAAGCATTTAAAAAGACCAAAAAAACAAAATTAAAAAAAATTAAAATTTTTTTTGCGGAATGAATTGTATTTTTATTCGCGAAACCGCCAATTTGATAAACACAAATTATATATCATTGGAAAGCAAGTTGAAAACCCAAATACGAAAAACTAATAAATTGAAGAAAATTCGTACCCAATTTTTTTTGTTATATCTTTTGCTTGCAGAAATGTAAACTCCGTTACAACAAAAAAAATTAAAATTGTGCAAAAAAAGTTATTGCGACAACTTGTAGAAGAGATTTTTTGGAATTAGGTTTATAATGACTAAACTTAATGATTCCATTAAGAAAAAACCGAAATATTAACACTTTTTGCTTCTCACAAATTTGGCCCAAAAATTTATCACATTTTTTGATTTCATCCATATATGAAAATTTCATAAAATTAAAGAACTCTCCTTAAAATAAACATGTAATTTCTCCAGTAAATAAACTATTCAGCCAATGAACTGTTTCAGAAAATCTATAAAGCAATTTGTTATATAATTCAGAGATCTATAATATAGAGTTATTACGCAAACAACTTTTGTGAGCAATTTTGTCAAGGAATGATTTTATTTTCTGAAATGAGGTTTTTACAGTGTTGTCAGGTAAATGGATTTGGGGCCAAATTAGAGATTTTTACTTCGGTTTGGGGTTTTAAGTATTTTTTGGAGATTTTATTTTCAGTTTTGATAATTACTAATTTGTAACTAAAAAAACTGTAGATTTTAAAAGATTCCAGCAAAAAAGAAGATGCTGGAATCTTTTAAAATGCAAAAGCACAACAATTAATGATCTAGATGTACTTCTTTTTTAATAGTAGTTTTTGGACGACTTCAAAGGAAGCTCTTTTTTACCAATTAAAAGTTAAAAAATTCTTCGCCAAAAATTATATATATATTTTTTTTTTTTTTATTTTGTTTTTATCGGGATATACATTAATTGCATTAAACGAATTAAATGTGCTAAAACCCCAAAACTTAATTAACAAATAACAAATAATCTGTTGAAGGCATTTCCCTATCCGGATTTCATTCTTGCCTAAGGAAATAGTCTGGGGACGACGAAGAGTGATTCGTCTCCATATAGCAAATTGGCAAAATTAGAGGAGTTATCGCAGAAGAATGAAATTTGGTGTGCTGGTTCAGAACATGTAAATTAAGAAAAATTCGAAGGTTTGGCAAAATCGGAGCAAGGAGATGACTACCTCCCATACATCCTTAATCTAAAATTTTAAAATTTTGCTACAATTATAAACAGATTAAAGCGATAATTTGTAATTGTCAGTAACATTAGGTCTTTTAGCTCAGTGATTAATTTTGTTTAATTTCCGACTACCTCCCATATATCCTTTATCTCAAAAACTTTATTTTAGCTACATTTATGATCACAATGCACTAAAAACTTAAAATAGTTTATAAAATAATACTTTTTAATTCTGCGGCAAAATTTGTTTCATTCGGTACAAGGACATGACTACCTCCCATACATCCTTTTTCTCAAAAACTATATTTTGGATACATTTATGATCTGAATGCACTAAAAATTTAGATACTAAAATTATACTTTTTAGCTCTGTGGAAAATTTCATTTCATTCGGTGTAAGGACATGACTATCGCCCATATATCCTTTTTCTAAAAAACTAAATTAAACTACATTTATGATCGTAATGCACTAAAAACTAATTATAATTTAAAAAATTAAACTTTTTAAGTTTCCGAAAAATTTTGTTTTATTTGGTATCAGGAAATTTCTACCTCCCTTATGAATTTTAGTTATTGTAATAAAATTCATAGTTTTATATTTTACTTTGTAAAATTTTTTGTTATTTCGTTCTGTCGCTATTTAATAAAAATTATACACTACATCAAAATTAGGTTAATATTTTAGAGTAATAAAAAAAATTTGAAAAACTTAATTTTTTTAATTTTGATGTAGTATAAACTTTTTCTGAAACTTAGGAAATATGGCTTAAAATTGCATATAATTTTTCATTTCCGGCAAAAAATCTAGAACTTCTTCAAAGATTCTATTATGCTTAGAAAAGGAAACTAGTGCCGTTTTGACACCACCTTTTTAACCCTAAAATGTGTAATTGGACCGTAAAGAATAGAGCATATTTTATAACTTAGATCACTATATCATATACCCAAATTTAATTAAAGTCTGAAAGTTCGCCTAAAAGGCATTACCCTACAAGCTTCCTAGTAACTGTTTGCGGTTTTTTGACTGAAAATATTACCCCTGTATAGATCAGGTTGTATAAAATAGTAATTTGATCAAGTAGAACACATGTTTCGAGCCATTCAAATATAGTCAAAAATTAAATAAGCTTCCCCAGGACATTAAGGGTTAAAGATTTTTTAAATAATTATTAATCCTGTGTGGATCAGGTTACATAAAATAATCATCAAAGGGCAATTTAAATAATAATATTTAGTTGATACTTTGTGGAAAATTGTGCAAAATTTTGTGAATTTTTGACAAAATAACCAATGAATTAGGGGTATGTATAGTTGATCTTTTATTTGGTAAATGAATGTTTTTAGTTCGATTTGAGATCATAAATTAATATCACTTACTGTTTAAATTATTTTTCAAATTAAAGAAAGATGATACACTTTTCAACAAGTAAATTACAAAGAATAAAAAATTTGAAATAATTCGATAAGGCCAGCAAGAGAGAATAAACAAGTGCAAAAGTTTTAAATAAATAAGTGCAAAAGTTGCACTGCAATTCAGTATTATTTTCATATGCACTTATCAATTTTTCATCATTTTAATTTTATATATTTTTAAAAATTTTAAAATTAAAAAAATAGTGAACTTAAACAAATTAGTTGTAAATATTAAAAAAAATATAATAAAAAAGCTAAAAAAAAACAAATATTCCTGCAGAAATACCAAATGTTATCAAAATCACTTTTGAAGACCACTTTTAGAGCAATTGTGTTGCACCGCATTTTTGCCCTTTTGGAAGTAAAACAATAAAATATGCCGATAATGCTCTTTGATTGTCCATTTTCAACTTAACTTACAACCAACTTGCTTTTTACTTATGACGCTCACTTTTTGGCTGAAAATGGTCTAAAGTCTAATGTTGTATAATAATGTAAGCCACGCAGTCACTACAACATGAAATATGTAGTTCATGCTATCTATGAGAAAAAAAACGACATTATTTATAGAACTACCCAATAGAAATTAGTTTGCAAAAGTGTCTGCTAAATTTGTTTAAAATGACACTGCAGAATAGTGTTATTCAGCATATTTTTATTGCTAAATATTAGTACAATAAGAACAGCAACCACAGCAATCTGCAACTACTGTCTCTGCATTTGTGCTTCAATGAATTTAGTATAAAAATTTAACCTGCTAAAAATATCTGCACATGTAGATTAAACATACCACAACAAAATTTATATTTTCCAATATTTTTTTTTTTTTTTTAAATAAATTAATGCAAATAAATGTCAACATTGAGCCATCAATGTCATCTGTATACATGGGTGGTACCAATATTGAGGAATCTGAAGCTCTTGATGTTCTGGGCATGAGAATACAGTGTGATGTCCGTTGGAAGGATCACGTCATTCAAGTGTCGAAAGAGGCATTCAAGTGTCTTGGCTTTCTTAACCGGTGTAAGAACTACTTCACTTCTTCTGATCTCCTTACTATTTATACCACCTATATCCGGCCGAAGATGTAATACAACTCCCACATATGGGCAGGGGCTGCAAAGTCTATTTTGTAGCTTTTGGACCGTGTACAAAGGAGGGCGTCGGCGCTCATTAATGACAGTAGGGTATCCAGCTCTATTGACTATTGGAGCATCGTCGGAATGTGGGTTGTGTAACACTGTTCTATCGTTACTACCATGGGAAGTGTTCTGCTGAGATAAGTTTTCTTATCCCGGGGTTCCGTGTTTTTGTCCGTAACACTCGCTTGTCTAGTAGATCTCATCCGTTTGTGGTCGATTGTCCAGTTAGTCGCACAACGCATTATAGAGAGAATTCGTTCATTAGTCGAACCGCCCGTATGTGGAATAAACTCCCCGCAGATGTCTTTCCTGATACTTACAATCTAGAGAAATTCAAGTCTAACGTTCACAAACACTACTCCCTATTTCCTCCTCCCCATAACCTATTTTCCTGATATCAACACAATATATTGCATTATTAGGGGGCATCCCCTGAGTGTTGGTCTATAGTAAAAAAAAAAAAAATATGGTTTTATAGAACTATACCCTACAGTATATGGCATAGGATATAATAACCTTGTGCTGATGTTCACCATTATCAAAAATAATTTATTGAGATCCACTTTTTGGTATACCTGATTATGAATCGCAACATATTTATTACACCATCGACACAAACGAATTATAATATACTTTTACAATCCTTTGCGAGTCTTCACCCCGAACAGAATTCAATCACTAAATCATGAATCCTCAACTTTAAAAATCAAATATTTAAAATTTATTATAACATTCAGCGGTTAATTATGCCATTGAATTCGTAAAAATAACAGTAAAAATTTATAAAAAAAATAAACAAATAGAGTTATTGTTGTGATAGTCTCCATTTCTTTTTATGTATAGTATTATATTCAATTGAAAATGTATATGATGTCGAAATTCCACAAAAATGTAATACCAGCGAATACAAAAAGCAGACATCAAGAAATAAAGACAATAAAATTTTAATTTAAAAAAGCACATTCATTTGTTTAATAAAATAATTACATTTTTCCAATTAAAAGTTAAAGGAAAAGCAAATTGCAAATAAAGGGCGTTTTTAAAAGTAGAACATTGAACTAAAATAAAATAAAGTTCAATAAATTAAAAAATAAAATAAAGTTATTATTATTAATTAAAATAAAAAAATAAAACAAAATAAGATAAAATGATATCAAATAAGATAAAATAAAACAAAATTAGGTAAAATAAAAACTAAAATGAAATAAAATAAAATAAAACATAGTAAAGCAAACAAAGCAAAGCAAAACAGAGTAAAATAAAAGTAAAATAAAATAAATTACAATAAAATAAAATAAAATAAAACAAAAAAAATGATATTAAAAAAATAAAATCAAATGAAGTAAAATAAAATAAAACAAAATAGAGCAAAACAAAATAATTTAAAACAAAACAAAACAGAACAAAATAAAATAAAAAATAAAGTAATATAAAATAAAAAACTAGATTAAAAAATAAAACAAAATTAAATAAAATAAAGCACAGATCAAGTCAATTAACTGATGAAAATTAGATACACGTATTTAAAAAAAAAGAGTAAAAAACGGCATGCCGACTAAATAGTATCCTACCCCTGTCTGGTTAAAAGCCAACTAATGTTTGGATGCGAAATTCTAATGGGTTAAAATGGACTTGTGTCGAAATTTTCTATAAAATGATAAATTGTGGGCGCTGTGGGGTAATGGTTAGCGCGTTGGACTGTTACACGTGGGGTTGCGGGTTCGAGCCCCAACCAAGGCAACATCAATTTATGAAAAATAGTAATATGTATGAGTTTTTTCTATCCCTCATACATATCGCAGCGTCCTCCTTCGGTGTTCCCATAGCACTTAACCCCACCGAAGTAAAATAATACAACAGGGCTATGAACTAAAAAGCTTCAACAAAGTTCGCCAACTTACCATCAGATGGCGCGCAACAACTGTTCTAAAATTCAACATCTCGCGCAATTACAGTGTTGCCATATTTAAAGCCCTTCATCTTTCACCACCTTTCACTTCTTCTCTATCCCTTTTCCAAAAGGAAGCAACACGTTAATTAATAGGAAAAATTTCCTAAATGTTGCTTCTCTTAAATAAAAAAAAAAAATATAAGAGAAAATCGGAAATATAGCCCATATGGGCGATAGGTCCAAATATGGACAGATCCCAATTAAAATCAATAGGCTTGGGATCATGTGAGTCAGCGAACCAAATTTCACTCACATATCTTGGTATTTGCGACCTGCAGCATGTAAACAAGCCAATTTTGGGGGGACCTTTATATGGGCACTGGGCCTAAACATGCACCGATTTTAACCAAAATCAATAGGCTTCATCCCTTTGCCGTCCACTGTCCTCAGTGCACCAGATTTTATCAAAATATCTTAATATTTGAGATCTGTAGAGTGCACAAAAGAAAGCATGGACAGACGGACGGACGGACATAGTTAAATCGAAACAAACAGTGATACTGAGTCGATCGGTAGTCTAAGAGGTGGGTCTAGGTCCAATTTTTTTGTATTAAAAACAACAGCATAAACTTATTATACCCTGTCCATGTAGTGGTGTAGGGTATAAAATCATGTGGCCCATAAAAGATTCCACTCTACAGCACATCCAAAGTTCATTACTATTTACATGTCCGCATATGGAGACTTCCCTTTTTAGTCGCAAAAAATTTTGCTGAAGTATATTGTTACGTTTTTACCTTTTAGAAACGTTGATTTATTTCCTTTAAATAAATAGGGTTCTTTTCTATTGCAATCAAAATAAACAGTCGCACTGCTGACACCCATTGTTAAATTCTGTATTTTTAAAACGTTGGTTTATCACCCTTAGGTAAACACGGTTGATGGTCCTTGCAAATAAAATAACACAAACTCTTTTGTTTGATACCGAGCTTATACTCTTATTTATTTAACACTCTGTTATTTTATACACAACAGTTTAACAAACACATAAACTGAATGTAGAACATAGAACATATTAGATAATGCCAGTGCTTTTAAAATTGTAACACTTCGTAGCAAAAAAAGAGATGCCGAAGCAGTAGAAAAAATTGATAATCTAGCAGTAATTCCTTTTTAACATAAACACAACATCGAGTTGTCATAGGCGAGGAGTACTCCCATTTCAACATTTTTGTAGTATTTTTTGAACGAGTGTAAAGGAAGCTTTTTTTCACAAATTAAAAGTCAACAAATTATTTGCAGAATAAAATAAAATTTTTTTTATTTTAGAAAAGTTTTTTTATTGCCGCCACCGGGTATTGAACTTATTTATTGATACACAGAGAAAACAGATTCATTGTGACAACCGAATTTCTTGCCAACTGAATAGTTTTGCTGCAACAACCGAATTATTTGGTTGTGACAATCAAATGTATTCCCCATACAACTTAAATATATTGTTCCAACCGAAATTCTCTTGTCTTTACCGAATGTCTGTTGGCACAAATAAATATATCGGTGGTTCCAACCAAACCATTCGGTTGGCAAAGAATTCGGTTGTCACAATGAATCTGTTTTCTCTGTGTATGCATGTTGAATGGCATAAAAACACTAGTTTGTTATTGCGAGATATTTTGTTTTATTCTCTTCAATAAAAGTACCTTCAAAACGAGTAAAAAGGTTAAAGTCGGGCATGCCGACTATACAATACCCTACACCAGTCTGGTGTATTGTTTGGATCCGAAATTCGAATGGGTTAAAATGGGGCTTATGTCAAAATTTTCTATAATGTGAGTCAGCGCACCAAATTTCATTAAAATATCTTAATATTTGCGACCTGCAGTTTGTAACCAAGCCAATTTTGGGGGACCCTTATATGGGCACTAGTTCTAAACATGGACCGATGTTCACCAAAATCAATAGGCTTCGTCCTTGGGCCAACATAGGTCTATGTACCAAATTTCATCAAAATATCTTAATATTTGCGACCTGCAGCGTATAAACAATATAATTTTGGGGGGACCCTTATATGGGCACTAGTTCTAAACAGGGACCGATGTTCACCAAAATCAATAGGCTTCGTCCTTGGGCCAACATAGGTCCATGTACTAAATTTCATCAAAATATCTTAATATTTGCGACCTGCAGCGTATAAACAGTATAATTTTGGTAGGATCCTTATATGGGCACTAGGTCTAAACATAGACCGATGTTCACCAAAATCAATAGGATGTGTTATTGGGCCAATGTAGGTCTGTGTACCAAATTTCATCAAAATATCTTAATATTTACGACCTGCAGCGTATAAACAGTATAATTTTGGTAGGACCCTTATATGGGCACTAGGTCTAAACATGGACCGATGTTCACCAAAATCAAGAGGCTGCATTATTGGGCCAATATAGGTCTGTGTACCAAATTTCATCAAAATATCTTAATATTTACGACCTGCAGCGTATAAACAGTATAATTTTGGTAGGACCCTTATATGGGCACTAGGTCTAAACATGGACCGATGTTCACCAAAATCAATAGGCTGCGTTATTGGGCTAACATAGGTCTGTGTAGCAAATTTCGTCAAAATATCTTAATATTTACGACCTGCAGCGTATAAACAATATAATTTTGGTAGGACCCTTATATGGGCACTAGGTCTAAACATGGACCGATGTTCACCAAAATCAAACTTGTTCGTGCTTGGGCCAACATAGGTCTGTGTACCAAATTTCATCTAAATATCTTAATAGGTGCGACCTGTAGAGTGCGCACAAGATTGCATGGACAGACAGACAGACGGACGGACGGACGGACATCGTTAAATCGAAATAAAAAAAAAAATTCTGAACCGATCGGTATACTATAAGGTGGGTCTACGACCAATATTTTTTGGTGTTACAAACATCAGGACAAACTTATAATACCCTGACCACATAGTGGTGTAGGGTATAACAAGACCAAAAGGTGCATTGCAATCAGTACTATTTTCATAAGCGTATAAAAATCAGTTTTTCATCATTTTTGTTATATATGTTTTTTTAAAAATGGAAAAATTAAAAATTAATTAATTAATAACAAATTAATTAATAATATTATAAAATTTAAATAAAACCAAACAAAAAATTTTAAAAAATAAAAATTCCTCCAGGAATTGAACCCGCGACCATCTGTTTAGAAATTCCAAATGATACCAAAATCGTACTGGGCCGCTAAAAAGTGGGTGTCACTTAATTTTTCTCTTCTATCAAACACCCAAATTTCATTAAAATCCCTTCATACCTTCCTTGTAAGTAGACCTTTAAATTTGATACCTGCTTTACAATATTTACTTCCAAGCTAAAACTTCCATTGCCAAATAAATATTTATATAATGAAATTGAAATCTTTTTTTTATGCAGCGAATATGTACAGCTACTTACAGAACTAACCTTGTCGAATAAAAGTAATGAGTTATGATGACACTGGGATTTTTTTTTTTTTCATAAACTTGTTTTTGTAAACATTTATATATATAGGGTGTTTTTTTAAGCTAGATAGAACTTTAAATTGTAAAAAGTAACACAAAAAATTAAATTTTGATGAAACATTTTTTTTTATTTGTTTTAGTATACTCTGACAAATCATCATGAATAGACTCACGCTTGAACAACGCTACGAAATTATCCAAATTTACTTTGAAAATCAGTCGTCGATTCGCGCAACTTATAGACGCAAAATTGTGTTCAGCGATGAGGCGCATTTTTGGCTTAACGGGTTTGTTAATAAGCAAAATTGCCGCATATGGAGTGAGACCAATCCACAAGAGACCCTACAGACTCCATTACATCCAGAAAAATGCACCGTTTGGTGCGGTTTTCACGCTGGTGGCATCATCGGACCTTATTTCTTCAAAAATGAGGCCGGAGCTCGCGTTACGGTCAATGGAGATCGTTACCGCACCATGATCAATGATTTTTTGTTTGAAAATATGGATGACATTGATCCGGAAGAGATGTGGTTTCAACAGGATGGCGCTACGTGCCATACGGCGAACGCAACCATCGACTTATTGAAATCAAAATTTGGCGATAAGTTGATTTCGAGAAATGGACCTGTCAATTGGCCTCCAAGGTCGTGCGATTTGACACCTCTCGATTATTTCCTGTGGGGCTACGTGAAGTCACTGGTTTATGCTGATAAACCAGCAACAATTGATGCCTTGGAGGACAGCATTGTTCGTGTTATTCGTGACATACGGCCAGCAGTGCTCGAAAAAGTGGCCCAAAATTGGACGTCCAGAATGCGCTTCGTCAAGAACAGCCGCGGTGCCCATATGCCCGAAATCATTTTCAAATGTTAATGTCACGTATTGATCTTTCCAATAAAAAAAAAATTTAGATTACAATTTAATTTTTTGTGTTATTTTTTACAATTTCAAGTTCTATCGGGCTTAAAAAAACACCCTATATATATATATATATATATATATATTAGGGCGAGTCAAATTGTATGGATAAAAATTTTTTGATATTGCGTACTCGCTTTTTCGAAAGCTTTTAGCATGGGGAAAAAAAGTTCCACTACGACATATCAAAAAAATCATTTTCGAGGCTCCCAAATTTAAATTTTTTGCAATTTTCTAATAAATGCTAGATTAGCGACATCTTGAGGTGGATTTTTGAAACAACTAATAAAGTTATAAACAATATAATATTACAACCTTTCCAAGAAGGTATTACTTATGAAAATCGGATAAAAAATGTGGCAACTAGAGGTAAAAGTATATAAGTAAAATTATTTTCTGCTTGTTGTCTTCAACATCATTATCATCATTTCTCATCATTATCATCATTTCATCATCAAGCAGAAAATAATTTTACTTATATACTTTTACCTCTAGTTGCCACATTTTTTATCCGATTTTCATAAGTAATACCTTTCTGGAAAGGCTGTAATATTATATTGTTTACAACTTAATTAGTTGTTTCAAAAAGCATTTATTTGAAAATTGCAAAAAATTTAAATTTGGAAGCCTCGAAAATGATTTTTTTGATATGTCGTAGTGGAACTTTTTTTCCCCATGTAAAAAGCTTTCGAAAAATCGAGAACGCAATATCGATTGCTAAATCGACCCACCCTAATATTATTTTCTTATCATTTTTTTTGGAAATTAAAAATTATGTTTGATATTAATGTTATTATTTTTATACCCTACACCACTATGTGGTCAGGGTATTATAAGTTTGTGCTGATGTTTGTAACACCAAAAAATATTGATCCTAGACCCACCTTATAGTATACGGATCGGCTCAGAATTTTTTTTTTATTTCGATTTAACGATGTCCGTCTGTCCGTCCGTCCGTCTGTCTGCCTGTCCATGCCTGTCTTGTGCGCACTCTACAGGTCGCAAATATTAAATACTTGGTACACCGACTTATGTTGGTCCAATAACGCAGCCTATTGATTTTGGTGAACATCGGTCCATGTTTAGACCTAGTGCCCATATAAGGGTCCTATCAAAATTATACTGTTTATACGCTGCAGGTCGTAAATATTAAGATATTTTGATGATTTGGTACACAGACCTACGTTAGCCCCATAACGTAGCCTATTGATTTTGGTGAACATCGGTCCATGTTTAGACCTAGTGCTCCCAAAATTATATTGTTTATACGCTGCAGGTCGCAAATATTAAGATATTTTGATGAAATTTGGTACATAGACCTATGTTGGCCCAAGGACGAAGCCTATTAATTTTGCTGAACATCGGTCCATGTTTAGAACTAGTGCCCATATAAGGGTCCCCCCAAAATTGGCTTGTTTACAAACTGCAGGCCGCAAATATTAAGATATTTTAATTAAATTTGGTGCGCTGACTCACATTATAGACAATTTTGACACAAGCCTAATTTTAACCCATTCGAATTTCGGATCCAAACATTAGTTGGCTTTTAACCAGACTGGTGTAGGATATTGTATACTCGGCATGCCCGACTCTAACCTTTTTACTCGTTTTTTTTTGTAAAGTTATAATGAAAAATGTATACCACAAATGTAAAATTCTATACTGTAATAAAAGACATTGGTCTTGTGTATAGAATTCCAAATAAATAAATACATAAATAAATTACTGATTATATTTAAAATTACAATTAATATTAAAAGTGAAAAAATACGGTACGAAAAATTCAATTAAATAAATTTAATATTTATTTAAAAAGAAACATGAAAATAAATACCAAGAAAAGCCAACAATTTTAAATAAAACGTTCTAAATGAAAAAAAAAAAACAGGAATAAACACATCAAATCCACAACAACCCTATACAAAAATATTTGTGCAACAAAATACTTCATAAATTCTTAACAAGAACTGAAAATGGAAAATAAAACAATAGGGCGATGCGCCAGCGAGACACGTCATGTGTTTTATGAGAATCAGTAAAAACGGCTTTATTTTATATTTCACGATAAATGTTTAATTATATTTTTTAGTAGTATTTAAAAAAAAATGTCAAATTTGATTTTGTACAAAAGAAGTTAAATTTTATTTTACAAAACAGCAGTGTTTTTTAATAACTTCCCAAAAAGACATGATCTGTTTCGATGGCGCGGCGTCGAATACAAAAAATTAAAAATTTTAATACAAACAATAAGAAATGAAAGTAAACAAAAATACATATAAAAATATTTGAAAAT
This sequence comes from Leucophora obtusa, assembly GCA_949987735.1. Taxonomy (NCBI): domain Eukaryota; kingdom Metazoa; phylum Arthropoda; class Insecta; order Diptera; family Anthomyiidae; genus Leucophora; species Leucophora obtusa. The sequence continues at coordinate 207,822,500 of OX465298.1, forward strand.
AAAAAAAAAATAGAATGGAGTGGAGTGGAACAACATAAATACACCAAACGTGCAAATTATGCAAATATTTGTAAAACCATTCCACAGACCACATCACAACACATACAAACCACACAACAAAACGAGCAACCATCCAAAAGTACTACCAATACCAATTCATCCTTCCGCACACATTTGTGAAATACTTTTTCCAACTCTGATGTTTAAATAAGTGTGAAAAAAAATAACAGTAAAATCGTTAGAATTGTTGGCAAATTAAATGAAAAACAATTTTTGTTTTAATAAAACAACCAAAAATAAATATTCTTTTTTGTATTTAGAACTGACATAAAAATATAACAGAAGTACACTAAGGAGGGTGTATGGAGGGATCTTTCCACTAAATTTGTATGTGTTCCTACTATAAGCTTAATTTAAATTTAGGTGCCTATTCCTAACTGTGACTCATTGTGACCATAATAAGACTATTTTTAACATTGAGAGTCATAACTTTTCATAAAAAACAACAATAATAATAATAATAATAATAATTCGACAAATTCAAATTTTATTTGTCAATAATATGATTGTATCGTTAACAGGTCTTAATTTTTTGAAGTTTTCAAACAAAAATTTCAATAAATATAATTTATTGTGACTTTGCAACAACAAATACATGGGGAATACAGTCACAACTAATGAGGTGTCAATTACCCTCCAAGGACCTATCCCGTGACCGGTCACCCGAAGGCATATTACTAAATTAGTACAAATATTAACCAAAGAGAATGAATTAATTTTCTAAATATTTTCTGATTCGTTTTCACTGTTGCTTTTAAAAAACTTGACCGATACCGAAATAAAAAATAAAATTCGCGTCATATTTTTTAAAATATTTTTTTATTTGTTTTACTCTTTTATTTATTTTGAACTTTATTTTTTTACGATTTGCTTATTTTAGCTCTTATTTTAAATTTTTATAATTTTTTGCTAAAAAGTTTTAAGTTTTGTATTTTCAAGGCTTTTTAATATTAAAGCTGTTTTAGTTTTAACAATTGGTATTTCATTTAAATTTCTTTTTAACTTAAGGGCAATTTTTTAAATTTTTATTTATATTAGAGTTTTTGAGGTAATTTTCTACATTTTAATTGATTTTTTAATTTAATTATGGCCAACGCAAAAAACGAGTCAACTGCCATTAAAGGACCTATCCCGTGACCGGTCAATCGGGGGCATACTGAAGGCACTTCCAATATATTTGTGTGTATTAGTGTTGTTTTCTTTTCTATTTTTTTTATTTGCTTGTAGTGTTTGTTTTTTCTTTTTCTTTTTTATTTGAACAGAAACGAAAAATATATAACTTTACCATCAGCCAGCCATCACGCATAAGCAACATTAGCTCAGACGGTAGAGCGTTTGCCTTACAAGCAGAAGGTTGTGTTATCGAGCCCTACTTCGATGCCAAGTAGATTATTTTTAATTCTTAATTATTTATTAGTTTATTTGAAAAGCTATTTTTAGGCACACCGCCTTACTGCCACAATGTGTCTAAACTGTGGCAATTGGTCATTTCCAATGACAACGCCATGTTAAAGTGATATGTCTCTTTCAAACAAAAGGACCGATCAACGACCGGTCTCCGCCCCCTTGGGCCCTATCATGCGTGTCATCTGGAACCGCATGTATATCATTTAATAATTATTCGAATTGAATGTTCTTCTAGTTTGACTATAGATCATAAATTAATATCACTTTCTGTTTAAGTTATTTTCAAATTAAAGAAGGATGATACAATTTTCACAGGTAAATTACAAAGAATAAAAATTTATATTTATAGTCAGATTTATATTTATATAAGAGATCAACTAAACATTCCCCTCAATTATTCTAATTTTTATATTTCTGAAATAAACTTCCAAAAGTACATTTTTAAAAGCAAAATTCTGACGTTTTTATTTTATTTTGATGAAGCGTTCTTTTCTCTACATAGACCCCATAAATTGCAACAAAAAATTCATTAAGATTAAATGCTTGCATTTTTTATACAGTGGACAGGATATAATAAGTTTATGCTCATATTTGTAACAACAAAAAATATTCTATCTATACCTCACGGTATACGGACGAGCTCAGAATCACTTTTTGTTCAAATTAGTCCGTCTGTCCGTAATTCCATCTGTCTGTATTAAGCAGGAAATATCAAAATCCTGAAGTTTATAAAAAAAACAATTGCCATTGAATTTATACCAACAAAATTTTATATAAATGAAAAATTGGATTGCAATATAGAAAGAAAATAAAATAATAAATAGGTAACATTTTTGAAAATTTTTCTGAATATAGAAAAACTGGTCAAAATTTTCATAAAAAGTTCAGCAAGGTTTCGTACGAAAAATTACCAAATTTTTGGGTAGTAATTCACAATTTTTATATTAATTTGCTAAATACAAATTGGGCTATTCAACACCTATACCAGTATGTGGATCAGAGCTTTGAAGAATTAATTCCTTTTTGAATGAATTCACTACCAATCGAATTAAATTTTCTCTAGAATTGAATGAATTCCTTTTCTTAAGTTATTCACTGAATTCGTTCAACTTAATGCATTCATCAAACAACAAATTCGAAGAATGGATTGAATGGAATTAATTCATATTTGCTTTTGTTCGATTTATTTTGTTACGAATGAATTCAATTGCTATAGTTCTTTTTATTAAATCAAATAAATTAATTCAATTGTGAACGCGTTCAATTTTATAAATCGAACAAAGAAAAGTGAATTAATTTCTTACTTATTTAATTCACCACTGAATTCGTTCAATTTCATTTTCGTTCAGTGAATTAAATAAACTAAAATTACGTTCAGTGAATTAAAAAAAAAATATGTTCACTGAACTAAAAAAAATTACGTTCACTGAATTGAAAAAAAATTACATTCACTGAATTAAAAAAAAAGTACCTACTTTCACTGAATTGAAAAACAAAAATTACGTTCACTGAATTCAAAGCCTGTTATATGCCGTTCAGTAGAAGAAACCATTTATTTATAAATAAAATGTGTAATTGTAAAATTGCTTAGTACTCGCATTACAAATTTTATTTATAAATACATTTTTCTTCTACTGAAAAGCAGAAAACAGTGAATGTAATTTTTTTCAATTCAGTGAACGTATTTTTTTTAATTCAGCGAACGTAATTTTATTTCTCAATTCAGTGAACGTAATTTTTTTTAATTCAGTGAACGTATTTTTTTTTAATTCATGGAACGTAATTTTATTATTTTTTTTAATTCACTGAACGAAAATGAAATTAAACGAATTCAGTGGTGAATTAATTCAGTAAGGAATTCAGTAAGGAATTAATTCACTTTTCTTCCGTTGGATTTATAAAATTAAACGCGTTCACCAGTGAATTAATTCATTTGATCTAATAAAAATAACTATAGCAATTGAATTCATTTGTAGCAAAATAAATCGAACAAAAACAAATATGAATTAATTACATTCAATTTATGGATGTTGTTAATTAATTCATCGAAGTTTAATTCAGAATTGAAAACTGGAAACAAGGAATTAATTTTTCAAAGCTCTGATGTTAATAGCTTATAACAAGTTTGTGCTGATTTTGCAAAAATTATGATGAAATTTGGTATATATCTTAGATTGTCCCAGACACAAAACCTATTGATTTTGGTAATTTGTATGGTAACTCATATGGACCTTAGTATATGGCCTATGGATTTTAGATAGACCAATTCATATTTGAACTATATTTTATTTTTAATAATAAGAAACTCACTGCTCAAATGGCTGTTAAGGACTTTCCGTAAATTTATGTAATTTGATTTTTGTTTTTAATGATTATGAATGTAGTTAAAATTTAAAAGGCATGTTTTTGTCACTTTAAATGACGCAACTGAAATACTACTCAAACAACTTACAAATCTTGAATGCAAAAGTTCCCTGAGTGTATGAAATTTTCTCTGTTTACAGTATATCCCCCTTAAGGACGTGTTTATAAGTAAGCAGAACAAAACTCTATTCATTGAGTTTTACTCAATTTTTAAATTATTTTATTTTCAATTTTGGGCACTAATTCCACCCAGCTGTGTGCTAAAATCCTAAGTGGCCAACAATGATGAAGTTTCTTCACTTTCAGTTTATTTTTTTTATTTTTTGCAATTTTCTTTTGTAATGTACTACTAGAGTAAAGAATGCTAAAGAATGTGATATTAAACTCTATTTTAATAGAATTTTATGAAATTTTTATTGTTTAAGTACAAGTATAAACAAGTAAAGATGAGAAAAATAAAGGAGAAAAGAAAAACAACTCTTCAAACACAACATGGCTATCGTGAATGAAGTGTGTCTTACCCAGAGCAAAAACTCAACCAAACATGAAAGCCCAATAAACATTTCAGTTTAAATACAGTAATAATAAAAAAAATAAAAAATACTAAATTTTAATTGGCTACTCTAATTAAATTAATAACAAAAATATCACAAGTTTACAGGCATTTTTCGTTCTAAATGCATAAATGTTTTTTATGACTTATGGCCTGTTAAATATAAAAATCGAATTAAAAAATTTTTTTGCTGAAGGCAATTTGACTTTTTTTCTATAAGTTTCCCCAGCAAAAACTTGGTAACCCAGCAAAAGCTTTCATTACCAAATAAGTGGTTATATAATGAAACTAAATTTTTTTACTGCTTTTAATTCGGCGTCAGTTATAGTTATTTTTGTAGAGGAAGAGGTATTTATAAGCAGTCTAGCTAACGCGCGACTACTTATTTCATTACAAATATAATTTGATATTGGTAACTACTTATTTTTTAACCACTAATAAGTATATGAGAAAGCTTTATTTTTTACATTAAAATGCAAAATTATGAATTACTGATCACAAATTATAGAAGTACCTACTATTCTATCAAAATAATAACTTGCTGGTAATTGATTAAATAAGTACCGCTTCAGTATTGATTTATATTTTAACATCCCAGTAAAACTTTCTATTACCCGGTAATAACTTTGGTAAGAAGAAATAGGGGTAGATAACCTCTTACTTTTCTATTACCAAAGCTATTATTTTAAAAAGGGCATGTCTATCTATGTAACTCCTTACCTAATAACATGTTATTCTGAACTTATAGGACAGGTGTTTTTAAAAACATTTTGTTTAAATTTTAATTTTTTAAACCGAATATCAATTTTAAATTCACGGAAAAACGAAGTATTCATACCAATAAAAAATCCAAACATATGAATTTGGTATTGAAGGTAATGCAGGGGTAAGGTGTAAGAGTCGAAGGTAATGCAAGAGTAGGCGGTTTGATATATTACCAGGTAATATGCAAAGTAGAATCCATATATTACCAATATTTTGCTGTGATATTTATTAATTGATTTTGAAATTGTTTGCAAAAAAATAGAAAATTTTGCAAGGTAAATAGTTGTTTGTTAAAAAACTAAAATTTTTAAAGGGTTCCTAAAAAATGCTAAGTCTTTTTATACCCTACACCACTATGTGGTCAGGGTATTATAAGTTTGTGCTGATGTTTGTAACACCAAAAAATATTGGTCGTAGACCCACCTTATAGTATACCGATCGGTTCAGAATTTTTTTTTTATTTCGATTTAACGATATCCGTCTGTCCGTCCGTCCGTCCGTCTGTCTGTCTGTCCATGCAATCTTGTGCGCACTCTACAGGTCGCAGCTATTAAGATATTTTGATGAAATTTGGTACGCAGACCTATGTTGGCCCAAGGACGAACAAGTTTGATTTTTTTGAACATCGGTCCATGTTTAGACCTAGTGCCCATAAAAGGGTCCTACCAAAATTATACTGTTTATACGCTGCAGGTCGTAAATATTAAGATATTTTGATGAAATTTGGTACACAGACCTATATTGGCCCAATAACGCAGCCTATTGATTTTGGTGAACATCGGTCCATGTTTAGACCTAGTGCCCATATAAGGGTCCTACCAAAATTATACTGTTTATACGCTGCAGGTCGTAAATATTAAGATATTTTGATGAAATTTGGTACACAGACCTACATTGGCCCAATAACGCAGCCTATTGATTTTGGTGAACATCGGTCTATGTTTAGACCTAGTGCCCATATAAGGGTCCTACCAAAATTATAATGTTTATACGCTGCAAGTCGCAAATATTAAGATATTTTTATGAAATTTGGTACACAGACCTATATTGGCCCAATAACGCAGCCTATTGATTTTGGTGAACATCGGTCTATGTTTAGACCTAGTGCCCATATAAGGGTCCTACCAAAATTATACTGTTTATACGCTGCAGGTATTAATATTAAGATATTTTGATGAAATTTGGTACATAGACCTATGTTGGCCCAAGGACGAAGCCTATTGATTTTGGCGAACATCGGTCCATGTTTAGAACTAGTGCCCATATAAGGGTCCCCCCAAAATTATATTGTTTATACGCTGCAGGTCGCAAATATTAAGATATTTTGATGAAATTTGGTACATAGACCTATGTTGGCCCAAGGACGAAGCCTATTGATTTTGGTGAACATCGGTCCATGTTTAGAACTAGTGCCCATATAAGGGTCCCCCCAAAATTGGCTTGGTTACAAACTGCAGGTCGCAAATATAAAGATATTTTAATGAAATTTGGTGCGCTGACTCACATTATAGAAAATTTTGACACGAGCCCCATTTTAACCCATTCGAATTTCGGATCCAAACAATACACCAGAGTGGTGTAGGGTATTGTATAGTCGGCATGCCCGACTTTAACCTTTTTACTCGTTTTGTTATATTTTTTTATATACATATTTTTAAATTGTTTAAAGAGTTAAGAATACTTCTCCACCAATTTTTAAGAACACATTATTTCACAATGTAGTAGTAGCCACTTATTTCCTAAATTCTGGGTAAGCACTTATTTACTAACTTCTGGGTAACCACTTATTTCTTCAGTATGTGTAACTATGCTGGTAACTCATTATTCTCACTTTTTTTTAAGCGAGAGGGTAATGACCACCAATGAATTTTGGGACATGACTTTCAAAATAATAGTACCTACCCGATATTAAAATTATTATTATGGGTAAACCAAATATGATATTGACTTTGAATAAATTGCAAAACATTTAAAATTAGTAGCTTGAGTTAATAAATTATTTTTAAAAAAAATTAAAGATTTGGTGTACTTTGATTTTTTTTTAGATTTTAAAAAGTCCATGGGAAAGGACTTTTAACCGCCATAGCTTTGACGAACCCTGCATACACGCGAACGGATTTGAGCAGTTCAAATGTTAGGTTATGTGTTCACAAAACATCCTTAGTGTACCCTCAAAATGAAAATTACTTTTTTTCACACAAAATATTAAAAGTTTTTAGGAATTGCTGACATATTCAATATGAATATAAAACTATTTCTGACACAAAAACAAAAAAAAAATCAAACTTACAATATCTGTAAAAAGTAATTGATTTTCCATTTCTTTTAACTATCAACAAACTAACCACAAATCCGTTAAAATAAATGACAATTCCCTTATTTTTGTTTTTTTTAGCTGTGAACTCTTTAACTACAAAATCCCTAAAAATAATGATTTTTGTTTTTTTTTTTTTTTGTTTTCTTAGTTATCAATTAATTAACTACACGATCCTTAAGAATAAATGATATTTAGTTTATCTGATTATTCTAACTGACTACAAATCTAAAAGGGTGCCTTTTTTAACAAAACATTTTAAATGAAAATATTAAATGTAACAAAAAATCCGTATTTATATATAATTAGTTTTTTAAACAAAAGGCAAAAAATTTTAAAAATATCACTTTTTGTGTCTTAACTGTACAATAATTTAAAAATGAATGTACGAATAACTTTTTAAATAAACTGCAGTAAGTTACTTTAATAATATTTTGAGCTTATGCTTAAATTTACTACGTTCTCACCAAATATAAATAATGGTTAATTTTTATTTATAAAAGCTAAAATGACAGGGTTGCCATATGACAATTATTTTTTTTAACCACCATATTTTCCAAAAACTTTTAAATTTCTTACATTTTTAATAAAATATAGATAAAAATATACAAATTAAAAATATCTTTAACTCTCTAAGATTGATACCCCATCAAAACTTCATTATTTTTATAAGGTAGTTGCTATCAGAAACGTTTCTTAGTGTAGCATTGACCTGTATATCTGCAAGATTTGCGTGAAAAATGTCCGTTGGATCTGTGACGCGTCCTTAATTAGTTAAAAATGAAAAAAGCACGGTTTGCTTTAAAATACCTTCCTTATCAGAAAGAAGGTAAAGAAAGAAGGCTAAACACACTCAGTCAGAAATTGCCAATGGTACAAAATCTCAAACACTGACATAACACTCGGCAACCGCAGTTTTAAAAATTACTGACCAGCAGAACACTTATTTGGAAATCTTTGGAAGTGATTGCAAAATGAGTTTTGCCAGTATTTGTTTATAAGAAACCACTGGCAAGGAATTGGCTTAAAGTGCCATGGCAGCGTTTTCAGCATGTGGTTATCCAGTACTATCTCGTCATATATTCCCAATGGTATAAACATTAGGCCTTGTTTTTAATCACTAGATTTATTTTTGGGTTTATTTTATTTTGTTAAAGAATCCACATTTTGTTTTTTAAATTTCAAAATTTAATATTTTTATCCAAATCTAACACGTATTCGCTAACATAATGTGAAAGAAAAATTTAAATTTTGCGAAAATGCAACTTCTGGAATTATATTAAGCTAAATCCAAAACGGATTTATTTATTTTATATTTAGCTTAATTCAATCCCTGTGTTCAGATTTTTACAAAATTTAATGATTTTCTTTCACATTATATTAGCGAGTATTAGAGTTTGACAAAAATATTAAATTTTGAAAATTTAAAACAAAATTAGAATTTTTTTAACAGAATAAAATGAATCCAAAAATAACTCCAGTGATTAAAAAGAGCCTATTAATTCACCAGTAGAGTAATGAGTTTATAAAAATAATGACACTTCGTTAAAAAAGGTTTGTAGTCGGAAGGTTCCCAGTTCAAATCCAGTTGAGGAAATATCATTTTTTTCTGATTTTTTTGTTTTTATATTTACATTTTTTTTTTTTTATAAAATCCGTGTCTGCATAATTTTTTAGCGAAATTAAAATTCCAAAAATTTATTTATTGGGTGAGCCCGCACACAGTCTTACAAATAACCAACACACTTACTAGACTTTTATTATAACAACAACGCAAAGACGAAAAGAAAAATTAAGAAGACAACCGAATTAAATACAGTGGCGCGTATTTAAATAAACTTCTTAAATAAATTAACCCGTCTTAGTGGTCGATTGTAAATACTATATCAATTGCTGGCACTTACTTTTATATGTGACTAATTTTTCGTTTGCATTACAGGACCTATAACCGAATTCGAACGTCGAGATTAAAGCGCTTTTATAAGCAGATTTCAGTTGAAGGTTTGCTAATTTACAGGCGAAAAATAAAACTTTTAGATAAAATGAGGTTTAGTTTGCAAGAGACGATTAACGATTTGAAGTTTCAGAATTAAGACTTTAAAATACGAATGCCATAAAATACGAATATACTACGGTGAATACGCGTAATAATTTAAAACCCTCATAAAACATTTATAAAATGAATTTTGTATTAAAAATTTGTTTTATAAGTCACTTATAAATTTTAAAAGTGATTAGCATATGACCCTACATATACAAAATTTCAAAAACTCTCGACAAAACTGTGGAGTTAATTTAATACAATAACGTAAGTCCAATAAGAATAAGAATTTTTATACTATATTAAATCTGTTCCACTGTGTGTCGTGACGTTGGCGTAAGATAAAATAAAAAATTGGAATTTATTATAAAAATATTTGCATTTATTATCAGACTTATTTACATTTTTTCTCTGCTTCAATTTTCAGTGTTTATCCAGTAATTAACCTTAACAATAGACAGTGAAGAAAGTAAACAATTTTATTTTAACTTTTTTTTTTAACTTTTCCATTGTGGTTTATTAAAGTGTGAGTTTGTAAGAAATTAAATGTCTGCCCTATTGAAATACTCAACAAAATCATTCATAACAGAATCCTTAACAGTAGGTATTATTTCTGTAATTTAAATTTATTATTTTAAAGGGAATATTTCTAGAAAATCTCTTGATATTTAATAATTTAAAATTTGCATTTTAACTGACACTCTTCTGGCTTATTAGCATAAATTCAATCTAATTTATTATTTATAATTTAGAACAAATCTCTAAAATATATTTTAAATAAATCTTAGAATTATAGAAAAGAAAAACAGTTTCGTAACTTGATAAACATACACAAGCACTTGCAGGGAAGTTATGCACTTTGGTTCACTCCGATTTAGATAAATGGGTATGTCCTAGCGGAAAATTTAATACATATTTTTTCTTATAGTTAGCCGGTAAATAGGAAGTAAGAGGTAGTAGGGGGGAGCGTGGTTTCACAAATTATTACAGATTTTTCATACTACTTTGCAAAACAACTATCACTAGTTAAGTACCTGATTAACAAATGAGTATGATTAAGAGAACACTAAAATCTAACCGTACATTTTTGGCGATTTTGTATGGGGATGTACTCAAATAGTAGTCATCAAATTTATGTATTTTTTCATCATTGGGTATTAAAATCTTGTCTCTCATGCGCACTTCCAAACTAGAAATATACAAAATGGAATTGTTGTAAATTTCAGACGTGCTTACATACAAAAATAAAAGCAATTTTTAAATCCATCTTTCCAGTCCCTAAATATAATAATGCACCCAAAAAAAGTGTTCATAAATTTTGTTTCCTTTACAACGAACCTGTATTTTATCACCATCATAGTGAACCACTCCACAGACCTTCCTTGTTCGAATTTGTTGACAGTAAATCGATATTCAAACATTTTTTCTATGAATATTTGATTGAGTCTGTATAAATAAATACAAATATAATTTACTGGTGGGTGAGTGTGTCCAATTATAATAAGGTAGCACAAAATTTAAGTAATTTTTCATGTCTTATTATTTAAGGAAGACTGATAACAGTTTAATATAAAAGAGACAATAAAATTAATGAGCAAACAATATGTCTTAATTTAAGAAGAGTATTAATATTTTTTAAAAGAAACTAAACAATGTACATTTTTATTTGAAAATGACTTTATGCGTTTAAAAAAAAAATAATATGAAAAGGAATGTGGCCGAATATGGACCCCCTATCTGACAAGACCACCTCTAGGCGGGGTATATGATAATAAATTTAGCTATTTCCAGAGAAAACTAAATTTGATAAATGTTTTGAGGGGAAATTTTCATATGCCATGTAATGTTTAGAAGAGGAAAACTGTTTAAATTAAAATTAAGTAAAATATAGAAGAATATTATTTTGAAAGGAACATCATTTTAACAAAATACTAAAAATTGTTTAGATTTACTAAAACCAATTAATATGATTCACAAATTAAGACTGAAGCCTCAGCTTTTCAAACTGTTCTTACTTTGGTCCAAGTATACACAGAATTACATTAGCATACCCATAAAAGACATCATCTTAACTTGAAAACGAATAAGCTGACTTTTTTGAAATTGTCAAAAAGAATATTAATAAGAGCTACAAGGGTTTTAAGTTTGAGTAATATATACAAAAGCTAAGGGGCCTTTTTGCTCAATTTCTCACTTTCCGAAAAACGACAATCGCTACATCTTTCTAATTAACAGCAGAAAAAAATTTAGTTTTTGGATTGAAGTTATATCTTGTTAAGAGTAAAAATGTGTGCCTATCCAGTAAAACCTTCTATTACCCGGTAATGACTTTGGTAAGATGAAATAAGGTTAGGTAACCTCTTACTTTTTTATTACCAAAGATATTATTTTAACAAGGGCATGTCCATCGAGGTAACTCCTTACTTAGGAATATGTTATTCTGAACTTACAGGTAATAAGATTTTAAAAACTTTTTGTTTAAATTTTAATTTTTTAAACTGAATATCAATTTTAAATTCACGGGTTTTTAACAAAAAATAGAATTTCTAAAATTTTCTCGAAAAACGAATTATTTATACCAATAAAACATCCAAACGTATGAATTTGGTATTAAAAGTAATGCAAGGGTAAGGTGTAAAGGTCCAAGGTAATGCAAGGGTAAGCGGTTTGATATATTACCAGGTAATATTCATAGTAGTACCCATATATTACCAAGGTTTTGCTGGGTAGACCAACTTACTCTTATTCACTAGTTTTCGAGATATCGAAACAAAATTTTTTAGAAGAACTTCGTGTTTATTTTTCGTAACGAACACATGCTATTAATTGCACTGCAAAATAGCGTAGGCCAGTTATAGGGTTAAATTCGGCTGTTCTTCTAAATCGACTTCAGAAATAGTTTAGTTTAGTTTTGCTTGATTTTTATACCCTACACCACTATGTGGTCAGGGTATTATAAGTTTGTTTTTAATATAAAAACGAGTATAAAACATCATTCACCATGGTACAATTTAGATAATTTTTTGGGAAGAGAGCTTATTATATGGATACATTTTTTTATTAAATTTTATTTTAGAAATATATAGAAAATCATTCCATAAAACAGTGGTATGAAAAATATGAACTAAATAACTAGTGTAAATTACGTGTAATTGAGGTTTGTATCAAAAACAGCTAGTTTTTGCTTAGTCTGAATTGAGTATAAAATGCTATGATCCAGTCAACATTTTTCGGAGCACTCAGAAATGATGACTCATAAAAGTCTCTTAAGAGTGCTCAAAGTTTAGGGTCATAAATGAAACATACAGGCTCTTATTTATTTGTAAGCAGGGCGAAGAAAGGAAAACAAAAGAAAATATCGTATTTAACATACGTAAATATGAATTAAAAATCAAAAAATATACATTAAAAACTTTAAAAATATATATTTATTATTAATTTACTTCAGCGTTTTTAGTAATTTCAATCAAATTTTAGAAGGTTTTTGTCTTAAAAAGTAGTTTAATCGTAGACAATTACTGTTTATCAGCGTCCGAAAGTTATTAATTGTATTTTTATGAACTTTCGTGTTCGTGGTTAATATAAATCCAAAAAATATTCACAAATATGAAAAAAAAAAAATCAGTACAATTTTCGTAAACTTCCCCAGCAAAATTATCGGATGCAAAGAACCGGTTGTAGAACAACTTATTCTTGCATGCAACCTGTTCTAATTTATATTTTATCATCGGTGATTTTTGTTTGAGTTTGTCCCAAAAGCAACAGGTTATGTTCCTCCAAACTAGAACAGGTTGCTTTGGAACCGCTTCTAGAACCAGTTATAGAACCGGTTCTGTGACAGCGAGGCTTTCCATTTTGACTTACAGCAATCAGTTCTAGAACCTGTTCCACGGAACCGGTGGTAAAAGCACCTATTCTAGAACAGATTCAAAGGCAACCAGTTCATAAAAAGTTTGCTTCGCAAAAATACGAATTTTTGGCGGTATATAAAAAAATAACAAGTCGATGTCATTTTGTTGCAAAATTCGTTGATTCGCAAAGATTCATATTTAGTAAATAATGTTCTCAAGCCCATGACTACAAACTCGTATTTACATGAACTTTCTTGGCTGGTTTACACTCAAAAAAGTTTGCAGTTACTACATGACAGTTGTTTATGTAGTGAGCAGTATTTGTTGTTTTTAACAATAATAACAGTTGTTTTTCTATAGAAAAAATGCAAAACAACTTTTATGACGGTTATTTAAGAAAACAACTAAGGAGAAGTAATGTAATTACGTAACAGTTGTTTGAAGCTGTTATTTTTAATATCATAATAAACAACTACCAAAGCAGTAATTTTACAGTAAACCTTTGTTTTTGGTAGTTACTTAAAAATAAAAATTTTCGTTGAAATTTTTTGAATTTAAAAATTCTTGTTTAGTTAATATTTGTTATTATTGCTATATTTCTAGTTTGCAAATAAAAATCAGAATATTGTATTGTATCTCCAATGCATAAAATCATAATAACTGGAGAACGGTTTGGTATTTTTACTTCGAATTTTAAATAGGTTGAAGTAATAACACATATTTTTGTAATCAAAAGAAAAAAAATTATTTTTTTTTATTAAAATATACTGTTATAAACAAAAAGAATTGACTGTAAAAAAACAGTAGTTTTTACCGATTTTGTCAGTTGTTTTGAAATGTTTGTAGTAAAAATTTATCAGTTAATTTTACTACATTGTTAGCTATTTTTATTGCATCTGTTAGTTATTTTTCAACTGTTAAAAATAAGAAAAGTTTTTGTCGCCTTTTTAACTGCATATGTCTTTGTTTTAACTGTCATTTTCAATAGATTCTACCCACATGCTTATGTGAGTGTACGCAAAAAATTTTTTCAGGGACTCTTTTATGAGTCACAAAAATGTGTTCAGAAAGAGGCTTCATCGGTAAAGTGAAACATGCTCATAAAGCTGTGATTTTAGAAGGGCTAATGGCACTTTTATGAGTAGTAGTTCAAAATGTCGATTAAGCAAAAAAAAAGACGCTCGATATTCGATACTCACTATTCATATTTTTTCCAGCACTTACCGTTACTGCCATTGCAGTCATTTAATGCATTTAGCCAGTGTGCTAAAGTTAATAAAATTTCTTTGAATACCTGAAATGTGTAGCAAAAACACTTACTTAGGAGCGTACAAAAAATTTGAACAAAAATTTTTTAAATTTAAAATAGGACCTTAGCTATATAAAACTTTTTTTTTGGTATTGAAAATTTCGCTTTTGATGATTGGAATTTCAAAATCAAATCAACCTTTTAGAGCAATATTTTATAAAGGCTTAAATTCCTCTTAATTTTGCTACCACGAATTCTTGCTAATGGAAGTACGTATGCAGGCAACATTGTTGGATACCAATAAATTAATCAAAACAAGTTTAAACTAATTGATGTGGTCATTATCGAATCGGTACTAAACCATAAAACCGAATGCTTTGGAAATCAGCAAATTCAAAAATTAAAGCTAACAACCATAAAAAAGTTAAATGCGTATGTGTGTATTAGGGTATCCAACTTATTTTTTTTAAACCGGTTCAAACCGGTTTTTTTTTTGGTTTGTAAGTCTCAATTTTTCATAAATATTCATTTTTCCAATATCGAATAATCCGGTTTTTTGTTCTTGAATAACCGGTTTCTTCAAACTGTGTCTTTTAGTTTCATATTATTAAAAGCTGTAAATTTACAAAGCCTAATATTAAGAATATGGTGTTTATAAAAAATATTTTAATTTCTTATGTGCTCAGAAGTTCTAAAAATAATTAAAATTTTACTTTGAAAGCTGTTCATTCAAAAGCCTTTCTTTATGACTTAATAGTTACTCAGAAAAATGAAATAAAATGTTTTTGGAGCCTTTTTATTGTTCAAGTGTTGTGAGGTTTTTTTAAGAGTTTTAATTTGATATTTTCAAAAATACAAACAAAAGTTATATAAATTGTATAATTTATGAAGAAAAATTTCTGAAATTTTTTTTCTTTTAAATAATCTGGGAAACATTTTTTTTAACTAAACAATTTTCATTCAAATGTTGGTGTCCTAGGATTGTTTTGAGAAAGATTTTATTTTTGTCCCAAAAATGACAAAAAAAATTATAAGTTTTACTATAAGGTCGTTTGAGATGTTTTCGACTCGAAAAAAAAATTAAAAATTTTGCAGCTGATTTTTAATTGATTTATGAAATTTATTATTGTTATTTTTTTGAAGATCATCACAAAAGTGTTCTCAGATATTCAAAAAGATGTTTGAAAATTATTAAGCAGTTTGGAAACTCATAAGAGACTGTAAAATTATTCATTATTTATAATTATTTTTTTCCGAATCGTTGAATGAACCACCTTTATATGAAAAAGTGAAAACCATTTTATGTTTTGGGACGCTTTTGATTTTTGATGGGTAATTTTTAATATATAACGAGTAAAAAGGTTAAAGTCGGGCATGCCGACTATAAAATACCCTACACCACTCTGGGTAAAAGCCAACTAATGTTTGGATCCGAAATTCGAATGGGTTAAAATGGGGCTCGTGTCAAAATTTTCTATAATGTGAGTCAGCGCACCATATTTCATTAAAATATCTTAATATTTGCGATATGCAGTTTGTTACCAAGCCAATTTTGGGGGGACCCAAACTAGGTCAAAACATGGACCGATGTTCACGAAAATCAATAGGCTTCGTCCCTGGGCCAACATAGGTCTGTGTACCAAATTTCATCAAAATATCTTAATATTTGTGACCTGCAGCGTATAAAAAATATAATTTTGGGGGACCCTTATATGGGCACTAGGTCTAAACATGGACCGGTATTAACAAAAATCAATAGGCTTCGTCCTTTGGCTGATATAGGTCGGTGTACCAAATTTCATCAAAATATCTTAATATTTGCGACCTGCAGGGTATAAACAATATAATTTTGGTAGGACCCTTATATGGGCACTAGGTCTAAACATGGACCGATGTTCACCAAAATCAAACTTGTTCGTCCTGGGGCCAACATAGGTCTGTGTACCAAATTTCATCAAAATATCTTAATATTTGCGACCTGCAGGGTATAAACAATATAATTTTGGTAGGACCCTTATATGAGCACTAGGTCTAAACATGGACCGATGTTCACCAAAATCAATAGGCGTCGTCCTTGAGCCGACATAAGTCAGTGTACGAAGTTTTATAAAAATATCTTAATATTTGCGACCTGTAGAGTGCGCACAAGAATGCATGGACAGACAGACAGACGGACGGACGGACGGACAGACGGACATCGTTAAATCGAAATAAAAAAAAATTCTACGCCGATCGGTATACTATAAGGTGGGTCTAGGACCAATATTTTTTGGTGTTACAAACATCAGCACAAACTTATAATACCCTGACCACATAGTGGTGTAGGGTATAATGACCACATAGTGGTGTAGGGTTTTTGTTTTTGCTTTCAAAGACCTCTACACTTTCAGGAATGAAAAGACGATCGTTTCGGGGATTTTCCAGGTCCCCTTCATAATTTATAAACAGGTTGACTGGTTTTTTCAAATCTGAATTTCAACTATTCGAAAAAATCGAAAACCGACTTTCCAAAAATGTACAATATTATAATCGATCACCCTAGTGTGTACACGAGTATTTACAGAAAAAGAAAAACAAAAATCCAATGAATTTTTTGTTTTTTTTTTTTTGTTTGTAATCAACTGGGGGAAATTTTCAAATATTTTTGTTTTTATTTGTTAAACAACATAGCACTCGTAGTTAGTTAAGAGAAAATTCGTTCAACTGCAAAGATTTATTAAATAAAATTCAATACTTTTATTTATTTTAACAAATTTTCCACCTAAATGATTTGAAAAAGGCAACAGCATCAGACTCAAAAATTTTACACAGCCTATTTGATTTAAAATATTTATAGGTTTTGTTTTATTTCATTTTTATGGAATATTCCAATTTAGCAGCTATTTTCACTACTTAAGCCATGTTTGTTTGTAGACTCTTGGGTTTATAAATTTTAATGGTTTACATAGATTTCAGACATTTTGTATTTTCAAACAAAATAAAATAAGGACATGTTTGATTTACTTTTCTATACTTAAGTTAAAAAACATGTTCAATTTTCAGAAAGACCCACAAAAACAAGTGTTTTAGAATACATATACAACATATATTTGCATATTATGCACAAAATGTTATCATAATTTTTGAAATAGAAAATGTATAGTTAAAAGTTTTGAATTTAATTCCAAAGTATTAATTTTAAAAGGTCTTTGGACTTTGATCAGCAATTGCTGAACAATATTTGAACAATTTAGATATAAAATTTCGAATACTTTACAATAAGAGTTCAGGAAAAATTATAGACATATACAAATGTATGTTTTTTATGCTACAGAACTTTTAATGATTTTCTGTTTGTTCATACCACCAACTACTCACTGCCACACATATGCTCGTATGAAAATTGTGGAAAATAGATGAAAAAAATAAAAAAATTACATAAAAAAAATATATAGCGTATATTTTAGTAACATATGGATGAATAATGTTATTTTTGTGTGAAACCTATTTACAAGCACGACTGATTTTTACTGGTTAAAATTTTTCCGCCTTTTTTCCATCCTCGAAGCAGTTGGTATTGTTAGAACATACGTTGAAAATATCGATTTCAATTGTAGCTGATGCTCTGCGGGTGTGTGTTTGTCAGATTTTGTGGCAAATATGTTGCAAAACTTCTGTTCTGTTCTCTTCTGAAGGAAAACAAATTCCTATGAAAATGAATTAAAACAAAAGTAAGTAGGAAGAGGAAAACATTTATCGGAAAACTTTGTTTGGAGCACACATTCAGTTAGTAATCATCGTCATCATCATCATCATTATCATCAACAGACAAAAGTGGAAATTCACAAAGCTCTTACAAGTACAACAAAAATTATAATACGATGAAATTAATGTTCATTAGAGGTGTTCAGCGGTATATGAAGAACTTTAAGAATTAATTTTAATAGTTCCGGTAAGGCCAAGTTTTTCTTTTGTATATAAAAATTACTTTAATAAATACATAAGAGGAAATATAAATGCTTAATACCCAAGTAAAAAGGATTTATTATAAAAAAAATTAGATTTATATAACTATATATAAATTATCAGACCATATATAACCGCATAAAATTTTATATAATTTGATATTGAAAATGACCCAATATTTTAAATCTAAGTTGTATTATTTTATTTATATTCATAAAATTGCATACAATTTTATATTATATCAAATTAATCACATCTGATCAGATATAATTATATCAAATGATATTCTCTTATATTCAAACCATCTTTACCCTCCCAAGTAATAAAGTTTTGATATAGGCATATATTATCATATACAATTTTGTATAATTATGTACTGCAACATACACACCAAGATAGAATTATATAAACTTTTAAGAAATTATTTCTTAAATATATAACTATATCCTGTTATATACAACAATATATATAGTACAACATATTACAATATCCAATTACATATAGACTTATATAAATCTACATATGCCTCATATAATTATGTATAATTTTATCGAATTTTATATTATTATATCTAGTTGGATATGTATAGGTCTATATATAATTGGATATTGTTGATTGATATTAAATATGTTACACTATATATTGTGCAATATATAACAAGATATAGTTATATATTTAGGATATAATTTCGTAAACTTTTATATAATTAATAAATATAATAAATTTTATATGTTAATATATGACTATATCAAACATTTTTACTTGGGTAACCGGGTTATAGATTTGGATAAGAACAAAATCTTGAGAAAATTTTATCGAACCGTACATTTTCCATCAAATTAGATCTACTTGTATCAAAGTAGATCTAACATTATATAATGCCATCTAATTTGTTACAATTAGTTGTTCTCAATTTTCGAATACGCCCAGAGAGAAATTGCCAACTGTA
The DNA here is from genome assembly GCA_949987735.1 of Leucophora obtusa. NCBI lineage: Eukaryota > Metazoa > Arthropoda > Insecta > Diptera > Anthomyiidae > Leucophora > Leucophora obtusa. Next base: position 207,841,998 of record OX465298.1, read on the forward strand.
TCGAAAATAATACACTGACAGAACACTGATATTAGAAAAATTACTACGTTTTGTTAAAATATGATTTAAATTCAGAGTTCAATTCCATTGAGGAATATCGAATTTTTTGTTGGTTTTTTATTTTATTTTTTTCGATTTTTTTTATAAAATAATTTTTTTATAACAATATTTTCAATTTCAGCATTAAGGCTGGGCGCGAACTGGCTAAATAAAATCTAAACTAAATTCAGGTTTCACGTTACTATTATTTTTAAAAATTGTTTAAAAAAATGTTCAAAGAAATTTTAAACACTTTTGTCAATTTGTATTTAGTTTAGAATTTATGTCGCCAGCTCGCACAGGACCTAAATATACAAAAATTGTTTTTTCGGCCTTTCTACATTTTCATATATTTAGTTACAATATTTTTGTACTTCAAGTCTAAATTATAATATGGTATTTTCATATTAGATTTTATTTGTTGCTTCAAATAGGTTGACCATCTTCATGATAGACAATAAAACCGTTTCATGGGCACCACCCCAACTCATCAGTTGCCTGCAATAAGAAAATGATGATCAAAATACACAAACTGAGGCATTACGTAAGGTACAGAATTCAACGGTACGAAAATTTTGTAGTTTTGTATATGAACTGTTTGATTTTGTAAAACTAGTCATAAATCAACACTTTTTGATAAGCGTAAAATCGGAACAACTTACTATGCTTAACGAATAATTTTATAGGCAAATGAAAAAGATTTTTTTTTTTGACACCCTTATATTCCTATATCAACATTGTTCAACTATGGTATAGATATGTAAAACTACAAATTAAAGGAAAAATAAATTAATCGATTCAGAAGAAGGATTTATATATAGAAAAATAAATATATTGGTATGAGATAATTGCAAATCGGGCAACTTCTCCATCCAAAATTGGTGAAGATTAAAGTGGTCAGTTTTAGTGCCAAAAATCATTTAAAAATATTTAATTTTTAAAGCCGCGTAGGGTTTTTTGAAATTCCATTTTAGCGAATACAATATGTTGGCCAATTTTTTTTAAGTTCTTAAAGTCTCTTTAATTTTTCTGTCACGGGTTTCTAGATTTTCAGAATTTAAAATGGCGTTTCAAAACTAGCGTTTATTAGTTTTTTAACTTTATAATTTCCCATTTTGATTTTTGAAAATCTTATTTCAGATTCTTATCAAGCAACATAGGAAGCCCATATATGAAGAGTTCTAAGAGGTTTACTCTCTTTATAAATCAATAAAAACATTAACATTTTAACAACTATAAAAAATTTTAAATTCGTTTTTATAAAAAAATACCTAAGAGAAAGAGAGCTTTTCTATAAGAAAACTCACAAGAATCTGAGTATTCCTATATGGACAAGCTTCCTTGTTTAAAATTAAAGAGAATAAAAATTGAAAAAAAATCGATAAAGCCAGCAAGATAGAATACGTATGTTTGGGTCGCGCTACAGACCCATCTTCAGTATCCATGCCTTTATTGTTTAATAATAGATAATGATCTACTTATATTGACTGCGAAACAAATATTGAGTGCGCCATTTCCAAATCAACTTAGATCTAATTTTATCCCCAAGTATAAACTATATATCTTTGGACCTCCCAATTTTGAGATATTAGTTGATCTTAGTTCATCCCTACGGATATAATATTATCTAATATAATTATGAGATCTTATTGCATCAGCTATATGTTACAGCAGATATTAAAGAATATTATATTAGATTGGATTAGACTAGATATTGAGTCACATACATTTTTTTACTCGGGAAGTCAATTTTGTTTTATTGAAGTCACAGTAAAGCAACTAAATTCAGCAAACAATTTAGTTGAGTAAATGGCATTAATCCATCTAACTGTATCTACTAGAAACTTATTTACTTCTATTTATTGGATGACCACACAATCCCAAAAAAAAAAAAAATTAATCTAATCAAGAACTTGATTGCCGTTGCCCAAATCGATACGTAATTTTTAAGCCACAACATTTTTAAAAAGTAAGTCAGAAACAAGTAATTTTTTAAGATTTTGTTGCTATTTTATTTCCATTTTATTTTTTTATTTTTAAATAACTTAACGAAAATATCACAACAATAAACTTTTCATACGATATAAATAAAATCTAGCATAAGTGAATATATCGATAGCTTAATGTAAAAACGACCTTACTTTACACAAATTTAAAAATTTTATATTCAAGATTTTTCAAATTTTTTTTTTTCTATTCTTCTCTGAAGAAACAAATAAACTGCGTTAGGACCTTTTTACGCTCAGACTATTACATGCATATACCTATATATTAGGGTGGATCGAGGTCGATTTTTGAAAGAACTTAGCTTAGGGCAATGGTAGAGAGACAAGCTGTGGACAGATGTAAAACTATTTCTGTAAAATTTTTGCCAAATCAGGATTTATTTTTAGCCTGCGCTTTTCGTTGAAGTAATTTTTTTTTTCGAAATCGGAACTTCTGCCACCAATAATATTTTTTTATTCATTCTTATTTATAACATTTATACTTGAGCAAAAACTGCGTAGTTTTTGGCTCTTGTTAGTTTCTACTTGTCCAAACTCATACTTATATAAGAAACAAGCAAAAACTAGTTTTGTACAAAATCTAGGTAGTTTTTGCTCAGATTTAAATGTAGTAAAAGTTATTTGAGTTTCTCATAAAAATGATGTTATACTCCGTATATAAAATTATTTTTTTTCACGATAGTGAGTTTCATGAGAAAATTGTGTTTAATTTTTCATGCAAATACAGGGCTTTTATTGAAAAAGTGACGTTTTGAGTTTATTGTGATTGTCTCTTTCACCTAAAATACAAAAATTGTTTACTCTCATAATATAAATAGCCATGTGAGGCCTTTAAAATTTGGGTGAAAAATTCTCAAAAAAAAAAATAGCTTACTATATTTTAATGAGCAAACATAAAAACTTTCCAGACTCCTCAGCGAACTGTTCGGAGTTAAGACATTGTTTACGATTTAAGTTATTAAATGAGCTCAAATTCCTAAAAACATTTGTTTTGGATTTGTCCATATCCCGATTTCATACTGGTTTAGGTGGTATGTTTTTAGATTTTCTAGAAATACTTTTTAGGATAAATTATAAACCTTATGAGAATTTCTTGATCTTCTCTACACTCAGATAAAAAAGTTAGTAAAAAAATTTGTAAACAGTTTCCAATCGAACTTTACTATTTTTATACTGATTTTTAGTACAATTTTTTTTAGTAATCATTTTTGCTATTCTCTTATTACAAATTACGGATTTTTTTTTTACTATTTCCCGCTGCTGATTTCAGCAAAATATTTTACTAATTTTTCAAAACCGAGAGAAAATATACTAATCTAAAAATTTATTTTTTTTTTGATTTTTTACAATTCTTGTTTAGTTTATATTTGTTACTATTGATATATTCTTAGTTTGGAAATAACACTCAAAAAATTTTAATGTATCTCCAATGCATAAAAAGGTAATAACTGCAGAACCGTTCTTAATTTTGACTCTGTTTACGTACAAAGTGCATCGAACGCACCTATTGTTGGCTTAACGAAACAATCTCGCGCTCTTTGGCATTTACTCGTAGCCTTAGAGCTCTTGTTTTGTTAAGCTAACAATTAATACTCTTGTATCAACCCGAGCGTAAGGTACGTTTCAACTCCCGTTTTTGTTTATTAAATAAACAAAGTTTTTTTATAACGTTTATAGAAAAAATTCTAACCCGCATTTTTATTTATTTTCTATAATTTTCGGAAATTATTTTACGAGAAAAACAGACTCCAAATTTCAAGTACGATGAAGTAATTATACGCTTGTTATAATGGAAAGGATAAGTTTTTTTTTTATAATTTTGTTTTTTTCGATTTTACCAGTGTTGCCAACTTTCGAAGGCAGGAAAGCACCGTGAGCATTGTGAAAACCGGTAAAAAGGGTAAAAATTTACCAAAAATGCAAATAAAAAAGCACGATATTAATTTTTTAAAAAATGTAAGTCAAGAATTCAAAAACACATTTTAGCTTTGTAAAATCGTGTAAAAAAAGTTTAAAAATAACCGAAAAAGGGGTAAAAAAGCACCAAACTAATATCTAAAAATTTTGAAGTTTAAATATATCGAAGTTGCTATTTAAAATTGTACTACAAACATTGTGAAAAAATGTATTTTTTGTTTAGTTCGTATTATTTTTTCAACTTTGACAGAAAATTGAAGAAAATTATTAAAAAACGAGAACAAATACCAAAAATATGAACTGTACAAAAAGCACTAAAAGCACTGCCAGAAATCTGAAAAAGCACTGTAAATACCCGCTTTTTTTAAACCGGTATTTGTAAAAAATCACCGGGTACAAGAATGAAAAAAGCACCAAAAAATACGCGAAAAGCACTGAAATGGCAACACTGGATTTTACAGGTTTTTTTATTTTTTAGAACACTTTTTTGCTAATTTCAGCAGATTGATTTTAAATTACAGTTTACAAAAATTTACTGAAATTTATTAGCTCCAACTAATTATTTATACTAATTTCATTGTACTAAAATTATTGATATTTAGTAAGTTTTTTAACTGATTTTAGCAAATCGATTTTGAATGGCAGTTTACAGAAATTTTACTAAAATTTAGTAGCGGCTACTATTTTTTTCTACTAGTTTTATTGTACTACAGATCAGCAGATATGTGTTGCTGAAATTAGCAAAAAATACCGCTGGGCTCAAAACAGTTAAATTCCCATAATAACAGCAAAATTTTCAGTAGCTATTACAGACTTTTTTGGTTAAGTGTATGAGCATTATTAATCAAATATTAAATATTAAAAAAAACACAAATAACAACAAAAATTAGCACTGTTTGCTTTGTCATCTTCCAAAATACTTGTCCATTGTTATGTTATTATTGCGTAGTATTAATTTGTTGTGGAAAACACAACCGTGAAATCCAGGAATGTTATCTACACTCTCAGAACAATTCCATTGTGGCAACGGAATTCAGTTGTAGCAACCGAATTCAGTTGTAGCAACCGAATTAGATTTCAATTCGGTTGCGACAACCGAATTCGATTTCAATTCGGTTGCAACAACCGAATTATCGGTTGCCACAACTGAATTCGGTTGAGGCAACCGAATTACGAGGTTGCAGCAACCGAGCCAATTCGGTTGGAGAAAATTCGGTTGTCACAACGGAATTGTTCTGAGAGTGTACACTCTGGCCTAACTGAAAATATCCCAAAGGTGAAAGTCGATCCACACTAAAGTATATTTGGCTTTTCCCCATCTCAAATTTAGAAAGTTGTAAAAAAGTTAAGTGAAATATAACCCAAACCTAGTTTGACTGATGACTACTACGAACGATAAAACAACATAGAAAAAGTAGTAATATAAAATTCTACTCCATATACTACTCACTTACTATAACAACATGGCCAAAAGTGGTAAATTACAAAACATTACAAACATTTATACTTGTAGAAAACACAAACCATATATAAAAAAATGGAAAAAAATAATAAAAAATAATAAGAAAAATAACGATATCTTGCATATGCATTTTGCTCTTAAGAAAAATTCGTTAAATAAGGGTTTACTCTCGACGTACGTATAACCAAATACACAAACACACATAAAATTGTTCATCAATGCTAAAATATGTATGCATGTATGTGTATAAAATATTTGGTTTTTATATATATTTTTTTTTATAACATAAGTTATATGTTACAATTTGTGAACTTTTACTACCACATTTGGTAAAGTATTTCATTCTACTACTTTTGCTATTCCATCTCAAACAACTATGGACTACTTCTTGGTTTCTTATATACATATTACAATTTATGTTTTTCAGGAAAAACCTTACCACAAATGCACTTGCTGCTTGTGCTTCCCAATACAACGTTGGAGTAGTTGGTACAAGTAGGAATGTACAAAATTGTGTTAACGTTATTTTTTTTTTTGTACAAACCCACCAACCCAACAACCATACAAACAGACATAAGTAATGTTGTTGTAAGACAAATGAATTGTTTTCATAGCAAATGGTTTTATTATTAACTGTGTAAACTTTTTGGCAACACATCATCATCATCATCTTCATCATCTTCATCTACATACAGATACTTATGTTTGTTCATTTTTCTTTATAGGACAAAAACTGGGGAAGAATGTTCAGATCTTGATAAGAAAAAAAGTGCTATAACTACTTAAGCAAAAAGGCAAATAAATTTTGTTATATTTAAACTTATGAAAAGACTCTACTGTATGCAACAAATATTGAAATGAACATTAATTTTAATAAAATCATATTGCTTTTAGTTGTGCGAAATCGTAACTTTAAAAGGTTTAAATATTATGGAAGTATGTGTGTTTGCAAAAGATACATAATCTCACAATACTTTCTGCAAGCATGAATACCGTAATGCCAAAAAAAATTATTTCTATTTAATACAGTGATGCGCAAAATTGTTTTGCAATTGTATTAGTGAGCAAAAGAGAGAACTGCACTGCGAAAAAAAATTGAGCGAATTAAAAAATATGTCTTTTTACATATTTATCAATCTCCATATTATTTATACAATCTTAATGAAATTTTTTGCAACATGATATCAAAAACATTTTTCATCATATATTTTCTGAATGTCATAAATTTTTGTTTTCAGTGCACTTGAAAAGAAATATAAATACACCCGCTAAGCATGTGCACTCGTCGCTGTCTCATTGACGACTAAATTAAAGAGCATAAGAATATGTGTGAATAAGTAAATTCAAAATTGTGCTTTGAAACGCGCTCCACTGATTTAATATCATAATTATTTTTTAATACACATTTATTTTTTATTCCATATTTTGCGGGAAAAAATATTACGATTTAAATAAGGAATTTATATTATATAAGTTACTACACTTAAAATAACACGTCAGTAAAAACATCTGTCAAACAGGTTTCAAATAGATTTGACTAATTTTTAACAAATTTTTAGTTGATTTAAACAAAGATTTTAGTTATCTTTATTTAACACAATACTAAAAATCCTTAGTACTTTAACTAGTTTTGGGTGTCAATTTTCAAAACTATTTATAACTAATTTTTAAGAACCCATTCGCTAAATTCTACACAATTTGTTGTTAAAATATAACATTTCCATGTATATTTTATTGCCCGGTAGATGGCGCCACCTGTTACAAAGTTTTAAAGATGGCACTGACGATTTTTTAAAATGGCCCATATCCCGAAAACTAAGAGAGATAGATCAAAATTGAAGAACACTTCGACTACCCCTAACCATAGAATACCTCAGCGAAAGAAGTTATCTCTATCCAAAAATGGACCATGACCGGGCCTTCTAATAAAAATGTTTCACTTCATAAAATGGCCTATATATGGAAAACTAAGCGAGATAGAGCAAAACGGTTAAAATGTTTGCTCACTTGGAGTGCCCTTATATGAATTTAGATGGTATGGACTAGGCCCGGGGAGGGTCCCGAGACTTTATTTGAACAAATTTTACGACTCAGTATAATTACAAATAAAACTGTAGTTTTACTAATTTCTTACTTAAATTTATATTTGTTAAATTTTACAAAAGATTTTGCTAAAATCAGCAACTTTTATTTTAAGCCAAAAAACCGTAATAGATTTTGTTAAAGTAATAAATTTTTCTATCCAGCCAACAGAATTATAATTTTTAGTATAACAGGATAGACGTTAAAAAGTTAAGCTATCGCAACTATTGAGACAATTTTCAAAAATGTTAATACAAATAGAAATTTGCTAAATTAATTCTTGTTTTTTTTTTTTGCCTGAAATAATTCTTTTACATGGTTTTTACTTTGTCCTCAAAAATCAATTAAAACCCTGAACTGAATTGCAAATATTAGCGAAATATGTGGTGCCAACCAAGGAAAAAAAGTAGGGAAGAAGAAGTAGTTAAAACACTGCAACTGTTGAATAGGGAGTACTTCTCTTTCGGGTTTTTCACCGATGAATTTAATATTGGCTTGTCATAGGAAGGAAGCTGTTCTTTTTAAAAACAAATGGTGTATGTTTGAACCAATGATAAAGAAATTCCTTTTTACTTCTTTTTATTTTAATTTAATTAAAATAAAAAAAATCATTATGCAGCATGTGGGGTTTAAACCCACACTTGTTAGCATTTCAAGCGGACGCTTTACCCCCTGTGCTATCGCTTGTTATAGATGATAGCTAACTATTAGCAGTCTTGTTCAGTAAATTGTTGTTATCTTCCTTTCTTTCATTTTCTTATTAACAAAAATATATAACATATTGGAAAAATATATAAAGTTGTTTTTTTTAAAGTGCTATTTTTTATAAAAATAATACACTCACACAAAGAAATAAAGCTGTAAAAATAGGAGAAAAAGCTACTAAAATTTATGTAATTAAAAAACATTGCAAAAAACTACTGATTTTTTTCCTAAATACTAGTAAGATAAGAACAAGAAAAATAAAACTTCTAAATTTACAAAATTTTAGTAACATTTAAGTTAACTTTTAGTTAATTCAAAATAACAAATTATCCACAAAAAGTTTGAAGCATATTTGTAGATAAAAAATTATTTTTCCTGCAAGGTAATTTTTAAGTCATTTTGAGTAGTTCTAACTAAAATATTTACAGGATTTTTATTTTCCTGATAGCGTAATAATAAATATAATTAGTAAAAATTTGATCAAAATGGATTTTTTAAATACAAACAAAATAATAACTTTTTGGTATTTTAACAAAAACTATTTGAAGAATTACATTTTTATTTAGAATTTTTTATTTCCATAAAATTTAATTAAAAATTAATAAAAAATTAAAAAAAAAAAATTAATATGTTGCAAAAATTATTTGAGTATACAAAAATAAAAATTTTTCTGTGAGTCTACAAAAAGTTTTTAATTGAGTAAAAAAAGCTGAAAATTTTTTTTTTCGACCTGGTAGGATTCGAACCCACAACCCTCTGTTTTCGGTACCAGCACGTTCATATGCAACCTCCATACAAAATATTTACTTATTATTACCAGAGAAGACAGAAAAAGCAAAATCCGATGTGTTTAAAGTAAAAAAATATTGTAAAAAAAGCAAAAGTAAAAAATCTTCGAAAAACGACAGTTTTTTTATTTTTTAATTCAAAGTTAAGAGAAAAAATTTTTTTTTGTGAGCAAAAAAAATATTTTTGGGCAAAAAGTCTTTAAAAAAGTAATTAAAAGCTCAAAAATCTAAAGGAAAAGCTATTTTAAAGCTAAAAAACGGAAAATCCAAAAAAAGTAAAAAGAAGCAAATATGAGTAAAACAAGCAATAAAAAGCATAAAAAGCAAAAACAGCTATTTTGTCTTCTCTGCTTATTACCCACGAAAAATAACTTTTGACTAGCATATATTTATTGCAGCGTTAGATATTGTTGAACACCCATTCCTAAGGGACTAATTCTTTGTGATGTAATGAAGGAAGTGATTCAGTTAGAAGTCATTCCATTTATTTTTGCTGGGAATTGGGCTTCCCTTAGCAGTTGTTAAATTTAGCCAGACAAAAAATTTAAAAAATACGAAATTTAGAACATGAATCTAAATTTATTAAAAAAAAAAAATGTGAATAGTGCGAATAACAAAATAAAACGCTAGTATTGAAAAAAAAAATCAAAAAATCCTCAAAGTGGAAAAAAATCGCGATATATTAAAGTATAATCAAAACGGAAAAAAAATCGGCAAATTTAAAAACCTGTCCCAAATATTTGGATAGTCGTGAAAATTGGAAAAAAATCTTTAAATATTAAAGAATTTTCTAAATAAAAGAATCGGCAAAATTAAAAAAAAGGCGAAATTTGAAAAGCGCAAAAATAAAAAACACTGTAAAATTAAAAAAATTGCTAGAATTTGCTTACACGCCAACATTCAAAAAAATCAAAAAATATGTGATTACATACATATATCATTACCAATGTCTAAAAAATATTGAGTCTAAAAATAGACTAAAAAAAATTTACAAAACATTGATAACATTGCTTTATATTTGGAATAATGATTAAAATAAGTCATTATTGCTAACGCAATTTTTTTTTAATTATGGAAAAGGTAACTATTTATTAGTTACTCATTATTATACGTTTTAAATCATGCTAAAAGTAAGTAGGTTTCGTTGTTGGTGTTAAAACAAACAAAAAATAAATGATATGTCAATACCGTTTCTACACTGGAAAGTAATGTTCTAGATTTTTTGGTAAATTTTTTAAAAAATAATTTTTTAAGAAAATTATTTTAATTTTGCATTAAAAAACACAAAAATAATTTTTTCGGAATTTCTTCAAGTCCAAATATGGTGATGCCCAGGAAACAATTGTATTGTCTATCATAATGGTCATTTTGTAAAATTTTTTTGAATGTAGGAAAAAAATGCTTTCTTTAGCAAAGTTGCAGCAATTTGAAACCTCTTAAGTCTCATTTATACGGAATACAAAACTAGAAGTTTTCGTTTTTTTTTAGTTTTCGATTTCAAATTTGTATGGGTTTTGACAATCGAAAACGAAATAAATTTGAAAACTAGTAGTTTTGGGTTCAGTATGAATGAGATGTTGGACCGATTTCAAAAAAATTTAATATTTTCGTGAAGAGCATACCAGAATTAAGTAGAAATGAAATGTGGGTAAATAAAAATAATTTTCAAAAATTTATGAATTTTATGCTCGATTCGGTGCGGGTTAGCGTTTCCCAAAAATTGTTTTTTATATAATAAAAGCTCAATTATATTTAGCGAAGCTAAAGGGAAAGGCGTGAAAATATACTAAAGCAGCCATATTTAGCTTAAGTCAATCTTCCATTAAGTACTGTCTCTATTATTTTTATTCATTTTCGAAACTTATCGTACCCAAACTGAATTAAAAATATTTCAGTCAAACAAAATAAATTAAAAAATAGCAAATAAATAAATTCGAAAAATGATTTAATAAGCCAAATATAGACGCTTTTTAATTTGGCGATAAACTAACCCAAATTTTGAACAAACCCCACCAACATTAAGTCAATTGTTAGAGCTTAACCACGCTATACTTAAGAACAAATTGAAAAATGGGGAGGTGTTATCCACAAATTTACAGACACGGTACAATTTTATATATGTTCCTGTCGTGTATAAAGACAAAATACACGCCTTGGTAAGTCAGAAAATTAGTATAGAAATTTTACAATTTGTAATAAGGGGACACCTTAAAGTATACATTTATATATTAAAAAATATATATATTAAAAAAATCCGCTTAATAAACTAAAGTATCGTGCTTATTAAGTCAAGGACATTTTTTTATGGTTTTTATGTGAATTCATTTTATATAAAAAAAATATAACACATATGAAAACCCATACACTCGCATTAACAGACAAAAACTCTGGCAAACATTTATATTTTTTTTTACCCACATTTACAAAAAAATTGCAATGTCAACTTTCTATATAATTTTTAGTTTTATGTTTTATTTAGTTACAACTAAAACCTGCATTTAAAATTTAGACTAAAAGTTCTGGTTTGAACAAAAATGGAAAATATTTAAAACAAAAAGTAAATTTAAAAAGCCACCAGACTATATGCTCACAAAAGGTTATTAGGGGGAAAAAATATCTTTGTATATTTTTGCAAGGTTTACATACGGGTCTTTGTAAAACATTTACGCCTTACTGGTTATAGAAATTCAAAGTCATACAGGCCTTACTAACTTAACAAGCGTTTAGCATTTAAACAACAACAACTGAGAAAAATTAACTAACGAAATTGTTTTAAACAGATGTCTATCCAACTACCACAACCTTATATATATCCGATTTTGTTCGTTTTAACAAAAAATTGTTAAAAAATTAAAGAAAAATCTACAAAAAATACGGTAAATTGTATTTGTTTATCCATGAAAGTTTTTTATTTTTATATTTTTTTTTTTTTGTTTTCTTTCTCTTTGCATTTCATTTTTTTATATCCTTCAAATATGTCTATCTTGTTTTTCTCTTTTTACCGTTTTTTTATCTATGAACAATGGGTCAGCTGTTACCATAAATGGTGATAAAATTAAAATCCAAAATTTTTTGTTTTCAAATTTTGTGTTAAACGAATAGTCGTAATAGTTTCGGACTAATTGATTAACAATATTGAAAATACAAATTAAATTTTTAACTGGCGATATTAGAACAGTCTACTGCGATATGATGAAAAAAAAAAAAAAAAACTAACGATGAAAAAAGTTTTTTTTACTGTTCTTAACATTTTTCTAAATTCTTCCCCATTGTTTCATGGTTGTGTGCATAACGTTATGGGATAAATATATTTCAGTTTTTTTTTATATTTCTGTTAATTAAAGCATGAAAAATGTGTTCAACATTTATTTATTTTTATTTTAAAACATTTTTGTGTGTTTTTAATGGAGTGTTGGTTTTTATTTATTTTGTTTTAATTTTCTTTTACTTCTTTTCGTTTAATGCTAGTACAACATTTAAATTATTTAATATTTAACAACGTGTTTAAAGAGAAATTTTAAGATATAGTAATTTAATATTTTCATAAGACTTTTACGCTTTTAAGCTAATTATATTAATTATATAAATTAATTTTCTGAAAAAAAACGAGAAGTTGAAATAATATATGTATATACATTATTTTTATCGTCAAGCCAACTTGACGATGTTAATGAAGACGTATGATTTATGTTAATAAAATACATCGAATAAATCATACGCCATGTAATCTAATGTTATTTGTACATTAGGGTCCCAAAAAATATACGGGAAAATATTTTTCAATTTTGACGAAACCCAATGTTATTACTTGCACTAAATTAACTTACAAAACTAAAACTTAAGAAAATAAGATTACTCTTAAAATCTCAATTTATATAACAATCAAAATCTAGTAGTTTTCAAAAACTTTTAAGTTTTTGATTCAAAAAGAAATTTGAAATTAAACACAAGCAGTTTTTAAAAACTACTAGTTTTTGGTTAAGTTTAAATGTAGTATAAGACATTTTATATCAGATTTAATTCGTTCTGACTGCGAATTTAAGTTCTTTTGAGTATTCGGGATGGCCTTTGGAAATCTGGTATTTATCCCAAATAGATTCCATAGCCTGCTCACTAAAAAATCCGTGGGGTTTGGCAGGCAATACCGCTAAAATACTGTTATCGATTCAAAACCCTTTCAACTGACTACCGTTACCCCTAAAATACCGTTACCAAAATAACCGAAATACAGTTATCCTTAAAACACCGTTACCGAAATAACTGAAATACCGTTATCCTTAAAATACCGATACCGAAATAAATGAAATATCGATACCCTTAAAATACCGTTACCGAAATAAATGAAATACCGTTACCGAAGTAATCTAAAATAGCGTTACCCTTACCGATAACCGCATCGTTTCGGTTACCATCCATGGTAAAAGATGATGAAAATCTCTTGGGACAAACACAAGATTTCCCAAAACTATTCGTACCTTTGGCCCTTTGTTCTCAATAGGAACCACAGGACATAATATATATTCATACAATCATATTTAAAAAAATATTCTGCGCGGAGCCTGCGAATAAAATCAGCCTTACTCGTATCGTCTTAAACCCGTAATAAAATGTCGTATTGATTTTACTTTCCTTCCTAAATGTTTTTAAGTAATAAAATATTTTATATATAAATATTTTTAGTATATTCGAAACATCTCAATAATATTGAAATAAATTCGCGAAGAAACTTCATTTAAATGAAAATTTTACAGCATGTAACTTTATTTTTGGTGAGAAATGATTTTGGTGATTTTTCGAGAGAATTTAAACATTTGAATTTTTGAAAATTCTTAAGAGAGTTTTAGGAAAACTATTCAATCGAAGATTTTGATATCATAATAATATTATTCTACCACATCCCAAATACATCATCAAGAAAAACATTTGTGGTGATCGCACCTTTGAGTTAAAGTTCATTCTGATGAGGTGTGATCAATATGTGTAGCCGGCATGGACGATTTTAATTCTTCCATTTGCGTTGTTTTTTTTTGTGATGCATATTGCTGGGTTTTGTTTTAAAGTTCTGAAAGTTTGACTTAGAATTTGTATTATATCAATTTTAGAGCAAGCACCTATTATCATAGTTCACCCGGGTATCAGCAAAAATATAAAGTTGAATTTTAATTGCCGCCCTTATGTACATAAATCTTTTGGATAAAGAAATAAGGGCATATCCAGTAGCATTCTATCATTCATTATGAAAATTTTAATGGTGGAAACAAATGGGATTATATTAATTTTTACAAAAATTTTACATGAAACACAATCACCCTGCAGTGAAATAGAAAAAATCGAGTTTAAATAACAAAAGTTGATAATTAATTAAAATTTAAAACCACATAAAATATTTAGAATATTTCATAAAATTTCTTTTTAATTTCGAAATTTTTATCTGTCTTAGTTTTTATATCTTTCACATTAAGGCGGGTCGATTTCTTGACGACGAAATCGAGCCGTCCTATATACGGTGAGGGGGGAATGATTCTACGCAGAATTCTAAGCAACTTTGCTCTTGTACTTGGATAGCGTATAATATGTCTGTGCTGATGTTTGTAATTCCAAAAATATTGGTACCAAGTGTTGGCAGCAGAGGTTGTTGCTGATGTGCAAATTTTTTTAAATTTATTATATTTTAGTTAAAAGTTTGTAACCGTCGCATAGGACAAATTAGAATTAATTACTAAAGAATTTATCCTATGCGACGGTTACAAAATCTTAACGAAAAAACAATAAATTTTAAAAAATTTGCACATCATCAACAACCTCTCCAGCCGACATTTGCAACTATTGAAACTATGAAGGTACCTACCTCAGTTCTCTTGTTCTACAATATTTCAATAAAGTTTCGCTGGAATTCGTTCATTGAAACTCATCATTAAACTAATAGAGTTTTTATGAAAAATTTCACATTATTTCTTAAAAATTGCCTACATCCAATGAAAGCATTTCATCAAAATGGTTTCAAAAAAAATTATAAAGCTTTGTCATAAAATTTAAAAAAGTTTTCTCTTTGTGAATATAAATTAGTCTGATGAAAAATGTCATTAAAATTTGACCCAGAAAATTCTCTATGTGTACAGAAAATATGTAACTTTGGCATAACAACTTAAATTGTTTTAAGTTAATCTGTCAAAAATATTTCCTAAAAAATAAGTTTTTGCTGAAAAGACCACATTTTGCATGAATAAAATAAAATAAATCTTCTGTTTTAGCGATGACTTTTGAAAACATATTTTTTCTTAGCTTTTTGTTTATATTCTTTGCATCTTTACAAAAAATTTTTAACTTCATAAAGCTAATTCGGTAGGCGCAGCGACAATTTATTTTTTCTTTTACTTTTTAAGAAAATTAATTGCAAAAAATGTTGTTGCTAAAAGTATTTCAATTAATTCTTTATTGTCGATGTTGCCAAAGAATAAACCCTTCTAAAGCAAAGTCAATGTGGTTTAAGTTTAAAGAAAAAATTGCTACACAAAACTTTGAGAGTTTTCAATACATTGATTACAATGTCAACAACAATCTTGTCTTTGAGAAAAAGTAGAAAAACAAAATATACCCAAGCACATAGAAAATAAATGTTTAAATTCTTAATTACTTTACTTTAATACATCTTTTCTTGTGCGTTTTTTTTTTTGAGACCCACGTTTATACAACTCACACCGAAATAATCGTAAACTGTTTGATTTAAGTAAGTTGTCAAGGACACTGGTTTCTTATTTCTTTTCCCTTCGTTTTATGGTTTGGGTTGGATTATTCTATGTTGTTTACAACACGTTTTTTTATATGTAATCTTTTTCTTACCTTTCGTGGGAATATAAAATTTTAATTACTTAACTTTTTTGTTCTTCTTGTTCTTGAATATGTGTTTACTTTGTTAGTATATAGTAAAATGTTGTTTTTTTTTTAGTTTTACTCATTTACACTATATAAGCAGCTATATGTACATATTTATGTACTCCTTTTACTTACATTTACGAGTAAAAAAATATATACACGTGTTATATATAAATCTTATTTAGTGTAAGAATATAAAATACAAGCAACAAAAAAGATTCCATTTAAGCTTTTAAACACCTTTATGTCTTTTAGTAAAACAATTTTAATAGGAATTTCAAACACCTTGAGTATTGTGTATTTTTTTTTTGCGAGTTTTACAGTCACAGAAATTTGCAGAGAACTTAACATCACTATTTGCATTTGCATTTGTTTTACAAAACAAATATTTATTTCAACAGTTATTTGAAATAAATTACTGTTATCCACGAAGTTTTTCAGCCCTATTTTTAAGTTTAGATTTTATCCCAAAAAAGAAGCCCGTAGTTCTTTTATAGGTGCCCTAGTAAAAATGATTTTTATATAATCAGATATGATTTTTATATAATCATTTATGATTTTATACAATTATAACTTGTCGAGTATTGTGAAACATATATTTTTATATGATTATATCAAAAGATATTTAATTATATAAAATTATATTAACCAGATCCACCATTTTTCGGATCAAATCATGTATGGGTTAATATAATTATATAAAAAATATATTATTTGATCCGAAAAATGGTGGATCTGGTTAATATAATTTTATATAATTAAATATCTTTTGATATAATCATATAAAAATATATGTTTCACAATACTCGACAAGTTATAATTGTATAAATTCATAAATGATTGTATAAAAATCATATCTGATTATATAAAAATCATTTTTACTAGGGTGGTGTTTATTTTTAGTTTCCTAAACAAAACTAACGGAATATACATTTGTTTTAATCACGTCTGTAATAACAATTTTAATATTTCTCCTTTACTAAATATTCATTTGTTTTTACTATTTCAATTAAAGATAAATAGGAAAAATTATTTTATAATCATTACACTTAATTTTTAAATATTTTAAAATGAAAAATTAAATTTTCGATCTTTTATCATAAATTATGACGTGAGCAAGATTATTTAGGTTCAAGATCAAAAGTTTTTTTTTAATATTTATTTAAAACAAAAAAAAGTAGTGCAATTTTATTTTCAATACATACGGTCTTCGTTATTTAGTTTTATATAATAACCGCATTTTTTAATAACTTGGATTAAGTAAATCCAAAAATTAGTTCATAAAGTGCTCAATAGATGGAGTTAGTTTCCACCTATTTTAACAGAATTTTTCTATCCGACCTTCGTTCAACCTAAATTTTAATCATAAACACAATGATGCAGGATTTTATTATAATTTAACTTTAAATTATTTATTATATTTTATATATTTAAAACAGCAAGAGACAGTTTTTATTTTGAGTTTCATCACTTCAATTTATATTTGTACACAATTAAAGTAATGTTTTATAACCACCAATTGGATTTAATTAAGTTACTTACAGTACACTGTGGGCCAGCATCTCCGTTTTGTGGCCAAAAGCACAATTCAGGCAATGGGCAAATATGTTTATATATTCAAAATCTAGGATTGTTGAATATTTTGTGAGTGAAATATTGTATCATTGTGGTTACTCGTTGTTAGTTGGTGAGAGTTCAAAGTCAAAGTTTTTTAATTTTGTGACATTTTTTATTTTATAATGATACAATAAAAAAAATCATAAATAAACAATAATTTGTTCCAAAAACAATCTCAAATTATAAAACTGAAACTAGTTCTAAAAAAAATAGATACCTGTTAAGTATTTACGAAAAAAGTAACAAAATTATTAATTTTACCTTAAAAATGTGGGTTTTTTTTTGAAAATCCTAAATTTCCAAAAAACTTGAATGCCGATGTGTTCCATAAGATGTCTTCTACGTAGGTTTTTGCGACCGCTTGCGACCGTTCATAAACTTTCGAGATTTTGCCATTTAACAGAAAAAGTACCTTCAGATCTGATTTCCAGCATTCCAGAGTTTTAGTAAAAATTAAAAAATAGCACTAAAAATTACCTTAAATGAAGATTCTGGTTTTCTCACACATTGTGGGACATTTGAGTGCCAATTCTTAATAAGTACGAAATTAACCCTTAAACACATTTTAAGTTTTGATTTATTTCTGGCATTGAAGTTAAATTTTAAACTTTGATGTCTTCAGAGACTTATAGTAAAATTTCATGACAAATATTTTTGTCTTTGTTGACACTTTTTAAAAAGGGCCAAAAGAGACCCTTTAATTGCAGAGTTAGAGGGTTAAAACGTTCCACAAAAATATCCCTCGAAGTGTTTTACATAAGTTCGTTAAACATATCCTATACCTAAAATGGAAGATTCACATGGTTTTGTATGTCGATTCACAATAAACATTTTAAAAGGATGGGAAATTTTAACCCCCCAAAAACATAGGGCCAGACGAAAACTTTTAATACGCCGATACACTTATATTTTTCTTTGGTCCCTATGCCAGACTTAGTTGTCATCAGAACCTTTTTCTTTTTTGTACAGTGTAATTTATTTTCCAACACATAACAATTTTAAATTTATGGCCGCCATATTGGATCCGCCATGTTGAATTTTTAAAAATTGATTTCAGATTCGTAATCTGCTACCCAAAAACTTCCCCTGGTAGAAATTTCAAGTAAATCAGGCGAGATAAGAAATTTAATGAAAAAATTGTTTGTCGGCATATTGGAGCCGCCATTGTGAATTTCAAAATTTTTAATCAGCGGATCCTAGATCTATATAATTGATTATTTTAAGTTCAATATAATAAAAACTAAAAATGAATGGCCGCCATATTGGATCCGCCATTTTGAATTTTATATTTTTTTTCAGATTCGTGATCAGCAACAACCAAATTTAATTTTATATTTATTGATTTCCAAAACAACAAGATTTACAATCTTATGATTATAATAATGGATTTTTAAAATGTTTATTTAAAATACGTATGAAGAGAAATTTTTAGATAAAAATATATAATAACATAATAATAATAATAAAACAATAATACTAAGATTAACAACAATAATAATAAGAACAAAAACATAATTTTCATTTGACCAAGGAAAAAAACAAAAAATTAATAAAAAGACAGCAAAATAAATATTTCAGACACCAGAGCAAATAAATTTATTAAATTACCACCCTTTGTGGTATCTTTTAGTCTCATATACTCAATATTCTAGTTTTGCCCAAAATTCGATGATGCTGACTGTGCAGTAGCCTTAAAAATTACCATTTCTATTTCAGCTTTTTCTCCATGTCCATGATGGAAAATAAGTACTTAGAAAAGTGTAGTTTTTTTCTAAACATATTTAATACAAAAAATTTAAAGAAAGCGCTTTTGTTTTCTAGATTTACATTATTTTTTTATTTCTCTTTTAACTTTCATTCGTATTTTTTTCTGACATTTAATTTAAAGAATGTT
The DNA here is from genome assembly GCA_949987735.1 of Leucophora obtusa. Taxonomy (NCBI): domain Eukaryota; kingdom Metazoa; phylum Arthropoda; class Insecta; order Diptera; family Anthomyiidae; genus Leucophora; species Leucophora obtusa. The sequence goes on from OX465298.1 coordinate 207,861,381, forward strand.
TCATAAATTTTGTGTTTTTATAGTTATGTGTGTTATAGTTATGTGTGAACCCAGATAAATAAATCCAATTTTTTCTGGATTTAATAAATTCACTTTTTGTATGAAAAAATCTAAAACCAGGTGATTAAAAAATGCGCTTAATATATTATTTGTTACTATTAAATTTTCAATTATGTTTACTTGCATAACATTTTCAGTGTGTTTTAGTGTTAGAGTTTTGAGTAAAATTTGTTCGTATTTTTGCTATATAGAAACATATAAATGTGATATATAGCAAGTATCGTAAGCCTTTGTCAGCAGGTGGAAGATTTTCAATTTATAAAAATTGTGTCACATGCATTTTTGGTTTTTTATTCATTTCACTACATATATGCATAAAGTAAGTTAACTGATCTTTAAATATTACTTAAAGAAGTGTTGGTTCCTATTTCAGTTTTAAAATTACGAATATTCTCTACCAGCACAACGTTCCTATATCTAATGCGAGAAATTTGTGCAACGAGAAATGTAAGGCCACTAGACCATACCATCTTACAGGTAACAAAAAAGAAAAATAAGTGCGCGGTACACCTTCGAATATAAAGTATTTTTTTAATGCAATTTCGACTTTTTTAATTTTTCGTTAGATCATTAAAAATTTTAAACACTTTAAAGAAATATCTAGCGTAATTCTTTAAATAAATGTTGTATGTAGTCTCTGCTTTTTATATTCTTCATATTTAAATAACTTGTACCGTTAAAATTGTTTCATATCTGCATATTTTTATATTTTAATCTACAAGCAAATAGTTTTTAAGTTACATTTTTTATTAAGTATTTAGATGGATTTTTTCTAATCCTTTTCAGTTTGCTTTTTTATTTTTCATATGCAATTTAAACTGAAACCGTTCTTTTTGTGTTCTTGAAGCAAAAAGGACATTCCCATGCACAAATGAACATGCATACCCGTTCATGTGACATTCTGTGAATATTAGAAAAAAAAATATGTATGAAAACCATGTTGCTATAGTAGTGGCCATTGTTAGAGTTTTTGTATGAGCAAAAACTACACCGGGCATAAAAAGTATAGTTATATTCAAAATATTTATCATTTTGAGCTAAGCTTTTCTCAAACTTGTCAATTCAAACATAAATGCTTATGCGAGAATAACTTGTATTTAATATAATTTTCCGGTATCATTTGGAAAATTGTAATACTTTTGGTACACATTGTATTAACGAGTATTTTTATACGTGTGCAGTTAAGTGTAAAAACATTTGTTGAGCCAAACAATGCTATATGCTGAATGCAACTAAAATTTTTCTATCTTTTATTTTTGGATGTTTGCTTTTGGTATGTATATGAATTATGATTATTTTCTTTTTTGGAGGAATAACAATTAAAAATAAGTGTTGGAAAAAATTGTATAATCTTGTCCAAATAAATATTAGTTTGTAAGGTTTATTTAAAATTGTTTCAAAAAATAAACTTTTTTCCAAAAAATTATGCAACATAGAATATGTGTTTTACTTATTTATTGAATTCCATATTTATTGTACTTCACTATGGGCATCTGTAAAGCTTTTTAAATTTTTGTTTTTCAAATATGTGGGCTACATGACCTAAAACTAGCTTTTTAAGCATCAGAAGAATAAAATATTCTAAACATTTTATAAATGTTGAAAGTTCAATATATGTTTATTTAGTGTCTAGTACTACTTAGTACACGAAGAGTTAAGAATATAAAGAGTATGCAGTTCTCTGAGTTAGTGAGAAAAAATATATTAAATGTGGCTGCAAATAGGAAATAGAAGATTTTAGGGCATTTTTTATGATCAATTTATATTTTTTAATGTTGCTATTGATAGATTTCGGCCTAAGCTTAAAAGCTTAAAATTTACCAATTCATCTTTTGTGATAGTTTTACGGTTTCCTGAGAGAATTGCACAGTCACTGATATATATTGTAGGCACAAACAAAATTTAAATATAATCATTTAAATTAACTTGGCGTAAATCAGTTGAAAATCAATTTTGCAATCAAATTCAATTCATATCAATTAAGTATGTAAATCAATATGATAACTTAAATCAAATTCTATTATTTACATAATAGAATTAAAATTTTTTCAGCAAATATTAATTTTAAGTTTAATGTAATTTAATATGCTGACAAACTCAGCATCGTTGCATATAAATCAAAAATCAATATTTATGAAATATATATTTAAGCAAAAAATTCAATAAAATATTTAAAGTTAATAAAATATTGGAAATTTCCAAATAAACACCGGAACAGTACAATTACAAGTGTAACTACATACACAAATACACACACATACAAGAAGCATGTGGACATTTCATATCCATATAAACAAATAAAACTCGAGTATATTTTGCAAGAGCAGAAAAAACAACAATAGCAATAAATAAATGTTGTTGTATGTACATAAATACACTTAAAATTGAAAATTTCGTTTTTTTTATTAAAATAAATTATTAAAAATAAATAATAATAAATTTGAATGCAATTTGTAAAATCAACAATGTTATAGATACAATCAGACCATGATGTTTAATTAAAAATAATACAGAATAACAATAAAAACAATAATGACCATTAAGCTGATAATAATTATTTTGCACGCATTTTATAAATGAATCCTTGTTGTATATGTAATGGTGCCCAAACATACAATTTGAATGGGTAAGTTTAAATTTTAAATTTTAAATTGTCTTTTATTGAAACAAAATTGTTTCTATTTAAATGTTTAGCTATATATTTATTAGTATTCGTTTAACGCTATACTATTTTCATTATGAAATTGCTACTAGATCATTTAAATAATACAGTTAAATGAAATTAAATTTTGGCTTGATCTTTGGTAAAATTTGTTTCCTCATATATAGTATATCCCAACACCCTTATTCGGTATTCCCATAGCACTTAACCCCATCGAAGTTAAATAATAAAACATTGCTATGAACTTAATCAGCTTCAGCAAATTTCGCCAACTCTCCAGCAGATGGCGCTTAATAACTCTTCTAAAAGTTAGCAACTCGTCCAATAACACTGCTGCCATATTTGAAGACCTTCATCTTTCACTTTAATTTGAAAAATAAGCTTTCACTTTTCTAGGTTTTTCTACGGGAAAGTAAAGCGAACAAAAATCGTTTGTGAATCTCAGAGCACCAAAAACGTCATATTGATTTCACTTTCATGGGGATGTGAAATAGAGGACGTACACGTAATTGTTATAATTAGGAGTGTCAAATTGATTTGTATTAAATACACAAGTATTTATTTATTGAAAATAGTAATGTTAACTAGAATAAACTTAAAATTAAATACCAAAATCATGGTTATTCAAAACTGATTATACAAATATGTTGCAAGAGGAATAATTACGGTATCCAATAGAGTTTTTTAATAATTGAAAAGTTATATTATTTGACTTATGTATATGTTAATAATGATAAATATATATTGATGGTCATAAATTGATATCTCTTGAAGAGTAAATTTTAATCTATTTGACTTCTTCGTGGTGAAGAATTTGTTAGCTGAGTTTGTAGTGGTAAAAAAGTAGGATCCAAGAGATGCCAGTTTATGTCCATCGATATGTATATAACATATAAACATAAAAAATATATAATTTAATTTTCCAATGATTTATAAAAAATCGTATGTGTATAAATAAATGCATAAATGAAGCCAAATAACAATTGGTTTTAATTTTCAATTATAAAAAAAATCTCGAACTACTAAATTAACATAATAAACCAACTTTATTATGTATATAGAATTAGTATATGGTATATTCAGCGTATATTAAAACCCCTGCTTTGTTAATTCTTAAACCTTTAATGCTCAATAATGCTGGTGAAGTCTGAGTAGCAGTCATTTGAATTAAAAAGTTCTAAGTTCTATTTTTTTTATAAAGCAACACTTAATAAACTGAACAAGTTATTCCCTATAATGGTAAACAAATAATTTCTTAAAATTAAGTTTAATGAAATTTTTAATTAATACAGTGAAATTTTTTATAAAACATTTTATTATTAACTATTTTCACCAAAGTATTTACTTCTTAACCAAAATAAATTATATTTTAAGCTTTAATACACAATAAAAAAATGTTTTTAATTATATACTTAACACTTAAATATATATCACTACATTACTAGATCTTTCACAACAACGGATATTGTTTCGGAAGATGACAAAGAAAATTGTAGTAAAAAGTTTTTTGTTGTTTCTACTTTAGCTTTGATATTTTAAATGTTTAATAGCGCTCCTACACGAGAACAAGAAATTTTAATTGAGTTTTTCATTTAAGATAACAATTATTTATAGAAATTCTAAAAACTTCATCCCCTGACTATTTCCTTAGGCTTAATGAAAACCGGGTAGGTTTCTACAATGTGTTAAATAAATTTTGGCATTTAAGTGCATTTAATTTTCTAATGCAGTTTACGTTTATGCCGAAAAAAAATAAATTTTAAATAAATATTTATTTGTTTTCAGTAAAAATATATAAATTATTTTATATTTTACTGCAAATTCCTTCATAGACCACAATTCCATTATTTTCTTTATTGAATCAAACATTTTTTTTTTAATTAAATCAACAAACTCTGTAATAAAAACATTTTTTAAAATTTATTTTTAACGGGAAGTACATTAATTGCCCAGTGTAGAAAATCATTACCAGATATGTGGTTATGTAACTACATACTTGGTAATGGTAACTAGTTACTTTTGTTATTACATTTCTTATTACCTTTATATGGCGATGTCGAGAAAAATAACGAGTTGTCGTTACACACCAGCATACGAAAAATCAAAAAATTTATCGTTACCTATGTGCTTACCAGTACTGAAAAAAATTATGAGTCTAAAAATAGATTTTCAAAAAAATAAATTATATAAAAAAAAATATTTTTTATTGTATTTTTTTTTTTAATAAAATTTGCTGGTGTGGGAATCGAACCTGGGTCTACAGATTGCCAGTCAACTGCTCTACCATCTGAGCTGTATCGACATGTAATATTTAATACCCGACTAAAAACGTTTTTATATAATCTTATATGAATTGATATAACTTTAAATGTTTATATGCGTGGCTTTATATAACCATATACATTTATATTAACACTTTGGTTTTATAAATATGTTTGATATAACGTTATATATAATAATATGCGATTTGGTCTCCAGCCATATATTAAGAGATCTGCAAATATACTTCATACATAATTATATATAATGGCATATAAGCTTTTATAAACCATATTATATCAAAATATATAACAAAGTTAATAGAAAATTGTATTAATTTTATATATAATTATATCTGACATGATATCTAATTATACAAAATTTTATAAAGTTTAATTGCAATTTTTAAATTTAAAAATAAAAATTAGAAAAACATATGTTGAAATAAATATGGTTAAAGTTCAGTTATTTTTTCCGTGAAAAAAAATTAATGCTGAAAGTTATTTTTTTCATTTTATAAGACAGTTGTTCCGACAAATTTTTGTAATGTTTTATTTTGTCAGCTATTTCCAAGTTTATTAACAAAAATTTTTCTAAACATTAAGCATTAGTATTTAAAATGAATGAAAATAAGTGATCTCAACAATATTTACTAAAATTTTATTTGAAAATCTTCATCAAATTATATGTATTAATATATAATTTGATGAAGTTAGACAGACCCATTTTTCGGATCAAATTGTATCAGGTTAGATAACATGCTTATCTCGCTTGATATAATTATATATTCCAATATTCGGATCAAATTAGATATGGACGTATATATGGGTTTATATATGGTGATATATGATTATATAATATCTTTTTTAGTCGGGTAGATAAAAACATAATTGACCTGCTGCACACAAGTAAGCTTACTCGCCAACATACAAAAAATCAAAAAATATGTGGTTACATATATCCTTACCAGTGTTTAAAAAATATTGAGTCTAAAAATAGATTTCAAAAAATTTTAAAAAAATTCTAAAAAATTATTTTCTATTTGAAATAATGATAAAAATAAGTTATTATCAGTAACTCATTATTATATGTTTTAAAATAATGCAGAAGGTAAGTGGGTATCATTACTGGTACTCCAAAAAATAATGATATGTCATTACCGTTTCTACACTGGGTGCATTAAAAGAATTAAATGTACTAAAATCCCAAAAATTGTTTGACAAATTGTGAAAAATGGTCTGAAGAAGGCATATTCCTATCCGGATGTCATTGTTGCCTAAGGAAATCGTTAAAGTATGATGTTTTTAGAATTTCTGGAAATTTTTATTAAGTTAAATTACAAACTCAATGAGAATTTCTTGTTTTCGTCTAGGAGAGTTATTAAACATTTAAAATATCAAAGAAAAAACAAAGATAACAAAAAACATATACAACAATTTGCTTTGTCATCTTCCAATATACTATTCTCCTATTTTGACAGACCTAGCAATGTAGTGACATCCATTCATGTATAAACAACAATAGAAAATAAAATGTTTTTCTATGTTAGGGGCATAGAAATCAAAATAAAATATTTGTGCTTGTCAGTTCAAGGTCTTTTCGAAAATTCGGCATATTACAATTATGAATCATTAGCGAATGGCTGTTAATCACGAAACAAAATTTCAGCTTTAAAAGGTTAAAGTTTTCTATTTTTGTATTGCTACGAAAGTGTAGAAGGAGGAGAAAATGCTAAAGGTAACGATTAGCAATTTAATGAAGCAGTCATTCGTGTATGTATTTAAGCAGGGACGGGTGTTGCTCGTACACTGCTACATGTGTATGTATTGTATATTTGTATGTTGCTTTGTGTTTTTAATCATGTTATGTATTTATGTACATAATTCTATTAAGGAATGATTTCATTATATGATTTTCATGTTTGTGTGAGTTTAGGTTTTATGTGTATGTATGCGTGCGTATACATATGTGTTCATTGTTTAGTGTGTATAACTAGTGTATATTTGTTTTCTACATCGTGTGTTTACTTCATTATAGAAATTTTGTAATTTACAGTTTGTCATTTTCATTATAATCAGGGGGAAAATATATGCTTCATATGTTTTTGAGTTAATTTGAACAAATAAAATAAATAAATTCATACATGTATATCGTAAAATGGTTTTGAGGAAACTAAAGTCGATAAAATTGCAAATAAATTATGAATTGAACATTAAACGAAAAATATTGCTATTAAAGAGGGGAGTTTTCTAAAACATTTAACCTACCAAATTTTGGTCAAAGCTAAAATTATATTATTTTCTTACACAGAAAATAAGTTTCTATTTATAAATGAACATAAAATGAGGACTTAATAGGAAGTAGTTTCCAAATTCAAATAATATTATGAAGTATTATTTGTATTCTAATATGAGAATTAAATCAAAAAAAAGAAGTTATTTAATTCTCTTTCATTTATTTTAAGAAATGTACAAAATTTGGACCATAATGGATTAGCTTTTTAAAGTATTTTTATAACCCTAGTAAAAATGGTTTTTATATAATCATTAATGTTTTTATAGAATTATATCCTCTCAAGTATTTTGGAGATTACATATATTTATATATGCATGTATAGCGCATAGTTTGGGGACATAGCCAAAAATGTGCCCAAACTATGCTGTATATTAGTCAGAAATGTCTTCGAAGTATTCGCAAGAGCTAGGAAAAGTTTGAGTACAGTCCTAAAACTAACAAAATGTCTCCATAGTAAACTGTGGATCGAAAAAATGTCCCTGGATATATGCATAAATATATGATTATATCTAAATATATTTAGATATAATCATATTACATTACCTCTTTATAATATTATAGTATAAAGAGGTAATGTAATATGATTATATCTAAATATATTTAGATATAATCATATATTTATGCATATATCCAGGGACATTTTTTCGATCCACAGTTTACTATGGAGACATTTTGTTAGTTTTAGGACTGTACTCAAACTTTTCCTAGCTCTTGCGAATACTTCGAAGACATTTCTGACTAATATACAGCATAGTTTGGGCACATTTTTGGCTATGTCCCCAAACTATGCGCTATACATGCATATATAAACCTCTTACCTCTTTATAATATTATAGTATAAAGAGGTAATGTAATATGATTATATCTAAATATATTTAGATATAATCATATTACTAAATATATTTAGATATAATCATAATAAAAAAGTTAGGTTTATATAATTAGCGTACCTTAAAGTTTAAAATGCAATTTGTTTTGTATAGGAATTAAATATTTTTATGAAAATAAAATACAATGTTTTTTATTAATATAAAAATCTTCAAAATAAAAGCCCCCTTCGATGAGAATGCTTATTAGGAGCTCAGAAAAAAAATATATAATTGCAAAAATTATTATTTAGAGGAAGCTTAGGTTAAAACAAATTATCTACTTTTTAAGTAAAAATAAAATCAAATAGGCACACTTAATAATTAACAATAAAAAACGATGACGATGTGAAAGATGTAGTGTAATGGTTAGCGCGTGGAACTGTTACACATGTGGTTGCGGGTTCGATCCCTAGCGACCGCAACATCAATTTGGAAAAATAATGTGTATGATTTTTTATCCCTAATACAGTGGCCTCCTTCACTATTCCCATAGCACTTAACCGCACCGAAGTAAAATAATATACGATACCATAGATTCAATACTCTATATCTGCAAAAATACAATTGTTCAGGAGAGCAATAAAACTAATTCACTTGCGTATAAGATCTTTTTGAATCAATCTGTCTTCTAGAATATTATTTAAAATTAGCAACTTATTCATATATATACTTATTTTGAAATTATTTGCGTTATTTACGTCACTAATGCAGATATAGAGTTCTGAAATAAAATTTTTACATAATTTTATGATAATACTAGCAGATATGTAGTTTTGATAAATATAAAAAATATGCATTATTAGTAACAAATGACCATGTAAATCTCTCTCTATACTTTTTTTTGAAAAACAATGTTATGTGCCTTCAAACATCGACGAACACAGAATTGTTAATCAGGGATGGAAAAGTCTCATTTTATGGAAATTAATAATCCAAGAACTATTATATCCATAACTTATTCCAGAAATTAATGGTGAGTTTGGAAAAAAAATTGCAAAAAAAAATTTGCCAAAATCGAAAAAGTTTTCATTATTATATTTGTTTGCAAAATGCTAATCGCTGATTAAGTTTCTTAATTCATTTTCTGTGGCATATATCCTTTTATTCACAATCCCCCATTATTTGGAATTTTTTTCAATGCGGTGTATTTAATCCATAATCCAAGATAATTACACTAATATCTTGCCCAAAGTTTGGTGTTTAGTTTGCAAAAAAAAAAATACGAAAAAAATTTTGCGAAAAGGAAAATTTCACACCAATATATTCGTTTGCAGAATGTCAATATTTGATTAGCTCTTCTAAGCCATTTTCTACGCTTTTTCGCATTCCGCCGTTATTTAGCAGTTTTTTAAGTGCGATTTCTTAAAATTTATAATCTAGGGATTGCAAAAAAAATCACGAAAAAAAAATTACAAAAAGGAAATTTTTTGCATTAATATATTTCTTTACAGAATGTTAATCGCTGACTAAGATTTTTAATACAATTTTTGTACCATAAAGACTTTTTTCGCATTTCGCTATTATTTTGCAAATTTTCGAGTGCGGTTTTTAAATTTATAATCTAGGGACTATAATACAAATTTCATAAAACAAAGTTTGGTGGTTAGTTGCAAAAAAGAAAAAATCGCGAAAAATAAAATTTGCAAAAAGCAAAATTTTTGCATCAATACATTTGCTTGCAGAATGTAAATCGCTGATTAATTTTTTAAATTAATTTTTTGTACCATAAAGCCTCCTTCGCACTTTTGCGCTATTATTTTGCAATTTTTTAAGAGTGGTTTTTTTAAATCTTTAATCTTGGGAATATAATACCAATTTCCACACCAAAGTTTGGTTCTTAGTTTGCAAAAAAGAAATCGCGAAAATATTTTGCGAAAAGGATAATTGCATCATTATATTCATTTGCAGAATATTAATCGCCGATTGAGCTTTTAAATTATTTTATTTTTCTATCATAAAAGCTTTTTTCGCATTCCGATATTATTTTGCAATTTTTTAAGTGCGGTTTTTTTAAATTTATAATCTAGGGACTATAATGCACATCTCCTAAAATAAAGTTTGGTGGTTAGTTGCAAAAAAAAAAAAAAAAAATCCGAAAAAAGATATTCTCAAAAAACTTTTATGTATACCTTATAGAATTCAAATAATTTAAATTTATATACAGATATACCTTCTGTATTTGAAAATAAATTTGTTTGGAGATATGGGAAAATGTAAAATGTTCAAAAAAGTGGCAAAGAATGGGTATTTCGCTTCCAAATTGATATCATAGATGGATATAATATCAACAATGATTTTGCCATCAAAAACTCATTTTGGCCAAAATTGCAGATATTGAGTATTGAATATAGTGTCTCGATATATACATTTATATATATATTTATTTTTTTCTCTCTATATATAAATTAACAATTCAGTAATAACAAGTTGTAATATTTTTTTACCAACTCGCCTCAACAATGCCTATAAGGCACTAAGGCACCCCACTGTAATGGATTATTATAATGAATAAATTACAAAAAAAACTTGAAGGGTTATATAAAAAATATCTTTACTCGGGAAGTTATTTTATGCTAAATTTAGCTGTAGTTATATCAACAATTAGCCACTAATAAGACAAAAAGTTTTTTGTGAATAAGCATGTAAAAAATTGTATATTATTTAAAATACTTTTTCCTGTTTACAAAACGTATTTATTATTTCGAAAAAACATATAGTATTTCTGTAACCTACTTTTCCCCCAAATAAAACCAACATAACTCTTCTTTGTACTAATTCAAACAACAATAAGTAGTAAGACAGTGGTGGTAACAATAGAAAACAAATAATCATATCGTTCGCTGCAAGACTACAAGAAATTTTTTCTTTTTTTTTCTTTTTTGTATTCATACTAATTATGCGCAAAATCTACTTAGGAAAACTTAAAACTAGGAAAAAAAAACTATTAATCTCACCGCAAATGGGTGTGATACTACAAAGTTACTAGAGACAAAACAAGAAATGTTGCAGAAAGTAGATGATAAAAAAGGTAACCAAGATTACAGTAAAAGTCTGAATAAACTTTGATAAGGCATTGCTAAAATTCAAATATTAAATTATTGCATAAAAAAAAAGACACGACTTTTTGAAAGGATTTTTATAATAACAAATGAGTTAGTATATGTTTTGATAATAAAGTAACATGTTCTGCTGGAAAAATTTGCGAATTTAGCTTAATTTATTCCGGTTTTTTTTTTATTTTTCTTAAATCAGATTTGTTGATTTTAATATTTTTATTCAGTAAGTTCACAAAATTCCGGGACAAATTATTTTAAACAAATACGATAACTTTTTAAAAAATCGTCCACTGCATTTTTAGCTTTTGAAATCTAGTATTAATTTCGTCTTTTGCTACTCCGAAATTAATCAAATCCGCAATTTGTTTTTGAATTATTACCATATCGTTAGATCTGTCAAATCAGCAGAATAGTATTTTGTAAGATGACAAAGAAAATTGTTGGACATTTCTGATTTTGTAATTTAACTTAACAAATATTTCTAGAAATTCAGAAAACGTCGTTTCCTGACGATTTCTTTAGAAAAGAATAAAATCCGGATAATCGACATGCCTTTGAGAGATTATCTTTCACAATTTGTTGAACAAGTTGTGGGATTTTAGCATATTTATTCCTTTAATGCAATCGATTCGTTACTTAGGGTGGGTGCGAACTAGCTAAATAAAATCTAAACTAAATTCAGGTTTTCCAATATCTATGAAGTGGTAAGGGTTTTTCAAAAATGTTTCAAAAAAATTTTAAACTCTTTTATAAATTTGTATTTAGTTTAGAATTCGATATTCAGCCATTAAATGACTTTAAATATTATAAAATACTTCAAATGGAACTATTTTTAGAATATTCGAATCATTTTGATAACGTTTTTAATAATTTCAATTTATCCAAAGAATCACTTAAATGCAGAGAAAATAGCACAGTAACAATACTGTACCAATGTTAGCATCATATAATATATGAAACCTTTACGCATCTTTTAATATAGCGATCGACTCAGAATCACTTTGTGATTCGATTTAGCGACGTCCCTCCCCACGCTACAAATCCTAATTATTAAGATATTTTACTTATATCGGTCCAATAAGGAAGCTTATTTATTTTGGATAAGATTGGTTCATGTTTAGACCTAGCGCCCATATAAAGGCTCTTAAGCTTCATCCGCTACAGGTCGCAAATATAAAGATATTTAAATGAATTCGAAAGACAAATGCTGAGTTTCGTTAAAATCGGTCGATGTTTAGACCTAGTGCCTATAGGAAAGTCCTCCAAAAATTGGGAACAGGGTTTGTTGATTTTATATAGAATTGGTCCATATTTGAACCTAGCACCCATATGGACTATATTTCAGACTTTCTCTTAAATACACTTAATATTAGGCATGTTAAAAATTGCTTAATGATTTTCTAATTGTTTACCATTTTAGAGACAATTTTTGACACCATTTCCATCCATTTAAATTTCGGATCCAAACATTTGTTTCATTTCAGCCAGACTGGTGTAGGGAATCGTGTAGTCGGTATCCCCTTTACTCGTATTTTTATCTAAAATCTTTGTTTAAATCAAAAATATATATTTTTTTAAAATCGATTTGAAATTCATCTTATAGACTTCCTTACTAACTTGTTATTTTAAGTGCAGAATTTTCATTTGAGAAATATAAATAACTACAGGTGTCAACGCCCTTTTGCATATTTTACTCCATTTTAAGCTCTTAAAGTGTTTCGAGTTCAACAATGCAAACAATGTACAAGTATTTTCTTATTATGGTTAAAGAGTTAGTTGTAAAATATTGTTTATATTTTTAGCTCCATATGCATAATCACTTTTAAAATTTATAAATGGTTTATAAAACAAATTTTTCATACAAATTTCATTCAATAACCTTGTTATAAGGTTTTAAAATTATTATGCATAGGCACTTAAGTCTCCTGTGTCGTTTGTTTTCTTTTTCTTATTTTATTTGTTGGAATTGTTTGTCTAAAGTACAACATATGCTGGCTGTTTGTTATACTACCACACGTCATAAGTAGTAGTAGACATTTGTCATATCATATGTAACACAATGAAATATTTTTGTATATGATTAGCAGACATATTACTTAACTTTAGAAATAATTGTAGCTTAGTACTTGGTAGTAGTTATGGATGTAAAAAATTATAGAAAAGTAAAAATTTTCTTAAAGATCTCGCCTAAAATACTTCTTTCTATTTGTTTGTATAAATACTTCTTTCTTTGCTGAAGTATTTCAAATCGGACCGCAAATACATTTTGTTATCGAAATATGTCGACTCCAGCGCCGAGTATTTTCCAATATTCCGAAAAATGCTATTGAATAAATTTCGGAATGTATTTAGAGGAAAACTGAAGTAAATTTCTTAAGGGTTTCCCTCTACTAATAAATTAATTTGACTAATTAATTGATTTCATTACCATTGCATTCATATCAATTGTAATAAAATTATTATCGTTATAATTTTTAATTGAATTTTTTTTTTGTTTGTTCCTTTGTACACTTTTTTAAACAGAAATTAATGCGTTTTTATCCGTTTTTTTGAATCTATATTGCGGCTTGTGCTATGACACTGTTCATTCCCCTTTCTAATATATTTCCTTCCACTTGTGTAGTGCTCCAATTCCCTCAATTTCAGACTATCCAGAGTCATTTTAGTGCAAATTTTATTCGTGGTTAAGGATAAAAACTAAATTCACTACCTTAACCAAGAGTATAATTATCATCAAAATAACTCTTAATAGTATTAAAATAAGCATTCTTTTAGATAAGTTAGCCGAACTAAATTAACTAAAATTTAACTCAAATATAACTAAAATTCTGTGAATTTAACAGCTTTGATTTCTGAAACCACATATTTGTTAGTTGCTTATAAGAGTGCGGATAATTATTTATTATGGTAATTACTTATCATCATTTTTGTTTTTTTTTTTTAATGTAGCCAGTAAGCAGGTGTACAAATTTTATGGCAAATCTGTAAACTTGTATATATTGGCGTCGATTTATATCCAGAATTTTGTAATGAGATTTAGCCCATTATTGAGATTCGCATTTAAGTAATGGCTAAACTAATCGTATTTGTATTTATATATTTATATATATATTTTTTTTTAATTTGTTAAGGATTCCCTAAATTCGTTCAAGCCGAACACAACACTTTTACTTGTTATTGTTTAATATCTTTTGTTTAAATATAACAATAGTACGTGTAAATGGAACATTTTTGCAGCATTTTGTATTCAACATCTTATTGTTTCGCATTATGAAAAATCACATATGTACGAGGACATATACAGTAGACGTGAGATTCCTTTTATCTTTATTCAACAGACAATAAGAGACAAACAAAAAATCATTATAAAGGTCGCTGCACTAAGCTGCTTAAAAACTTGCTAACTTTAAACTTTTCTTATGGATTAAATACTTAAAACAAACTTTTTACTTATCTAAATTAGAGGGAGAAAAGTAGATGATATTTATACAATATATTATTAGATAATTTAATAATAAAATAAAAATCAAAAACAATTTGTTTAAGAAAAGTTTTTAATGAGAAATTTTCCATTTTGTTAAAAGCTCATTAACTTTAACTTTTGTTCTAATGTATTTATGAAATATATACTCTATTACACTCAGAAAAATGGTCAGGCAGAAACAACATTAAATTAAAGTTTATTTTCTTTCTAATTTAAATAAATCACGGCTCATCAGAATTAACTTTAGGTAAAAGTTGCGATCAGCAGAAATATTTTTCATGACTATGTATTTGGGATGTATCAGAACAATATTACGATAAAAAATAGAATTCGAATAATTTCAGAAATTAAAATTTTTGAAATCCCAAAGAGAATTTTGAAAAATCAGCTCTATTGAAGAATTCTATGTGTATTATAATATTTTTCTGAGGCATACCAAATATATAATGAAGAAAAACATTTCTACTGATCGCAACTTTCAGTTAAAGTTCATTCCACGAGGCGTGAAATATGTTTCTACATAATTCTAAAATGCAAAAACAAAATCTAAATTGTTGAATTATTAACTACCCAGCAAAAAAAAAATTGCAAGTATTGCTTTACAAACTACTTCTTTTAATGCTTCACAAGTATCCGTTAGTGTACTTTTACTGCTTTTTTAGAAGTTATTCTAAACAACTTCAAAAAATCACTTCTTTCATTGCTTCCCAAGTATCCGTTATTATATTTTTACAGCTTTTTTAGAATTCCTTCTGAACCATTTCAAAAAATCACTTCTTTCATTGCTTCCCAAGTATCCGTTATTAGATTTTTCAGCTTTTTTAGAATTACTTCTGAACCACATCCAAAAAATCACTTAAGTATTGCTTCTAAATTGCTCTAAGAGTGGTCGCAAAAAGTGATTTTGGTATCATTTGGCATTTTCAAATAGAGGGTCCCGGGTTTTTTTTTTAATTTTTTTTTATTCTATTAATTGGTTTTTTAATATTTATGATTAATTTGTTTAAATTCAATATTTTTTTAATTTTAAAATTTTTAAAAATATGTATGTATAAAAAAAAATGGCGAGAAATTGATTTTTATGTACCTGTAAAAATAGTACTGAAACCAATATTGAATTGGAGTGCACCTTTTACACTTGTTTAATAAGTACTTTTATTGAAGGGTATAAGGAACAATATCTCGCATTAGCAAAGTGGTGTTTTTATGCCAGTCAACTTTCATATCAGAGAATAGCTCAGCGGTAGAGCTCAGCGACTTGCAATCGTGAGGTCGCAAGTTCGATACCCGGTGGCGGCAATAAAAAAACTTTTGTAAAATAAAAAAAATTTTATTTTTTTTGTGAAGAATTTTTTTAAACTTTTAATCGTTCAAAAAGTATTGAAAAAATGTTAAAGTCGGAGTACTCCTCTCCTATGACAACTCAATGTTAAAAAAGAAGTACATCTAGATCATCAATTGTAGTACTTTTTCTACTGCTTCGGCATCTCTTTTTTCCACTGGGTACAATCATATTTACTTTAATAAGATTCATACTTAATTTAAATATGTTCGTAAAAAATTAGATGTTAATTCAAATATTATATAATAGTTGATTGAATTGTAATTTTTTCTCTGTGTAGCTAGCACACAATGTTAATAAAATAATCAGTTTATAGCAAAGTTGGATATCGCATCAGTTTTATAATAACGGTATTTTCCTATCATGTAGAAACCAAAACTGATATCAACGTTTTAAATCTCCAATATTTTTAGGGGCAATTGTCGTAACATTTAGTCGCTTTTAGTATCTTCTTTTTTTAAGAAAAGAAACACTCAGGAAATTCTTCCTATTAATTAACGTGTTGCTCCTTAGGAAAGGGGATGGAGAAGAAGTGAAGGGTGGTGAAAGATAAAGGGCTTCAAATATGGCAACACTGTAATTGTTCAATTTTAGAACAGTTGTTGCGCGCCATCTTATGGTGAGTTGGCGAACTTTGTTGAAGCTTTTGTTCATAGCCCTGTTATATTATTTTACTTCGGTGGGGTTAAGTGATATGGGAACACCGAAGGAGGACGCTGCAATATGTATGATGAATAGAAAAAACTCATACATATTATTATTTTTCATAAATTGATGTTGCCTTGGTTAGGGATCGAACCCGCAACCTCACATGTCCAACGCGCTAACCATTACACCACAGCGCCCTTCGTTAGAAGTAACTATTTCATTTTTAGTTATTTAGTAATGGTAATTTTCATATTTCGAAGTAAACCCAGTAGCAATGCGAATTAAAAGTGCAAAATATCAGAAGAGGCGATTAAAACTCTTTATATTGGTTTGGGTAGACAACTACCGTTATTTTAAAACTGAGGTATTATCCAACCTTGGTTTACAGTGCACCTACATACAACGTTAGCTGAAACATATGGAAGTCGTATAAGTTCTCTACATTGATTTTTTTCTTTAACTACTTATGAAGTTTCTATGAAATATGGATACATTAATAAATAAGGAGTGCAATGGAAAAAATATACACACAAATATTTACTTACAACAGTGTTGCAGATGAAAGTAAAATAAAAAAATTAAAAAAAAAACAAAAATCGGTAGAATGTGAAGAAATCGCTTTAGTTAAAAAAAGCTGCAAATTGAGATTCACTTAAAATAAAATTTTACCTAAGCAATTTTTATAGTTAGTTCCATTTTATAAGTCTTATTTGGTTTTCGGGATGCAGGCGATATTCAAAATAAAAGCAGTTTTTCTCTGTAATGCTTAGTTTTCGTGGAAAAGTGAGTTTAAAATCTAGCCTTGTAAGAAGAAATTTGGTTTTGTAACAAAAAATATTTGCAGTAGGTTGTGATCGATTAGAATTTGCGTTATGCGATGTTGGTATTTACTGTTTTACAGAGAGCCCATTATGACTTTCTTGTGCCAAAATTATTACCTTATTTTATTCAGTTATTGAGATAAAGTCGATAATGTTTGCTACAAGGTTTAAGCAATTTATATAATTTGGCTACTCGTTTTTTCCATTTAGGCCTTTAAAATAAATCGGATTCTTTTCTATTTTCAATCAACGTAACCACTGAAGGCCTGCATACATGCATTTAAATCATTCTGTGAAACATTCACTACACTTCTTGCGATTCAGAAATCTTTAACCGAAATGCAGAGAATATTAATGGAAATATAGAAATCATGAATTAAGAAAGGTGTTATAATTTCTGAATTTTAATTGTTATTTTCCGAATTTCAATTGATGATTTCTGAATTGCAAAAAGTGTAGTGAATATTTCACAGCCTATTTTAAATGCACTCATTGAGGCCTTTAATAGCCACATACTCTTTTGTTTGATAATGAGCTTATTTAATAATACGCAATACTTTTTTAATAATACTGCAGACTTTCTCCTAAATATGATACGGCATCTTTATATAGTTAACGACCGTGATTGTAGAACATCCCTACGGGAAATTTTAACATACTGTCACCGAACTGGCCCCTTTATATGAAATAGACTGGTTACTTTTACATGGCGTTGTCATTGGAGGGGGAAATTGACCCCTTGTGACATGTCACAAGACAAATCCCAGGACAGGTCCCTGAACTTTGTTTTTTATGAGAGTTCAGTAACCTGTCCTAGGATTTGTATTGTGACATGTCACAAGGGGTCAATTTCCCCCTCCTATGACAACGCCATGTAAAAGTGACCAGTCTATTTCATATAAAGGGGCCAGTTCGGTGACAGTTTGTTAAAATTTCCCGTAGGGATCCTAGAAAATTCCAGTGGTACACAAACCACTTAACATCATACTTAAATGTAGTGCTACCAGATTGACAGGTTTATTAAATCCCATCTCTTGGAATATATTTCTTCTAAAATTCCAAAATACTAAGCTAATACAATTTTTTGATAATATTTTACCAATTTTTTCCAATTTTGCCGAATTTTTCACTTTTAACTATTTTTTTTTTTTAATGTCGGTGATGTTTTTCATATTCTAACCTTTTTTACTTCTAATAAGTTTTTAATTTTAGCGAGTTTTTTTTTTTAATTTCAGCGATATTTTGTATTTTAATTTTAACCCTTATTATCCTAGACTCGTCACATGTCGACGCAACTATAAGAGCCAATATTTTCAATATAGTATTTAGTATAATAGCGCAGTAAAAAGCATAAAATTGCATACAAGTTTGGCTGCAACCACAAATAAAAATATTTAAGATTATCATTACAGTGTGGCCACATACGGATTTCAAAATCTTAATGTCGGATTTTTTTTTAGAAAACCGAAAATAATACAAAACATTTTTTTTTTTTTTTTAAATAATTCTAAAAATTGCGTATTATTTATTTATACTGATTTTTATTAACAGAACACAATAAAAATATAATTTTGAAAAAACTTGGATCCACTGAAGCATATCAGCGGGTAAACGTTACGAATCTGGTTACAAATCATTGCGCTAGAGGGCGTGTTGGGATAATAAAAAATGCAGAAAAATCTTATCTGGGTACAGGTCTTTGGCTATACCAATTTTCGTTAAAAAAATTAGCAGGATTTCTTAATTAAGGAAAATATGGGTTAAAAATTTTTTGTCATTTTACCGATTTTAGCCATTTATTGTTTTTTTTTGTTATTTTTAAATCTAAAATTTAATGAATTCATACATAATTGATTCTTGTAAGTTAAACTAGGGCGGGTAGATTTAGAAATCGCCCAAGTGACAAGGAAAATCGTATTTTAGGGATCAAAATAAGAAACTTTGCCCGAAGAACCATACCTCTAAAACGAATTCTGAATCCCCGACTTTTGATGTCCCAAATTTTAAAAAATCCCACTTTGACCCATTTAGAGTGCCCCAATCGTTTTAGAGGTATGGTTCCTCGGGCAAAGTTTCTTATTTTGATCCCTAAAATACGATTTTCCTCGTAACTTGGGCGATTTTTTTGCCTCCCTACAAATCGACCCGCCCTAAAGTTAAAGCAAATTAGTTAATCATTTATTTCACTTCTTTTGTGGTCAAAATAAAAGCCTTATTTAAAAAATTCTTAGTGGTCCTGTATTCAAGTCAAAATTAATTTGTTTAAAAAAAAAACTTTGCAGCGGTCTATAGGTACTTACATAGGCCCAGTTTAAAGTCACAGCTAAGACCGATTGTGGTCTTAAATATTATTTAATTAGGAAATTTTGTTTTAAAATTTGTAATTTAAATAAAATTAAAAAAATATTAGTTCCTCCAGATAGAATTATAAGTTTAGTATTAAATATTTCTGGTAAAAAAAATTATAAAAACTATTTTTCCAGGTTTGTTGAATATTTTTTGAAGAAATCTATTGAGCACTTCTTAGATAATTTTACTAATATATTAATAAAAATAATCAAATATATATTGTTCTATGAATTTATAATAATTTTGTTTCTCAAACCAAATAACTGAGTGTATTCATCACACGGGAGTTTTCAATAATATTGTTTGTTTATTCGCCTGTAATATTTTTCTCTATCATTAATATTGTCCGACTAACACTTTCTTCGGAAAATTAACAATATTTTCTTTATCAGATATGAGAAATGATAACTTTATTTCTTATTTAATTACAGGACACTAATTGCTTCTGAAATTACACGTAATTTGTTGTTTGCTCTCAATTAGCTACGCAGCGCTATGTGTTATAAAAAAAAGCACAGCAGACATATGAGTGATATCAAATGGGTTAAATATGCCTTGCCATACGGCAAGGTGCTGGATATTAAAATGTATTAAATAATAGACGCTATTACTTATTTCTCATTAAACGCTACGTATGTTTATTAATTTATTTTGTAGATTAATATAACAGTCTAGTAAGTCATATTTGTTGTTGTTTGACATGTTAATATGATTTATAAAACTGTTGTAAAATTCACCAAATGCCTATGTATTTGGTTATTATTATTTTATTCATATTGTTGGTTTGTTTCTTTCTTTGTGTTTTTAATAAAAGTTATATTTATTATGTCCATATAAAAAATATAATAAACTATCACTTTTACCCTTGGATGCAATCAATAAATGTTCAACAGACGGTATAATAGATCATCAATGGTCCACAAAAAAATATTCATAATTTATTATATTATGCACTTACATGCAAAAAGAATATAACATCAGGGATGGACGATGTGTAAAACTGGTTTGAAAATGTACTTTTTTCAGTGACGATGGCTTTGTTGAAAAGTTCCAAAAAGTAAATAAATATTGTAACTTAACTAAATTTGCACAGAAAACAAATAAATGTTTCATTTGTTATAGATCTCGTTGTAATTTATTCATATTTGTAGAAGCCTCAAAGCGAAATGTGTTTGGAAAAAAGTGCCGCTGTAGCAGCTAAAAATGAAAAAAAATTATTTTTTTTTATTGATATTATAAATTTAGTTTACCGCAATGATCAAATCCACATATTTAACCACATTTTCAAGTAACATTTGTTATAAAATAAATGCGAAAAAAAAATTTCCAATCTTTGAAAAATTCATAAAAAGTCCATACAATTTTTGTGTTTTAACATTTGTAAACCTGCTTTCATGTAACTCGGAACCGGTCTTGACTGAAAAATTGAATTTACGCAATATGTTAGTTAATTGTAAAAATAATTGTGAATATCAAACGGAAAAATATATACTTAAAATATTTTGTATGTAAAGACCGCTGCATTACTACAAATTCTGACTGCAGAAATTCCCTTAGTGCACATTTTCAGAAAATTTAAGCTAATTCTAAAAAAGTTTGTGATGATCGCATCTCATTCCAGGTGATCTGGCATTAATTTGGTAGACCTCGAAGTGTAGCAAATTACAGTATCTGTAAAATTCTGTTTTCAAAATGAAATTTTATAAAATGGCTCACGCACCCCACCAAAACTGCGAACATTTAAAAATCGGAAAATATTGGTATATCACTACACAACTTTTCACCAAACTTTGATATTGAGGTTAAAGACTGCGTTCGAAAAAATTGTCCATCACATACTTCAAAAAATCTGCTGAACCAGTCATTCACTTTTAAAAATAAAAACGGTTTTATTACCGCGTTTTCATTAAGATTATTATAAAACTACAAAGAAATTTTTATTATTTTTATTTTACAAAATTTTTTAATTATTCTGGTACCCCTTCCATCAGCGCTTTTATGGTATTATTAGAAACCTTTCACTTTTGGTGGAAATCTTTGATGACTTTTTTCGTTACCATAATTTCCTTTTTAACCAAAATCCACTACCTTTCAATTGGCCTGAGTTCTGGATAGTTTGGTGGATTTGCTTTTTTACTAAAATTCAACATAAATAATCTGCTAATTATATAATTTTTCTTGCAAGGTCATTTTTACCAGTTTTAACTCAATTTTTTAGAGACTGTTTTCTATTAGTGTACCAACTGAGTTAAGGTTAATAGTACCAGCTAGGGTATTAATTTAATCGATTAATCGTTCAAATAATTAATCTGGTTTTTTCTAAACCGATTATTCGAATAAAATTTAAGAATTAATCGAAAAAAAAATTTATATAAAATAATATACATACATTTGTTGTATTTTTAAAATTTTTATTTAGAAAAAGAAATAAAAATAATTAAATAATTTCCGTAACTCTTCTAGAAACCACAAAAATAAAAAATATAATAATTGAGATCATATTTTTATTTTTTCTGTAACCTCTGTCACATATTAAAATTTTATCTAAATCGAAGAGAACCACACCGCAGATCTTTTTGGTAAATTTTGCATTTTATAAAGTTGAGCCTGAATTAGCCAGACGTAAACGTAGCGCTCTGTAATATATTTAATGGGTTAAAGAATAATAGAATAATTCGTATATTAATTTCTATTTCTTTTCTATGCATTGAACACAGTTATATGCCATTTATCTACTTAAATGTTGAAAGAAATTCTGTTGAGAATTGATTTTCCCTCAACGGTTACGTACCTCTATTCCTTTATTTGATTTCAGTAACTATTTCGCAGGGAATTAAAAAAAAAACCGATGTAAATAATTTTTGTCAAAATCGTTTCTAAGGGAGTTAGATCCATTGGATTCTAAAAGCTCATACGTACATATATATGAAGATTTGTTTAGTTCTCACTAAACATTATTTGGACCTCATATAAATTAATTTTGATAATAATCTTGCTAACAATTTATTTTTAAATTTCTTTGTTTTACTTTTTATTTAAAAGTCACCTGGATATGATTATTTGTCTTTTAATGCGCCCTTTAATAATTCGAATCTTATGGCTTTCGATAATATCGTTTCCTAAAGGACATTATGAATGAAGAGTACTCACTAGACCGTACCTCAAAAAAAGTTCGCCGCACACCCTTCAATATGAAGTATTTTTGCAAGGCAATTTCAATTTTTTTTTTGCCGAACACTGGTTTCGTCGAGAGAAAAACATCGATGTATCATACTTTAAGATCCGACTGTAAATGCCAAAGATATAACGAAAAATGTAAAATGGCGACCCCTACGTTCGGCAAAAAATAACAAAAAATTTTTTTTTGAAACCTCCTTGCAAATATACTTCATATTGGAGGGTGTTCGGTGCACTTTTTTTTCTCTGTAAGGTGGTACGCTCTAGTGCTCACTACGCTTTATTACATTGAGCATTAATTATAAATAATAATTAAAGTAATTGTTAAATAAAATAATTATTAATGCTTTCGTTTTATATCAGCATTTACAAAATCCTAAATTATAAATTTGGTTATATGGAAATTAATAGCACAACTTTTCTTGATCTGTCAAAACAACAGAGTAGTATTTTGGAAGATGACAAAGGAAACTGTTATAATTCTTTGTTTTTTCTTTGAAATTTCTCCTAGACGAAAACAAGAAATTCTAATTTAGTTTAAGCTACCAAATATTTCTATAACTTCTAGAATGTCAATCCCTGAGGATTTCCTTAGGCCAGAATGAAATCTGGAGAGTTACAAGCCTGCAGCAAATTCACAATTCGTTTAAAAATTTGTCGGATTTTAGCATACTAACTTTAATAAAAATATTTAGTTTTTAAACATTTTCAAAATTTTTTAGCAATTTCGATTGATTGATTGATTAATCGCATTAAATTATTCGAATTATTCGTTATTCGAAATTTGCACATTTTAGATTGTTGAAACAATTTTTGAGCAAAATTGTTCGATTATTCGAATAACGATTAATCGACTGAGTATCCTAGTACCAGTCCATTTTTATAGGCATCGCTGACATGCACTGTTACAATTGAAAAATTAATTTAGTTCGCGCTATTTTTTTTTATTTCTTTTTTGTGTTTTACAAATTAAAATTTATAGCAATTGCAGTTGATGGTCGACAACACACAACAAATATGGTTCAAAATTAAAATAAATGTTTTCATTTTTAATAATAAATATAGATTTATTTTCACGCAAACAACAAAAAATTTTAAACTTGTAACCACAAAAAATGTTGAAATAAAACTATTTTATATTTTTAAAACATATTTGTTGGGGTAATTAATATTAAATGGTAAAGTTTTCGCATAAACAGAAAAAAAATTTTTTTAATTATTTTATCTAAAATAAGATTAAATGGGTTTATACATACAAGAATGTCTTTGATTATATTCTGTTTACGGTTGTTGCAAATTGAAACAAAGTTATAATTGTTAACAAACTTGTTTAGAAATTTCAAAAAGTTCCTTGCAGAGCCCAAAATTTTGTTATTTTGAGTCTGAAAATAATTTTGTTATTTCGCAGAATTTTTACCATAAATTACAATATCGATCAATTAAGTTTGGTGAATCACTGTGTTTTTACCCATGGCTGCAATTCAAAATACATTTTCCTGAACAACTAATTATTTGTGGTTGACTTTTCATTAATACGGCCATAATCATATAATGCTAAAATTTTATTTCGCTAATTTTCTTCAAGAAAATTATTTTCTTATATAACGTTTTTGTACATACATAACTGTGTACTAAAAAGTCGAAAATATTTATTCTGTATAATATTTCTCAGTCAAATAAATCTTCTGTAACAATTTGTTTTTTGGTCTGTGGGCATATTTGATATAAAATTTGGCTTTCTATTTCCCGTATTTATTGTTGGATTCCAAAAAAAAAAAAATATTCTTTTCCTATTTCCCGCAGTTCACTATACTTCAAAAACATTTTAATTATACACAGAAAAAATTTACAAAATTCTGTTTGTAATGTTAAACACCTTTTTTGCATAAACAAACAAAAAATTTTTTAAAAAGGCACCAACAATGGAATTTGTATATACAAATCCCTTTTTGTAACTTTTTTGTAATTTGTTAAAAATAAAATCAATTTTTTTTAACAATGTGTTTTGTAAATACAATAATTTTTTTTTGTAACTTGTTTGTATTTGTTAAAAATAAAAAAATAAAATTCAACAACGAGTTTGTTATATTAAAACAATTATTCGCTTTATGTTGTCGTATTGACAAAAACAAATACTTTTTTGAAATTTTTGTTACAATTTACAAACATTTGAGCAATTGAAAACCAAAAATAAATGATTTGTTTTTTTTTTTTTTTGTTTCAAAAAATTCTAAGGCTATTTTTTTGATATTTTTGATATAATTTACAAACATTTAATAAAAAAATTGTTAGATATCTAAGTAAAAGGCCAACAATTTTTTTTAATTACTTAAAATTTTGTGATACTTTTTTTTGTGTAAATACAACCTCTTATCATTAAATAAGGTAACAGAAGTTTAGAAGCGCGTCTAATAAAATTTCGCTCTTAATTTGATGCTTTACCAGAAACAGCTCCGCTATTCTAACTGTGATGAGATTTATAACTGTAAACCATAAAAAAAAAAATTGGAAGTAATGCTTTAAAAACTACTTCTTTCACTGCTGCACAAATATCCGTTAGTGTATTTTTACTGATTTTTTAAAAGTTATTTTGAACAACTTAAAAAAATTACTGTTCTCATTACTTCCAAAGTATCCGTTAGTATATTTTTACAGCTTTTTTAGAATTACATCTGCACAACATCCAAAAAATCACCTAACTATTGCTCCTAAAGAGTAATTTCTCTAAAAGTTATCCTAAAAAGTGATTTTGATATCATTTGGCATTTCCAAATAGAGGCTCGCGATTTCGATTACCGGCGGGACTAATATTTTTATTTTTTTTTAATTTTTTTTATTTTATTAATTTTTTTTTTATATTTATAATTAATTTGTTTAAATTCAATATTTTTAATATAAAATTTTTTAAAAATATGTATATATAAAATAACTTAAACAATATTGAATTGGAGTGCACCTTTTACAATTGTTTAATAAGTACTTTTATTGAAGAGAATAAGAAACAATATCTCGCAGTACCAAGTGGTGTTTTTATGCCAGTCAACTTTCATATCAAAGAATAGCTCAGCGGTAGAGCGCTAGACTGGCAATCGTGAGATCGCAAGTTCGATAGTTGGTGAAAAAGAGCTTCCTTTGCACTCGTTCAAACAGTACTGAAAAAATATTGAAATGGGAGTACTCCTCTCCTATGACAACTCAATGTTAAAATCACTAGTGTTCATTAGGGTGGGTCGATTTAGCAATCGATATTTTGCTATCGATTTTTCGATAGCTTTTGGCATGCGGAAAAAAACTTCCACTACAACATATCAAATAAATCATTTTCGAGGCGCCCAAATTTTAATTTTTTTACTTTTTCTCAACTTTTATTTTTAATGTTTTTTTAGTAGGTAATAAAAAAAATTGGCTGATTTAATTTTTTTTAAATATTACCTTTCCAAGGTGAAATTGTACACTAAATACGATGGCGATAGCAGTTTTTCCAAAAAAAAAAAAAAATTCTTGAGGTTTTGGACAAGTTTTTGTCGAAAAATCGATCTTTTTACGCGTTAATTTTTAAGATATTTTAGTAGGTTTGTTAAAAAAAAAAAATTCGACGATTTCAAATTTTTTAAATATATCCTATCCAAGGTAAAATTGTACGCTCTCGTAGTGCAACTTTTTTTTCCTTATGCCAAAAGCTATCGAAAAATCGATGGCACAATATCCACAAATTTTTGTCCTTACAAATCGGCCAACCCTAGTGTTCATACTAAAAAAGAATGACATCTTGATCATCAATTGTAGTGCTTTTTCTACTGCTTCGGCATTTCTTTATTGCTGGGAATATCATGTATTGTGTAAATGCACACTTCAGTGATTATTACTGCATAAAACGGTCAAATAAATTTACTACCATATTAAACAAATAATGTACAAAGCATAAATGCATCTTTTAAAATTTCACTTACTGTAAATGAAGAATCCGTATTAAAAATGTAATGTAAAAACTTAAAAATGGTGTAAGCGCCAACCTGATCCATATCCTTAACCATTTCGAAAACACAATTTTTGGACAATTGGCAATATCAATATTATTATTGCACACGTAAAACTTATTTATCATGTTTAATTAATACTCTAATATTTTTATTTAACACAGATATGAAAATACATATTGAGAGTTAAATTTAAAATGGATTAGTGTTATTTTTATAAATATATTAAATAAATTTTTATAAATACATATGTAGTGGTATAATAATAAACAAGTAAATACCACAAGATTTATATTTTGCACGAATTTAATAACAACAATGATAATAAAATACAATATAATAATAAAATAAAAAAATGAGCATTAAATCAATATGAATGGATTAGTAAAATTGGATAAAAATACAATAATATTTATGGTTATAAAAGTGTTAATAAAAATACTTGTACAAGTGGAATATAATATGCAACATAATTTAGATACCAAAAATTTTATTTTAATAGTATTAAATATTTCAACACATATTAAGTTAAATTTTTATATAATTTAGAAGAAAAAAAAACAATTTAAACAAAAACTAGGCAAAGGACATAATTTAAAGATATATTATTATACTATTTACATTAACCCCTTAAGCATGGTGTGTTTACTTTTTTTCATGTTCTGTATATAGATTTTTATATGGTAGCAGATTTTTTTTTGTAGCAGTTGTCCATGAAAAAATGCAAAGCACAAATGCAACACTAATAAAATTTTGTGCATTGCATTACTGAATTTGTTCATTAATACAATGAATATTTTCATTAAAAAGTCCCCGAAAAACGGTGTCAATCTGTCCACGTAGTGGTGTAGGGTATAACAAAAAGCGGTAAAATTGTATCTGAAATCAATTTTATATTTTCATAACCCAGCAAAATCTTTCATTACCAAATAAGTGGTTATATAATAGAAATTCATAGCTCCGCACAACTTATTTTTTGGCGTCTAAGCTCATTATTTTTGTTTGGCGTGGTCGTTTTTATAAGTAGTCGCGCTTACCCGCTCGCTTACGAAAAAATGAGAAATAAGTAGTTATGAGATTTTGAATAATAAGTGGTTACACACATGCTTACAAAAAGTTGAATTATAAGTGGTTATTCGATTGCTTACTTGATTCTTAAAAATAAGGAGTTAAGAAAATACATTCAGAAAAATTTAAGTTTTTTCTAATGTGTAATTTTAGGACTCGTCATAAAAATTTAAACATAAAACATATTTACATATAATAAATAAAAATGTATAAAATTTAACTGTGTAAAAAGTATTTATTTAAAATATTACGAGTAAGTCATTATTTTATATTTATAAACAATGAATACAATAGGCCCTTATTAGGAAGTCATTATTTTATATTATAAAATAATGCAGAAGGTAATGATATATCATTTTTGGTAATGCAGATAGTAATGAGGTGTCATTACCAATATTTTGCTGGGAAACTTAATGAATTTTTTTTTTATGAAATTATGAAAAAGTAAAATAAAAATCGAATGAAGAAATTCACAACAACAACGAATTTTCATACAGTTAAATCAATGAATCTATTTTAATGAAATTGATTAATTAATACTATGAACGAAAATTCTTTCAGTGTAGGGCTTACTCATGTAATTATTTGTAGTTAAAAAATGAGTAGTTACCAATATCACAATATTTTTGTAATTAAGTAAGTACCCAGTGTAGAAAATCGTTACCAGGTATGTGGTTATGTAACTACCATGCGCGGTTCCAGCAATTAATACAAGGGGAAAAATCATACGCCACCGTAGAAAAATACAGACTTGCTAATGGTAACTAGCTACTTTTATAATTACTTTTGTATGACAATGTCGCGCAAAGTAATGAGTTACCTATGTGCTTAACAAAAATAATCAGTCTAGAAATGGATTTTCCGAAACGACATCGTATAATAAAAATAACTAATATTGACGACGCATTATAAAAAGTAAAAATTTTAGTTTCATTACAAAACAAATTATTTGGTGAAAGATTTTACTGGGTATCGAAGAATATTGTATTGATCTATAAAAAAATTAATAGAAAATTTAATATAAGTACGAATATCATTCTAAAGGTATGGATACAAAAATATTCTTTAAAGAGTGAAGCAGAATAATACTATCAAACTTTCAAATACATATTCAATTTTTTTCACAAAAAATTGCCTAAAAGAAAAGAAAAAGCTAACGAAACTTTACGAGGGCAGTACGAAATATTCTTAGCCTGACACAGATAGGGAGGTATAAATAGAAAAAACCTTTGTACAATGGAAACTTTCATCCGTTAAATTTTATTTTGATCTGTCAGCTCATTCGCACTTCAGTGATTTTTTGTAATGCAAAAATTAGAAATTCGAGGTGTGATTAAATATTTACATAAGAAAGGTTAATTTGGACAAGAAATTCATAATTATATGATGAATGTGTTACGTGAAAGTGCTCCTTTATATCCAACAGTAAAAAGTTGGTTTGCTGAATTTAAAGGTGGTCGTACCAGCATTGAAGATGAACCACGAAGTGGACGTCCAAAAACTGCAAAAACGCCAGAAATCATAGCTAAAGTCCATGATATGGTGTTAGTGCGTGAAATATGTAATGCCATAGGCATCTCAAATGATTGAGTATATTTTATTTTGAATTAAGAATTGCAGATGAAAAAGCTTTCAGCAAGATGGGTGCCGCATTTATTAACAGTTGACCAAAAACGCATTCGAATTAAAATTTCTTATTTCTCTGATCTAGCTCCTTCTGACTTCTACTTGTTCCCAAATCTAAAAAATTTCTTGCTAGCAAACGTTTTACCTTGAATGAATATGCATCGATTATTTTGAGGAGCTTCAGGAACATTATTTTAATCAAGGGTTATATTTGCTAGAAAAACGTTGGACTAAGTGTATTGAAATTTCAGGAGATTATAATGAAAAATAAAATAATTTTAAAAATCTAGCTCTTGTTTTTCATTGTTAGGCTAAAAACATTTCGAACTGCCCTCGTAGTTTTATTTTTTTGTTTCAAGTAAAATATAACTTTTTTACTACTGAAGGCTATTTTACGGTTAGCTGGGGTTTTCTCCTTTTACAATTTTTTTAACTGCAAGTTTTGTAAAAATTCTTACATGCTGTAAATACGTATTGTCACGATGAAAAAAATAAAAAAAATATTTGGGTTAAGGCATAAATGTGTAAGACATGACATACAGCCAGACAAACTAAAAGTCAGGCAGCCAGGCAGACAGGCAGATGGATAGATAGACCAACAAATATTTATGGCAAACAGACAGCCATACTAAATACATTTTTACATTTGTATGTCAATGTATGAAATATGAAATATTTCTATAGGTAGACTTAGTTAGTGTGTGTGTATGTGTGTGTGGAAAAAATGAACATTTGACTTCCGTTTACTTATTTTTCTCCATCTCATTTTTGTTGTTGTAGTATTTTTTTTTTTCATTTCATTCTCTTACTTTGTAAACAAGACTGTTTACATACTTAACCTATTTTTTATGATATTTTTTAAGAAAAAGATAGGGAAATTATTAGATTTCCTCAGGATATTTGTTATACACATGACAACATGTCATCAAAAAAAAAATATATATATAAAATAAAAACTAAAAAACATACATTCATTGGATTGTTTGATAAATAATAAGTATAGCACTGCAGTTGATGTTTACACAAATTCAATTAAATCAGTTTAAATCAAAAGTCTAAAATTGTTAGAGACAAGTTTGCTTATTATAGAAATTTCCAACTAACATGAGTTTTTCCATATTGAAAAATATATATTTTTGTAATGATATTCTGGACATTGCAGTTGTAGCAAGATTGCTACTGCTCTAGAAAGGTGGAACCGACTATTCGATGTAAGAATAATAACATTGCTTTCGTTTTATTTAAACACAAGAATATCCCAGCAAAAACAGAGATGCCGAAGCAGTAGAAAAAGCACTACAATTGATGATCTAGATGTACTTCTTTTTTGACATAAACATTAATGATTTTAACATTGAGTTGTCATAAGAGAGGAGTATTCCTACTTTATCATTTTTTTAGTACTTTTTGAATGAGTGCAAAAGAAGCTCTTTTTCACGAATTAAAAGTTAAAAAAAAAAAATTCTTCACAAAAATTTTTTTTTTTATAATAAAGTGTTGTTTTTTCAAACGCGTCATATAGACCAAATGCAATTAATATTGTAATTAATATGCATTTTTATTCATTTTAATTAAGTAGGTTTGAGGTTAACACTTTTTCAAAGTTATAGACACATTATTAATTTGCAAGGCAGACTAGATCTACTTTCTGCCTTTCTGGACAGGCTTCATCAGTGATTTCCCATCAAAATGTATAATTGTTTATATTTTATTGTCAGACTTTCTCTATGTGATAATTTTTCAATAACCCGTCGGATACAGGAATCTAACCTGTGCCTATTCGTACATTACAAACATAACTATAACATCTTAGCGATCTCACCCAAGTAAGGCCTTGAATCCTTTCAATCCTTAAGGCCTTTCTTTCCTCTTCAGCTTTCTGTTATAGTTGTTACTCAGAAGTGATCAAACACAGACACATACAAACATTTATTTTTGGATTTTTGTTTATTTTCCCATCTCCTCCGTGTCTCTTTTTTCACAAATGTTTTTTTTTTATTAAAAAAAGCAAGATTTTGTGAAAACCTATTTTTGGCCACCTATTTTTTGCTTTTACAATACTGTCAACGTTGTTAATACCACGTTCTGTCGACGCAAAATCGATCTTTGCCAACGGTTTGCCAAAATTTTGCTGATAGTATTTTTCTGCTTTGGTATTGTTTTTTTTTTCTGCCAAAAAAAAAACTATGTAATAAATGCCGATTGAATTTGGGCATTTTGATAAAATACATCATTTGAAGGATATTAAAAATTTTCAACAAAAATTGCTTTCTGCGTCCTTTCTTCTCAAAAAACACAAGAGAAAGCTATTATTTTTTCTCTAAAAAATTCTTAGCGTCATATTTTTTTTTTTTTTTTTGAGCAATGTGTTTTGTGTGCGTGGTATATTTGAATGAGGGGCAAATACGCACACACTTAACTATAACAAAAATACAGATGTTTTTGTGGATTGTTTAATAAAAATAACTATCAAAAGTATTGTAAATTTCTTCCCCAAGTAAGAAAATTGCATCTAAAATAACTACAACCGCATTACTACACAAATAACTGTAAAACTTTTCTGATTGTGCAACATCACAGTATGAAAGTTTTTTTTTTCAGTTTTAATTTTATTGTCTTTATTTGGTGTTATTTAAATGAAATTTTCGTGAACATTGTAAGGATTAATATTTATCAAACAGCCCATCCTAATGTAAACGTAGCAGTTATAAAATCCGACTTAATAAATGACAGACTGAATGACAAACTTATTATTTATGAATATTAAATTTAGAAAAACAAAGATTTAAATATTGAAATATGTATGTATTTGTAAATGAAGTAAACAGTTCCATGTAAAACCATTAACAAACTCGTATAAAACAAAAACTTTTTTCAAATTTATGAAAATAAGAAAATATACTATAAGCTGATTTATAACCGTTAACTTATCTCAAAATAAGTCTAAGCCTAACCATTATTCTTATTATTAATGTTATGTTTATATGAAAATATACACGTAGAGAAAAAATATAGTTGAAGATGATTGGTAAAATGGTTTTTGCTGATCATATTGTAATCACTGATGATGAGATTATCATCATTTCATCAATCATAACACGATGTCCTTAAACGATCATAACATTTTGTTCAAATGTCTGCTTGTATGTGTTTAAGTTAAGCTCCGGTTTCCACATATGAATACGACTCATAAATGTTCCTGTTGTAGAATGATATTTTATTACATTATTTTTTATATTTTCCTAAAAAACAATGGTTTTGCAAGAGTATTTATCTAGGTATACTCAGGTGGATAGAAAATTGCAAACTCTATTATTGGGCTTAATAAGTTGTTGTAATAACATTTTTTATATATATTTACAATTGAACAATATGAAGTTTCCTTAAAAAATGAAAGAAAAATGTTTTTGAAATGGAAATTTAAAAGCTCGGGTTTTATAATCCACCCTAATGTATGCAAAATTATTTTATTGTAACAATATCTCTATTGTCTATTGTTGGTTAACTAGTTCTATTTTCCTGTATAAAATGTAAAAAATATGTTTATGAAAATTTTAATAAATATGTACAAATAAGTACTACAAAATCAGCAATTACTGTGACCTATTTTTAACCCTTGTGAAATCAACCACCTGTATTAAAACTACATACTCATAGTAGAGTAACCCTTTTGTATGGGCTAACAAAAAAAATGCATGATTCTCCCATACCCAGGAAACAGTCCCAGTTGTGGCCACCGAATTTGTGGCCAAACGAATTCATGCGGTCACGACAACTGTCTTTATACTTAATAAACTACATTTTGGGTCATGAAAGCCAATATTGAGTTGCCTAATTCAATATTATATTCGAAATAAATATTATTATATTTCACAGAATTTTATTGAAACTATTGGCCATTCAGATTCACAGTTCACACTCTTATCCATTCCACTACAACTACTTTTAATTTTCTTTGTTATATTTTCTCTTTAAAGATACACCCAGGAAAAAGATTGGTTGGAATTCGATCAAAACCATTAAAATGAAGTTAACAGGACGTTATTTTATTTGCAGTTGCCTATAAGTGAATACTACACCAAAAATATTTTACTAGATATTAAAAAGAGGGAAAATGAATTAAAAAACAATCCTATTAACAAATTATTGGTATCTCCAATCAATTTTAAAATTAGTATTAGTTTAGTAATTCTATGCAGTAGAAGCAGCCATTTATTTAGTGTATATGCAAGAAAATTGGTTTTACCGATAACCTTTATTAAAAAAATTTCAATATTCGAAAGTGGTAACTACAAATACGGGTATCCTAATCAAATATGACCATAAAGTCGAGTTTCTGTAGAACCAACCGAATTGTGGATTGTATTGATAACACACACAACTATTGATTGGTATTGGAAAACGAATTTTTTACTATATTTGTTTTCCAAGCAAAACATATAAATTCAAAATTAGACTTCAAAATTATTAAGTGTTTGTGGTGTAGTCGGTAGAGAGTTGGCCTACTACGCCGTATTTCCGAGTTCAAATCCCGGACAAGACAAAAATTTAAATGTTTTTTTTTTAATTAAACTAAAATATTCATATGTATAAACAGTAAATATGGCTAAGAAAATTAAAAGTAGTTGTGGTGCAATGGTTAAGAGTGTGAACTATTAACCTGAATGGCCGGGTTCAATACCAGAAAATTCAAAAAAAAGTTTTTTAATTTCAATAAAATTTTGTGGAACATAATAATATTTATGTGGAACATAATATTGTATAAGACAACCGAATATTGGCTTTCACGACGAAAAATATAATTTAATATAAAGATAGTTGTCGTAACCGCACGAATTCGATTGGCAACAAATTCGGTGGCCACAACTGAGACTGTTTTCTGGGTGTATGAATATTTTATTCTAACTGGAAGAAAATATCTAAATTTTTGTCTTTGGAAATTCAGCGTACTAGGCTACTTCTCTACCCACTACACCACAAATACTTATGAATTTTAGTGTCCAATTTTGAATTTATATGTTTACATTAGTTTCGTCTGTTATTAATACAATCCACAATTGCGTTGGTTCTACTGAAGCTCTAATTTAAGGTCATATTTTGTTAGGATACCCGTGTTTCTAGTAACTATTTATATCCAACAAATGCATGATTGCATCCACTGTACACAATTACTAAAGGGATTCTAGTTTTAAAGTTTGTTGGAAATACCTATGATTGGATAACAGGATTGTCTTTTTATTCTTTTTCTCAATTTTCAATTCCGAATGAAATATTTTTGGTATAGTACTCAATTATAGGCAACAGTAAATTTTGATATTTGTAATTCCAAAATCTGTTATAACCATTGACATCAATTATATAATTCCGAATAAATTTATAGAATACCTTACAGGAACAGTCGAGCCATAATTTGTGCTCCTTTTGGGTACAACCTAAATTGGGTTGAATGTAGAACGAATCGGAAGGTGGTACGATTCCATGTACCATTTTATACCAAAGAATAAATAAAGAAAATAAACAGCAGGAAAGTGAGCAAGTGGATTCTTTTTTTTTTGCTAGAATTAATACTAGTTGATTAAAGAACAAACTTATATAAATCCCGGGCAAAAAATCACTTCAGTATGTTGTAATTCGATTTAGACTCAATATATTTAGGCTCACAGAGGACCTTTCTATGGCCACTAGGCCAAAACATGTACTTATTTTAATAAAGAAGATGTTCTTGAGTTACTACAAACTTATGTACCAAAGTTCGTCGAATTATCTTCGGTATAGGGAACTAAAAATTGATTATACAAATCGTTCATTTTACATGAATAGATAGACGGACGGATGGACATCACTAAATGATTTTTAGTAGTTACAAACATCAGCATAAACTTTTAGCATACCGACCTTTGAGTGTACTAATCTATTAAAAATCACTTTAAGATTCGATTCGACTCTGTCCGTCCTTCTGTGAGGCTCTCTGTCCATGTATTATTGTGCAAATATTAAAATATTTCGAAAGAATTCGGTACACCGCCTTATATCGGCATAAGGATAAAATCTATTGATTTTGATTATAAATGGGCCATGTGTAGGCCTAGTGGTCATATAAAAGGTCCCACAAATATTGGCGCTTACATTTCCCCGCACAGTAGAAGTCACAAATATAAAGATATTTTAATGGAATTTGGTAGACTGGGCCCAAAGACAATCCGAAAAATGGTTGATCTGGTTAATATAATTTTATATAATTAATTATCTTGTGATATAATCATATAAAAATATATGTTTCACAATACTCGACAAGTTATAATTGTATAAAATCATAAATGATTGTATAAAAATCATATATGAATATATAAAAATAATTTTTACTAGGTTAAGATTAAAACTCTGAAACACTTGATCATATATTTATTATGCATGAATGCGTAATTGAAAGGACTACTTAAGGGGGGTAAATACTGTAACAACAGAATTTTAAGAAGCATTTTCAAACGGTTGTGAAAAATTCAAATAACAATATTTTTACTATGTTTTTTTTAAATATATATTATTGTAGTATTTTTAAAAAATATTGTTTTAAATTTCGCCAATCAAAATCGGCAGGGTTGCCACTTCATTATTAAAAAAGGCAAATTTATCTGTACAGGCCACTGTACAGATAAATTCTCTAGTTCTTATCGTGACCCGATTTTTATTTAAAAAATTTTTTTTTAACAAATTTGCCACACAAACTTGAAAATTTCAAAAAAGGCTCTTGCCTTTTTACTTGGGAATATAAAATTTATTTGACCGAAATTCAAAAAAGGGCCAAGGTAAGGGCTACAGTTTTTTGTTGACTATGAAAGAAAGAAACCGGATCGAAATCGGTTAACCTACCTTGGCTGTACAGTGGCAGCCGATTTGGAACTCACGGTTGTGAGAAAAACGCGTTTGAAACCTATAGTTAATTTTAAGCTAATAAAACAGAAAAATTTCAAAAAATTGTGAATGAAGAAAAGTTATAAATCCTAGCTTAATACATATCCACCAAATTTGGGACGAATCGGTTAATGGGTATTCGATATAGTAGGCCTAATAGTCTTAAAAACGATGGAAGATAATTATTATACATAATGCTACTCATATTATTTTATAAAAATTCTATAATTTTGTATGTTTTTTTTTAGTTTATTTCGTATTTTTCCCCCATTTTTATATATATTAATTACTTTTATAACTTATATTAAGCCACCAGCACCTGCCCCATATGACGTGTTTTCAACATCCATCAAGCAATCGTCATTGGATTTTCTTTGAAAACTGCGTACAATTCTTACATCTTTTGATGTAGTTTTTCTCTTTTTCTTCTGCCCTGATATAAGGTATGCCATTTCTAATGAAAACAAGTTAATAAAAATGGGAACAAAAAGTGTTACACACAAATTTACCAAATAGAGTATTACTTTGGGACTAAAATATATTTTACAAAAAAAAAAACATGTAGAAATTTAATTTCTTCGAATTTTTATTGAAATTTTCGGAGCATATAGAGAAAAATATGCTCCACCCAAAGCATATAGAGGGAAATATACTCCATTCCTAGAGTCGTTTTATTAAAAACTTTAAAAAAAATTGAATTCTGTATTTGTATTGAGTTTTTATTGGTATTTTTTTTATATACTTCTTACACCACTTGCAATTTTTGTACTGGTGTCAGCCAATGTCTTTCTTTT
The DNA here is from genome assembly GCA_949987735.1 of Leucophora obtusa. Taxonomy (NCBI): domain Eukaryota; kingdom Metazoa; phylum Arthropoda; class Insecta; order Diptera; family Anthomyiidae; genus Leucophora; species Leucophora obtusa. The sequence continues at coordinate 207,898,780 of OX465298.1, forward strand.
TTGCATTTTATTATTATAGGATCGTCCATAAAAATTAAGCACTCCTAGATTTTTTGTACCAACTAATAATTCTGCTAAAGCAAATAAGTCGATATATTTTTTTTTATTTTTTTATTGTTGTAATACAATAAGCTTTTAAAGCCAAATACGTACAGTATACTTCATAAACTTAAAAATAAATAAACAAGACTTCTAGAACCTAGTGTAGAAAAATTTTATAAAAAAAATATTTTTTTAATGTAAAAATTTTTTAAATAAAATTGTCTCGTACGGGAATCGAACCTGGGACTCCAGACTACCAGTCTGTAGCTATACCATCTGAGCTATCTCGACATGTAATATTTGATAGATAAAAACCTAATTGATTTTCGGCTTACCCGCCAACACACAAAAAATCAAAAAATATGTGGTTACATATATCATTACCAGTGTTGAAAAAATATTGAGTCTAAAGATAGATTTCAAAAAAAAATTTACAAAAAAAATCTGGAACATTACTTTTTTTTAAATAATGATAAAAATAAGTCAATATTGGTAATACATTATTTTTTATTTTGAAATAATGAAAAAAGTAAGTTATTAGTAACTCATTATGATATCTTTTAAAATAATGCAGAAAGTAAGTCGGTGTCATTACTGGTGGTCCAAAAAATAATGATATGTCATTACCGTTTCTACACTGGGAATTAAATATAATAATATATACAATAAAAAATACTAAGTCCTTTCTAACAGATAGCAAAAAATAATATATATTAAATAGTATACCTCAAATTTTTGGGAAATAGTTCATCTGGCCTATAGAATTCGATATAAGTTGTTCAATAATCTGGTGCTTTCTCTCAGATCTAAAAAAAACAAACTAGAACGTAAATAATTAGATACACCATATCTAATAACCTTATAAAAAAATATTAGATTACGATATTTTAATTATTTTTAATAAGGAACAACCCAAAAAGTCCTTTATAGCACCAACAATATGATCGCGGTATCCAAACTGCACAATTCTCATAACAATGTTCCCAAGTTTATCTATATTATACCCGAGTGTACAAATATCAACCTCAAGGCAATAATTTACGTAAGTCATCAATAAAGTGTGAGAAATTGTACACCCAGAAAACAGATTCTGTTCTGACAAACCCGGTTGTTGCCAATCGAATGGTTCAGTTTCATCAAATGAATTTTTCGGTTGCGGCTACCGAATTATTCTTGATGCAACTGAGACTCCGTTGCCACAGTCAAATTAGTCCTGTCTCAATTGGCTTTCTGTTGCCACAACTGAAAAATTCTGCTACCACAACTGAACCATGCGATTGGCTACAAATGCGGTTATCAGAACTGAATCTGTTTTTGGGTGTATATTTTTAAGAAAATAGCAAGATATTCTTTAAAAGAGTTTATTTTATATAAGCGTATTGTTTAAAAAATATTGTCACCAAAAATATCATTTTAACTTGAATTTATCAAATTACCCAGCAAAACCTTTCATTACCATGTAATGAGTTTTAGGTATTGAAATCTTAAGTGTTCACTAGTTACCTTTTAATTACTAAACTACTTATTAAACTGATGTTAGCTGTAAGTAGTTTATCAGCTGTTCTATAAATAGATGTTGAATATAGATTTAAAAAAATATAAAAATTTAAAAACCAATAGGAGCTGACACGTATTGATCAGCGTACCCCACGATTGTCAGGCAAACACTCTAACCATTAGACCACGATATCACTATGATTTTTATTGCTTTAACTTATGTACACATTTATTGTGTCAACTGTTATACATGTCTATTTTTCACAAAACTTGTTGTTATTAAATACTGCTTAATGAACATCAACATTTCTATAAATAGATGTTTAATATAAATTACAAAAAAAAAAACAACAATGGAAGCTAACACGAGTTGAGCAGCGATCCTCATGTCTGTCAGGCAAAAACTATAACCACTAGGCTACGCCATAGTTATGGTTTTTAATGATTTAAAACATCCCAGCAAAACCTTGGTAATGGGTTGGACCTTTTTCACGCATTGCCTGGCAATGGGTACACCTTTACCCTTGGTTTTACTAAGAAACTTAGAGTAATACGTTACTAATATTGTGATACATCAATACTTATATGGGAGGTATGAAATAATGAGTTACCGATATAGAGATATATCACTACTTACTTGGAGGCTTTAAAATAATATATTACTGATATTGTGTTATATAATAAGGGTAAAAATAATAAGTTCTTGGTATTGCATTATATAACTACTTATTATGCGAAAGCACGATTTAATAAAAATTTATAATCTAATTGCATTGCTCGGATCGGTGTACTTTTAAACAAAGTCATTACTGGTAACGCCTGATTTTATTCTCTATATGTAACCAATGAAATATGTATTAATGTGTAACGACTTATTTCACTCCATACAAGTATGTACTTATTTTAGCTAACTAGTGAATTTAATATTACAAGTAACGAATTATTTCAGTACTTCCTTCGTAATCACTTATTTTAGCCTATACCGGTACGATTTAGGCAACCATTTACCCCCAATGACACCCCCATGTTAAAATAATGTGTTATGCGACCAAAGTGTAAGTAGTTACAATTTTTGGTTTCTTATTCCATTTCCCTTTACCTGGTAATAGAAGGTTTTGCTGGGATATATTATTGGTTTCAGCTATTGTGAAATAGTAATGTGTGGGGTATAATTATCGGTAACTCATTACATTCAGTTTAAAAGTAATTCAACGGGTAATGAGATATGAGATCTAAGTAATGCATGTAGTAATGACCAGTCATTACCAAAGTTTTGCTGGGTATATAAACGACTTTGTCATCCAGATTGAAATAGGTTAAACAAACCAATTAAGGAACTTTGAAGGTTTTTATGTCGCAAAATGTCAAAAGTAAAATCGACAAAACTGTTGCTACGTTCAAATAACACTTTTTTTTATAAAGCTTTTAGTGCATGTAGTTATTATACTTAAATTCTAAAAAAAAAATGTTACAGAAAAATATATAAGAAAAGAAGCAAAAATGAGGTTAGTAGCATTATGTTTAGAACAGATACTTGAAGCAAATTGTAGCTTTAAAGGATTTGGAAAAATACTCGTACTAAACATTAAGTAAAGTCAACCATTTTGACAGTTACAAAAAAAGTAATAATAATAATAATAATACAGGTGGTTAACGTGAAAAAGTGAAAAAATATCTGCACGTATAAAAATTGTTTAAAAACTAAAAAAATGTAACATGCATATAAAAGAAAACAGTTTGACATTTAAAAGATAATAAGAAAAACGCTTGAAAGTAAATAATAAGGAATGCCAATTTTATTTAATATAAATAATTTAATTCATATTTTTTTTTTTGTTAAGGTTTTAAAAAAGTAAAATTTTAGCCATTAAATCTTTCTTATCACTTGCGGAACTAAAGTGAATTTTGTCTGAAATAACACAAAAATATTCTGAAGAGCTTTAGAAAATAATCCCTCAAATCACAAGTAATTTTTTCTACACACACTTAGGCACGCTCCCGTGAGTATAGTAGAACATCACTCACGATCACGAAAACCAACAAAGTTACACAAAAAATTTGCTGAAAATCGAAACTCACACCCAGAAAACAGTCTCAGTTGTGGCCACCGAATTTGTTGCCAATCAAATTCGTGTGGTTATGACAACTATATTTATATTAAATTATATTTTTCATCATAAAAGCCAATATTCGGTTGTCTAATTCAATATTATGTTCTACAAAATTTTATTGAAATAAAAAAACTTTTTATGAATTTTCTGGTATTGAACCCGGCAATTCAGGTTAATAGTTCACACTCTTACCCACTGCACCACAACTAGTTCCAGTTCCAGCCGGTTTCACTTTGGAGCTAAAGAAGTGGTTGCTTTTGGTACAATTTCAAACAAAAATAATCGGTGTTAGAATCGACAACCGATTCTTTGGAACAGAAAATTTTCCTGGGATGTTTTGCAAAAATAGTAAAAAAAATTCATTTATCAATACCAATGAATAGTTGTGTTTGTTATCAATACAATCCACAATTCGGTTGGTTCTACAGAAACTCGATTTTAAGGTCATATTTTATTTGTAGTTATTGATTGGATATAGAAAATATTCAATTTATTACAGATTCTCTAGGCCATTAATATGTCAAAGACCACTTAACTACCCAGTGTATACAATTATTACAAGATATGTGGTTTTATAACTACATACCTGATAATGGTAACCAGTTTCTTATTAAAGGTAATATATATGTTACCTTACGCTTACTAGTACTGACAAAAAAAGTTTTATAAAAAAAAATATTTTTATTGTAATTTTCTTTAATAAATTTGCTCGTGCTGGGAACCGAACCTGGAACTGCAGGTTGTCAGCTATAGCTCTACCATTCTAGCTATCTCGACTTGTTATATTTGATAGAAAATATATAATTGATCTCCTGGGAAAAAGTATGCTTATGAGCCAACATACAAAAATAAAAAAATATGTGGTTTATATGTCCCTACAAGGGTTGAAAAAATGTTGTATCTAAAAATAGGTTTGTTTTGAAATAATGGAAAAAGTATTTAGTTATTAGTGATTCATTATTACATTTAATTAATGCAGAAAGTAAGTCGGTGTCATTACTGGCAGTCCAAAAATAATGGTATGTCTTTGCAGTTTCCACACTGGGTATGTAATCCAAAAACACATTTTATTTTTTATAAAATTTTCAAATGTTTTTTTTATTTTTTAATTCTATAGATCAAAAATACTCACATACTATTTGTTTACTCGAGGGCAGCCTTTACCCATACCTCGGTAAGGTAAAAAAAAATTTAAAAAGAAATAAAATCTTTTGCTATAATTTGGTCGTTACGTATACCATTACGTTAGGTTGAATAGGAGCCCGCAAGAAAGAGGACTTCGCTCGAAAGACGCAAGGCGCATTTCGATTCTCTCTGTCAAGGTCGTCGAAGAACCTTCTTCTCTTCTCTTTGTTATATCGCCGCTTCCTCAGTCCCGGAGAATTACAAAGCAGATGCTGCACTGTCTCAGTTGCTGAGATTCAATTAGCAAAAGTCATATTATTTTGACCCATTATGTTGACAATGGTTGAAAATAAACAGATTTTCTTTATTATTTTTTTTCGAATTCGGTAGCCACAAAAATATAAGTACTGGCCGTCAAGTATATTTCTCCAGCTAGATTCGGGAATCGACCCTATGAACTACATGGCACTGAGTCTACTTAAGTTGTTGAATTTTTTTTTCAAATTTTCTTTAAAAATTTTTTAGTTAAATTGTAACGTCGCAAATTACCACTCCAATTTGGCTACTTACATAATTGAAATTTAATTCAGTGTGAACGCACTTTATCGATAATATTTATTTTTATGCAGTGTGAATACGATACAGGTACTGCTTATATTCTTTATATGGGTTCGTATGTATGTTGTATACGTACTGCATACCAGTTAGTTTGTGTGGATGTTAAAGCACACACTATTGTTTATTGTTTTATACATTTTTGTGCTTTGCTTTTTAGCCACATATAATTCTCATTTGGTTAATTTTTTAATTCAAATAAGTAGTTCAAGTTGCTACACACTCGGGGTGGTCAAAAGCTAACTGCCATAGCCCGATTCTTTGCCAGTAACGAGCTAATTTTTGGAAAGACGATAGACTTCGGTTGGTTGTCTCATAAATAATTTCACAGCCTTCGCGGTCTGTTCTAATATCACAGCCTTCGCGGTCTGTTCTAATATCACAGCCTTCGCGGTCTGTTCTAATATCACAGCCTTCGCGGTCTGTTCTAATATCACAGCCTTCGCAGTCTGTTCTAATATCACAGCCTTCGCGGTCTGTTCTAATATCACAGCCTTCGCGGTCTGTTCTAATATCGCAGCCTTCGCGGTCTGTTCTAATATCGCAGCCTTCGCGGTCTGTTCTATTGATCACCACTGCCTAGGTGATTGGGATTATATGCGACTCCGCAGAGGAGGTCGCCAACCCGAGGATACCTATACCCGAGTCTGAAACGACTACCTGCCGAGCACATAACCGAGTCGGAAGACGACTACCTGCCGACACCCAACCGAGTCGAACGACGACTACCTGCCGAGCATAACCGAGTCGGATTACGTGTAGGGAACTAGTCCTGTACTAGTTCCAGGGGTTTGTTGCAGCGCTACTGGAGGGCCTCTTGAGGATCGCAGTAGTGCTGGTAAGTCAAAGAAAGACGTCGCGTTTTGATTTAAATTAAAGAATGTCCCTTTATTCAATTTACTCTGGTATTTATACTACTCATCAGAAGTTGACATAACGTCCAGAACTTCTTCTCTAAGAGAGATTTACTAAAATCACTCAATAACTTATTGATCTACTATTGTCATTGATTGGGCGGAGTCTTTCTCTGATCCCATTATTTTCAATAATTGTTTGGAGTTTCCCCAAACTCACTCAAAAATACTCTACTTTTCGTACTCTAGTTCATGTGCTACTCAATATATAGCTATGTGTGTGGCCGTATATTCTACTCTAGTGTTTATTCCAACTACCACACATATTTGTCATAAGTGGGTCGCTAAGTTAATGCACTCGTCAAGTGCATTAGCCGCATACCAAAAAGGATCTCATATTTCTTTGTTAATCAAAGAAATTCGACCGTCCAATGAATGACAATACTTGTGTGCATGCATTGTGTGGTTTGTCTACATTACTCACACGCTATGCTATGCACACACTAAACTAATTTATACCCTATGTTATGTATACACTACATACGACTACCTGAACCTGAAGCCGAAGTTCGTATTGCCGACGGATAATTCTCCGAACCGAATAAACCCGAGTGAATCAACAAGGTGTTGCCATTTGTGAAATGTATTGTATTTGAATTTAATTAATTAATAAAGATAATATTATAAACATTGAAAAGGAAAAATCGATTGTGTTTTTACTTAAGGTTTACGGGTCCTCAAGTAGACCCTGGACGCGACTGGACTACCTCAGCCGACGACAAAACCCTGTTATAAAATTGCAAAACATATAAGTGATTTATCTGCAATTAAATAACAAATGTTGCAACATTTTCTTTTGTTAGGATCTCTACATAACATGGAAGTAAGCGTATTTTTTTCGTTGTGCATATACAACTAAAAAGACACGAAAATACTTAAATAATTTAATTGTGTTGTTGCAATTCAAGTAAATTTTCTTTATATACTCTTTTGAAAAGGTAACACTGCATTTTTGTGTATACGTGCACGAAAAATACAAATTAACCATTTTGCTGCGTAAGAGAATATAAAATATGGAAATATTTTGCAAAGAATCAATCACTTTTTTTTCAATTTAACTTTGTGATTTAGTTGGAAGTTGCAAAACTTCCAGATCTGTATATTTGGGTACTTCGAATAAATTAAAAATGTTCGCAGTGAGCGATATTAATTTTGAATTTGATTGTATAATTCGGTGGTTAAAAACGGAGATCCTCATGCTTTGTTCAGATTTTACTACTTACATCTTTTTACTACGATTTTTATTATAGTAATATATAGTTAGCAAATATTTTTTTGCAATCATTAAATTATTTTTCCTGTTATTTAGTTTATTTGCTTTCAAGCACCATAAGTTGTTTCGATTTCAACTCCAAATAAAAAGCGATATTTTCACGACAATGAGGTTCACGTGAAAGTGTAGACTTTGGTTTCACGCAAATTTAGTATACAAGACTATTATTTTTCTTGTGAAAAAGTGACATTTTGTGTTTATTGTGATTGTGTCTTTCTAATAAAATAAAAAATTGTCAATTTTTATAATTTATATGAACGTTTGAGACCTTTTAATTTCTAGAGAAATTTTTTCACGTGAAAAACAACTTACGGTGCTTTAGTAAACAAATAATGTTTTGCTACTTTATTTTATTTTATTTTATTATGGTGTATTGAAATTTTAACATTGACAGCCTTCTACATATTTTTCTTCTAGAATAGTTTATAAAATGTAGATGTAGAGTTTGGGAATTCAATAAAAAATTTATAAACACATCAGTTTTAGTGTGGCACAAAGTTAAAGATATGTCATTTAAATTATATATAAATTTGAATATATTTTTGAGGGTTCTTATTATGTGAGTCAAGAATTATTCTAACAAAATACATGTATAAAATTAAAGTAACTTTAAATTTAGCACGTCGGCAGACGAAGAGTACCGCTTTACATTAATTGACATATCAGAAATATTTGGTATGAAGCAATGAAACTTTTGCGTTCCAGTTATAGTTTTGACATTATTATATCTGTTTTGAATTCGTCGCTCCATGGCATCGTGTTCTTTTTGAGTGCATAAAACTGTGTTAATGGCAATTTCCTTGCTTTGAATCCACGAAAACAAATGTTGTACATTTAAGATCTGGTCAGTATATGGCCTTTGCAAACTTGCCTTAGTCGCCATGCGTTTTAGGGTTCCCCCTAACGCATCGCATGGGCCCTTACCGTGGGACGTCGCAAAAAAGTGCCACTCGACCTTGCAGTTTTGTTCTTCTTCAATTATGCAAAGATTGTAAAAATTTTTTTTATTCTTGTACTGAGAAGCCGCGCCGTCTGAGAAAAACGTTACTTTGTCGATTGCATCGAATTTTGATCTTAAGAATTCAAACAGTTTCATTTGAAATAAATAAACGGACACATAATTATGAGCTAAACTCTCCGCGACAACAACAAGGCTTACGGTCTGTAGTTCGTTATCTTCGTTTTTGAAATAAATGCAAAAAGGATGCACCGTGCACTGGTCGTTTGCCCAGTGATAAGCCTGAATTTCATCCTGAACGAGAAAAGTGTAATTCTCGGCAAAGTCGCTTATCACAATGAATTCATTTTGGGCTAATTTCTCCTTACTTTCCTTTAGAAATTTCGATTGCATCTCGGATATGAAATGGTGCGCCTTCAGTTCATTCAACTTGAATCCGAATTCCTCGATGAATTCCGGAATCTGCTTTACCACGGTCTCAAGGGAACATCTGCCGCTGCTAATTATCCACTGTTTGAAATGCACCTCCTGAATTAACAGCTGTTCAAACTTGTCCGCCAAATATTGCTCTAGCTCGTCAATCTTCGGACAATTGTCGCATTTGGACAGATGACAATTTTCCGTGGGGTATGCGCACAACGACTTCGACAGGAGGTCCCTATATGTTTCAATTTCACCGTGAAATACTTTCAATTTCTTGCATGGAAAGAACATTAATTTGATGTTTTGATGAAACATGCAAACGCAGACTGAATGCGTTCCGTGCCTGTCTAATGCCAGCACGCATTCTTTTGGTCGTAGGATGGCAAACTTAGAAAATCCCACTTTTTCTGCTGGGTATTTCTCTTTGAACTGATGGTATGCTTCGGATAGATTACATAATAATAATCTGCGCTGCTTGTGTACTTTTTCTCCATCTTCACGTGTGATAACATAGTCACGTGTACCTGGGCAGGCGCGCTGTTGTCATCATTGCAGTAAAAATCTTGAATCAATTTCACCGTTGCTTCGCTGAGGGTCCTTGAGCCAAATTTCTTGGTGGGAGTCGCCAATATGCCCTTCTGTCGAACTAATTCTTTGCTTCTTCTCGCGATGTAAAAAGATGTTTGAAACTGTTCAGAAATCTTGCGTATAGACCATGATTGAGGCAGCACAGATAAAATAAGATATTTCTCCGGAAAAGTGGTCGCTAAATTGAATTTTCTTTTCAACTGCTCAATCATTTGTTTGCCGTCATCAACGTCATCTGCTTGACTGCATTCGTTATCAGAGCCTTCATCAAATATTGTCGCGATTGCACTCATAACCTTGCCTTTTTTCTCTTTCCTGTATTTTTCACTTCGCAACTTTCTTTTTGTAATAGGCGATTCACCTACAGTGGTAATAGCCTCATTCAAAGGACTCAAAGACATATTGACCATCGGAATGTCTGCCTCACTATCAGATGAAACATTTTGTTCAATTGTCATTGCACTCTCGGATTGTGGTTGCATTTGTTTCAATGCATTTGCTTGTTGAGACAAATCGATTTTACACTTGGGGCAAATGAATTCTGCTTCTTCACCGTATTGTATATTTAATTCATTCATGTATCGCTTCGAAACACCAGTTAATTTTAATACTTTTATCTTTTTCGAACGATGTCCACTCTTGTTAAACGGATTGCAGCAAAATTTATTCATTTTACTTTAAATTGTCTTTACAGCTTCACTCTTTACTTTACAAAAAAAACACTTTAACACTTTCACGTTTAGTATTCAACTAAAATTTGACTCAGAGTGTGTGAAGTATTTATATTTATTTTTTGGTAAAAAATAGGTAAAAAAAAATAAGCGATATTTACTTTTCTTTAATAGGAAAATTTGCGTGAACTACTGGTCATAAAATGTTTTTTAAAGAGGGACTTAATAGGTTACTGCCAATAAGCCGACCACAGGTCATAAAATGTTTTGTAAATTTTTTAAATTACCAGGTAATAAATATTTCGCCATATTTATGGAAAATCCGTGTTTTATGACTTGTTTCTGCACGTGTCATTTTAGGCGAAATATTTATTACCTGGTAATTTAAAAAATTTACAAAACATTTTATGACCTGTAGCCTCAGTCGGGTTTGGTGTGCCATTAAATGCCACTGCTGCTATTATCCATGGATTTATGGCCGATTTTGTGAAGGCAGGCAGACCATACTCACTACACACTCAACTTGGGGCTCTTAAAAAAAATTGATTTTTTCTTCATAAATGTATTTTTAACTGTAAAATAATTTTTAAAATGTATTTTTAATAATAAAATAAAATAATATTAAATAATTACAAATAATTCAATTATAAAAAATATAAAACCAATGAGAACAAGGTGGTCTCTTAAATGCTCCTCTCCTGTCCAAACAAGGAGTCGGGGCCCATTTTTTTATTACTGATTCTTAAAGCAAAAATTATGAGGAATCAAAAAAAAAAAAATTAGCCGGAAAATTTAGGAGCTTCTGTGGAAAATCGGAAAATTTAATTTTCATGGGAAAATTTAATTTTCATGGGAAAAAAGGTAAATTTCTGAGAAAAATTAGGAAAATTTTATTTTTCAATTAAAGCCTGATTCAATACCTTTCCAACGAGCTATCACTCGTTGCGATCGCTTTAGTAGTTTTTTTTTAAACAACTTTAAATGAGGTCCCTTATGAAGAATTCTTCAATTTTGTCACATGACAGTGGTGTACACCACCACTAAACCAGTCACTATAAAAAAAAAAAAAATATGTAGGTACATTATTTTTTGCTGGGCAATCGATTGAGACTATTTATTTTAAAATCGGAGAGGGGTCGTCCAAAAATTTGCCAATTTTGATCGTTTTCATATGGAATTGCTCTATAATGAAATTCTTCACTGGTTCTACGAAGAAAGTTCTATGAAATTATATCATTAATATTATGAAAGATAATTCTTTCAGTGAAGAGAAATCTTGACTAATATTCAAAAGAAAATCAGAGAATTTTGTTCGGCATTTATGATATTTCGATTTTTGGACTTCCACAAAAAGGCGTTCATGAAATCTGAAATGTGTAATTTTGACCCTCTCTAATCTTTATTTGTATAGTCATTGAAATAGTATTGACATTTCAATAGTAAAAAATTGGATTATATCTTTTTTGCATTGTGACAAAAGCTAGTGTTTAATATGTTCATTAGGGCGTCCCAAGAAAGGTTATCATAACAAAATAATTGATATAATACCACTCACATGAAACATACTAAACTGTAAATTATTGAAAACCCATTTGTTGTTGTGTATATTAAAATATTTAGAAATTAAATTTTTCGAAAACTTTTTGTGCCGAAAGTTAATAAAGAAGAGTTTGTTAAAAACATTTAAAAAAAATTTCAAAGATTATTTTTACCCAACAAATTATATCTTTAAAATTCATTTGCTTTTTAAATATTTTTGCAAAGTGGGTCGTGTATTTTTTATTTTGTATGATATACGGATTAATCTTCAACCTATTATAATAAATTCCAAATATAAAACGATAAACCATTTTCCAACAAACAGACAAAAACTGATTATCATTATTAAATAAAAAGAGCTATAAGATAATTCAGATACTTCTGCTAAGTTTTCTGTCATACCGTAGTTCAAATTAATGAAGTCGCTAGCATTCAACCCGAGGAAGCACCATATATGACGCCTGAAGATTGCATTAATAACCCTGAAAAGGCGTTAGCATAAAAAATTGGTTCTAGGAAAGATTTTCGAAAGCTTGTCTCCATTTGTAGTAAAGTTATTTGCATCCCTATGTCCAATAATGCACTTTTTATATTTTTATTTTTCTTGTAGTTAATTTTCTTCTATTAAAAATTCAAAGTTTTTCAATTATTTTACACACTCACTAAGATTCCAACTTGAAGCTTTGTGTTTAGTATTTAGTTCATAGCCTTTCGATTTGATCTAAACCATAATAATACAAATTGTTTTAGATTAGAAGATTTTCAAATTAAAATCTTTAAATTTTATTTGAATATTCCTTTCATATTAGATTTATTTTAATTCAAATTAAGTACTCGTTCGTAAGATTTTTAAGTCGATTATGGTGATTATGTCTCAGACAACGATTTGTTTTTAGTTTGGATGTGAGCCGTAACGCAAAAATATTTTTTTTATTATTATTTTTTTTTATAGAATTAAGATATGATACTAAAAACTAGGCAGTTAGTCACTGCGAATTAAGAAATCTTGTAATGATGACAAATAGGCAGTTAGTTAACACGAGTTAAGAAGGAATCCCTGTGATGATTACAAATAGTTAGATTTTCAGCGTAATTTTAGAAAAGAAAACAAGAGTACAGACTTGTCTTTAACACGTCTTTGATACAAGTCAACATCTGCTGACTCCTAAACTAAACTGCGCTGCTGATATTGTCTTTAACCCTCTAACCGGCAAGCCCGCCTGCAGGCGGGATATATTAAATTGACCAGAAATGCGCCAAAGGAGTATTTTATAATAAGAAATTAAGATTTTTCAACAGAAAACAAAATTTATTAAATTTTTTGTAAAGAATTTTTTTGTATACAATGCACGGTTTGGAAGCGAGAAAGTTTCAAAGATAAAATTTCGTAAAATTTCAAAAATTTAATATTTTAAAACAAAATTTTCAAAAATTTAATATTTTAAAACAAAATTTTCAAAAATCTTAAAAACATATTTAAATTGACTAAAACAATTGATAGTGATCATGAAGTAAGATTGGAGCTTAAACTATTCAAAAAGTTCCTTACTTTGGTCCAAGGACGCACAGGATTCCATAAGGATACCTTTAAAGGACATCGCCTTAACTTCAAAACGAATGGACGGATTTTTCTGAAATTTGGTGAAAATAATATATTTAGTATAGGTAGCAAAGTTTATAAGTTTGAATAATATATATTAAAGTTTTGATGCGTTTTCGCTCAATGTCGCGTTTTTCGAAAAACGAAAATCGCTACATCCTCTTAAGTAACAGCACCAAAAATGTAATTTTTTTATTGCAATTACATCTTGGTAAGAGAAGTAATTTGTGCCTAAACCTAGTAATTTTTATGCCCTAGTTCTCGAGATTCACCCTTAAAGTATTTTGCCCAATATCGCCTAAAGTAGGCAACGAAAAAAAATTTTGTAGACGAACTTATTGTTTATTTTTCGTGAGGAACACATGGTATAAATTTCATTGCAAAAAATCTTAGGCCGGTTAGAGGGTTAAGAAACATTTTCCGGCTGTGATGTATATTTCAAGTGCTTCAAGTGCTATTACTTCAAATATTTTTCAACTGGACACCCTGTTATAAATATACAAACATATAAGTGTGAGTATTTTTTCTATTTTCTGACAATGAATTTAATTTTTTTTTGTTGGATTTTATAAACACAACAAACTATAAACATTGATAAATGACAATGAACATAGAAAGCTTATACATTTTTAATATTTAAAAAATGAATATTTTTACAAAGGTTTTTCTACTGAAATATAAAACTATTAGACCATAATTTAATTACTATAGCAATAATAATTATTAGGCACATATTTAAAAATAAACAAGCTTTAATAAAAAAAACTTAATCTGTTTTGCATAAAGTAATTTTTTAATTAAAAAAAGAACCTGTATGTACACGCAGAAAAAAGAGATTGTTGGATATATTTACAGGGAATTATATATATGTTTATAAACTACTATACTTATGTTTGAGGTGTGTTTCCAATTATTTTATTTTTATCGTTATATTACATATGTCTCCAGGCAAACACTGTAATGTTTGAATGTTAGTCATATTTTCCCACTTAAACAAAAATATATTTGCATTTTTATTTTATCATTATTATGTTTGTGGAGTGCAAATATAATAATGATAAATATATATATGTTTTCCTGCAAACATTTATATATTTGCGAGTAGATGTATTTCATATGATTCAAACATACATATTTTTACAGGCAAAAATATTATATTTGCTGGCAAACATATTATATTAAAAACACGGCAAATATATTTTGACAGTTCTTCCAAACATATATATATCACCAGCAAATATGTTTCCTGCCGTTTCCGTTCCGTTTATAGTCCATTTCGCTCCATTTCTACTTAGGTGATTGGAACTACAAAATTTTTTTTTGAGTGCTGGTAAATTCTATTCTCGCACACTCAGAAAATAGATTCGGTGCTGACAACCCAATTTGTGGCTAATCGAATTGTTCCATTACATCAAATGAAGTTTTCAGTTGAGACTACCGAATTGTCCTTGATGCAACTGAAATTCCGTTATCACAGTCAAATGTGTACTGTGTCAATTGGTTTTCTGTTGTTACAACTGAAAAATTCGAATTTTCCAATAATTTAAATCTCAATAAATACTCAAATCTCTAAATGTTTTGCGATAACAAAACATACAATAGCATAATCTAAATTTGCGAAATCCCTGGTTCCTGGATTTGAAAAATTGAAGAGCATTTGGCATCTTTACTCCATAGGCCAAATAATCCTTATAAGGAAGGTCACCAAAGGCTTACAAACCGATTTGGGTAAAACTTTTATAGAAATTATCCCAATAGATTTGCCCTAAAAAAAAACTAAAATAAATTATGTGAAGAAAAAGAAAATAGAAGATATTCATTTGCTTTAACGTCCTAAACTTATATTTTGTGGCTGATGAAGTCGGTAAAAATAACCAGTTTTTAAGGAAAACATGTCTCGAACATAAGAGTTATTTGCACACAGAGGAAAACAAAAATTTTCATAGCCGTGTTGCATATGGGTTGCCACTTATTTAAAAGTTTGAAGTTTAGGTGATAAAAACTTTTTAAAAGAAGCGTTTTTGAAAAAGTTTCTCGGACAACTAGTCATTACTAAGTAGACAACTGCCATGTACAGTTAAACTCATTTAATATTTATGGATTTTAAACTTCAAAAATCATTCTCTTTTACAACGATAGCAAGTTGACGCTTCAACTATGATAAATTTCAATATTTTATAAATAGATACATGCGCAGATAAGCATAAGAACCCGTCGGAGATGTTTTCTTGTTAAATATATGATAAAGAATCAAAATATATAGATTTTTATGTGACGTCGCTGAGGTTTAAGCAGATTAGAAACTATAAAATTAAATTATGTTAACATCTAGAATATTCAATTCGAAGATAAATACTTTTATATTACGAATTATCTGAAGAAAAATTGTATACCTAGCCAAAAATCGACATATATGGATCCATACAGCCCAGTGTAGAAAACCATTACCACACTGATAATAATCCCTGCATAAAATTACGAAAAAATGTCAAAATAACAAAAAATTTCGTAAAATATACGAAAAATGGTTTATTCTACGAAAGTTTTTGTTGTTTTGACATGAATTTCGTATTTTTATGCATGGATTATTATGTGTGCAGATATGTGGTTATGTAACTACATACTTGGTAATGGTAACTGCCCAGTCAGAAAAATACAAACGGGAAAGCGGTGGCAAAGCACTTTAGCAGGTGGTACAAGTACTAGCAAAAAGTGCTTTCCATTCCCAAAATGATAACATCATTAGACAAAAGGACCGGCTGTTCAAAAAGCGCCGGAAAAGCACTGGAGGAACAAAATTTTTAAACGTTGGCAAAACGCTGGCAAAACCAATAAATAGGTGGTCTGGAAATATATTTTCCAAAATAAAATTTAAAAAAAGTTCATATGTATTTTTTTTTTTGGTCCTGCCGTATTTGAACCCAGGCCATCAGATTGGCAGACGATTGCTCTACCCACTGAGCTAACGAGACATGTAATACATGAGTGATAATAGCTGGACAACTACTGGCTGTGACAAAATGCTAGTACTGGCAAAGTATTTTTTGTAACTAGTATGCCAGTTTTGGGAGGGCAAAAAAAAAGTTGGTCTTGAAGGAGCTTTTCCCAAACAAAAAAATTGATTTTATAAAACAAAAAAAAATTTTAAATTAAAAAAAATCCAAAAAAAATTTTTTGCTTGCAACCGGATTTGAACTCGGAATCTTCTGACTACAAACATTTTTTAACGAAGCGTCAAGTTTTTTATAAAATCATTGGTCTACCAGTGAATTGATTTTTGTACGCCTGGTACGCATTGGCTAGGTAGCACTAGATAACCACTGGTTGCAAACCTTGGCATATCACTCTAAACCAATTCTTTGCCAGTGGTTTTTTTTTATAAACCACCGAAATTTTTGTAAAACAAATACTGGTAAAACGCTTCTTGGAAACGCTGGCAAAGCGTCCCAAATGAGTGTTCTGCCAGTCATTTATTTTTAACACCGTGGTTACCCAGTGGTATGCCAGTGCCTGATTTTTTGTACCACTGGCGATTTCTGACTGGGTGGTTACTTTTGTTATCACATTTCTTATTGCCTTTATATGGCGATGTCGCGAAAAATATTGAGTTATGGTTACACACCAGTATACGAAAAATCAAAAAATATATCCTTACCTATGTGCTTACCAGTTGTAACAAAAATAATGAGTCTAAAAATAGATTTTCAAAAAAATAAATTATATAAAAAAAAAATATTTTTTATTCCCGATTAAAAAAAATTGATATGTGGCTTTATGCAGTCATATCTAATTTATCCGAGAAATGGGCCCATATAATTACATAAGTTTGCATCAATTCAGTTAAAATTTGATATTATCCGATACAAATGTATCGGAATAATGGCGCGATATAATTTGATCAGATTTTATATAGTGGTATAAAATTATAGTTGAACTAATAATACAAACATATAAAAAAGCATATATTGAGTACAACCCGGTTTAATAAGCTTTTTTTAGATTTTGATAAAAGAACATTTTACAGGAAAGTACCAACAACTGTTCTGTTGCTTTAAACTATTTGTATAAATTTTGTACCAAAGTTTAAAAGCATGTGCTATAAAAGAAGTTAAAGAATTTATTTCAATTGCAAATTTTATTTTTATCAGTCTCTGGAAAAATTTCCCCCAAAAAAATAAGTTGTTTTGCATAAAGAAAATTTGAAAAAAACTTAGAAAGAAGATGATTTAAGAATTCGCTAATACTTACAACACTGATTGCACCAATACAGGAAATTAATGTTACAATTTATTATTTTCTTTTCAAAATTGTACTCGGTAATTACCCTATGGTGAAAACTCCTAATGCTGCAAATGATTTCTTATACATATATGTAAGACCTTTTATTTATTTTTAACATTTGTAATTAGAAAGCCTCATTGGCCAATTAATAAATTACAGAAACAGAAATTAATAATATTAATAAAATTTCGAAGAAATATGATTTTAGAGGTTTCACATATATTAGTGTATAAGTAGAAAATAAGTCAACAAAATTCTTGGAAATTGTTCTTTAGTCGACTTAAATTGTTTTGTCAAAAGTCCCTAGACATGATTATATACAAAATGATAGATAAATTTATCCAAAACGAAATTGTGCTTTTTTTAAATATGACATCATATAGAAATATATATTATTTTGGATTTTGTACTAAACAAGTATATATAACGTCATACATAATTTGTTTAACAGTATCTAATTAAAAATGCAATATACAATTACATATTGATCGATATGTAATAAGATCTAACTAAATATGGCATAATATTAAAATTTTTTTAAAAAGAAAAAATTATATATGGACACATATAATAATGTCCAGTTATATACACTGGCGTACAAGAAAATATATGGGTATATAAAATCATATATTATTACATACAAACGTTTTTACTTGGGCTGTATTTTTTTTTTTAAATAAAATTTGCTGGTGGTGGGTCTACAGATAAAATCATAATTGACCTGCTGCACACAAGTAAATCTCAAATTTCGTTAATGCACACGTATAGTCATATATGAGTCATGTATGGAGATTTATGTATCCATGTATGTTCATGAATGCATATTTATAAGCATGCAGGTACATACATTAAACCTGTATGGATTCATATATGTCTATTTTTAGCTGGGTAACTATAAAAAACAGATTTCTTCTGACAGATCTTATTATACTATTTGACGCTTGACAGAACTTGGCCTATTATATTTGTATTTTAAATAAAACTGCTTTAGCTGGAAATACCTTTTTTCGGAGGATAACTACTTATTATAAAAAAGTTTTTGAAATTACCATAAAGCTTAGAAGAATATTCTTAATTACACAAACACATTCTTCGTTTCTATTAATTTTTAAAATTTTAAATCTTTCTGATTATAGATTTTGGTTAAGATAGCGCTTAACAGAGGAAACTATTTTCGGCACACTAAATGTTGGTAAGTAAACGATATTTAACATATTTTTCTAAATAGGTGTTTTTTGGTAATTCCATTTTAATAAATTGCTCATTAATATTTTATTTAAATTTTATTAAAAAGTTGTTTAATTAACTTTTATATAGTTATATGTTTATTCGCAAAAAACTTTTTGTCTTATTAGAGGCTAATTTTGACTTCCCCTAAACGTATAACACCCCGTGAAAAGTTTATCTCTATTCAAAAATGGACTTTGGCGGGGCCTTAGACCCTCGGAAATTTTAATAAAAATTCCTCACTTGAGATGTAGCAAAAGCGAAATAGAGAAAAACGAACAAAACAATTGCTCCCTCAGATGATATAGACTAGGCCCGGGAAGGGTCCCGAGACCCTAAATTTGAAAAAACTTTACGACTCAGTATAATTACAGATAAAACTGTAGGTACTAATTTGTCACTTAAATTTAGATTTGTTAAATTTAACAAAAATGTTTTAAAATCAACAAATTTTATTTTAAGCCAAAAAAACAGGAATAAATTTTGTTAAAGTAACAAATTTTTCTGTTCAGCCAACAGACTTATTATTTTAAGTGTCCAATGGAGAAAAATTGTTGTCATTTTAAAAAACTGGAAATTTTTGAAAAACATTTCAGATGCAGGATTACTATAAACGAAATGTGGCTTAACGATATTAAAGATAAAGATTTATTTATCTCAAAAACATTTCGATGGAATTTTTAAACTGCTCATGCGGGTGCCTAACATCATACAAGTAATCTGAAAAAAGAAGAAAAAATTGTATGCAACGCCCTTTCAATTAAAATCAATTTAAGCACAGCATGTTCGGAAGTACAAAAAAATATTGTACTTCAAAGCAAAAAACATTCTATCAAAAAAATATTGTTAACTAGAAAAAACTCGTATACTTAAGCAAACCATTACCACCGCTGTTGTTTTTATTAATTTTTCCCTATTTTCAGTTTATTTTTGTTTTTTTTTTTTTCGTTAATAAGAATAAACTTTTCATTTAATGGCCTTATATTTACTGTCAATAGCACACCATGGCATTTTTTTCCATCTAAATTCTTTGAAAAGAAAATCACGTAAAATGTTAAAAACAACAAATATTTATTTCGGTTAAAGAAAAGAAAGAAAAATCGTCAAAAAAAAACAAAGAAAATCTCATAAATTTTAAAGTCAATGAACCAGTATTCACATAATTTCTAACCATGATGTTCGCTTACCAAACAAAAGAGTAGAAAATGAATAAAAGACAAGTCAAATAAGAAACCACTATACAGTAAATTGTGTTAATACGGGTTGTAGTTGTTTTTTCTAAAAATCAGCAAAAAAAAAAAATAGAAAAAATCGACAGGTTTTGGCAAGTATAATACACTTATTTTCAAGTGTGATTTTTTATAAAAATTCTTTCCTTCCCACTGTTTCCGTTTAACATATTTCACTATCGTGAGTTTGTTTTCTTCAAGTTATATTTGCTGTCATTATCATTTATTTTCCTCTGCTACTTCTTACGCTGCTAGAAGGTTACAAACCAACATTTTTGTTGGTCATTATAAACGAAAAAGAGAAAAAAAAGTATTGAAATCTGTTCAGGTCTGGTCTGGTAGTGCGGTGTTGGCTGCTGGATTTTGTTATAGATGTGAGTGTTGGTATTTCTGCCTGTTACTTTTATTGGTTAAAATATAAAAAAAAATTGTATTATCAGGCTAAATGTGAAAATAATGTGCCACTTGGCAGTGTATACTTTGAATTTGAGTGGCGGTGATTTGTTTAAAAACCAATATTTTCATTCTTCTAAAGCAATAATATTTTAAAACAACCAAAAGGGTATAAATTATGGAAATTATAACAAAAAAATTGGCTCGAAATTAAAAAAAAAATATTTTCTATATTTAACTATAAATATTTTAAATTATATTTGAAAGCCTTTATAAACCTTGAGGCGTTAGTACCCCTCGTATTTACTAAGCGGTTTATTGGTATAAATGAAATAGGCAAAAAAAAAATCTTAACAGAATTAATATTTTTGGAATGTAGAATACAAATCGTGAGCTGATTACACAATGCAACAAATTTTAAATTTTTGAAGAACCTCCTTCGGCAAGGTATATTTTCTACAAAAAATATTGTATGCTTATGCGGAATTTGGCAACAAACAATTTTTTAATGGACCGTTTTTAAGGAAATGTTGTTTTAAAATTGGAGTTCGATACACCATTTTTGGCACTTTTTAACAAAACCTTGAAATTCGAACCACAAAATCTTCCTGTTTGTTTTGGTTGGCAAGTATTAATCTCCATAAATTTACGTCTCATTTGAGCATAATCATGTCAGTAGTTGTTAAAGGATGTTGAAATTTCTTTTTTCTTATGTTTTTCCCTGAAAATATAACAAGTGTATTAAAGGAATTAAATGTGCTAACATTCCAAAACTTATTATTCTTTGAAGGCATGTCCTTATCCAAAGGGACGACGTTTTTGAAATTTCTGGAAATATGTGTTAAATTAAATTACAAACTCTTTGTGAATTTATTGTTCTCGTCTAGGAGCATTATTAAACATTTAAAGTATCAAAGGCGAAACAAAAACAACAGTACTTCTTTGTTTTAGCAGACATCCATTCATGTATAAACAACAACAAATGACATATTCATCAAAATTCATCAATATCATGCAGATAATTCGCTCAGTGTGGTGATAAATTTGCGTATAAAATTTGATTTTAATTACATAAAATAAACTGAGTTTAAATTTTTAGATATCATGTCATATATTTCGGGAGCCATTGCATAGATTTTCAAATTTGCTACAATATATGTATTAAAGGAATTCACAGTTTAAGTGCTAAAGTTAGTATGTTGCAAAAAAGCATGATGTTTGATGTATAATCAATAGAAGGTTGTAAAATTTACGATAAAAGCTTATTTACTGCGTAAAATATCAAGAACTGTGAATAATTTCCGAATTCCTTGCATCACCAGCAAAATGTCCTTGAACACCCCCAGACATGATTATACCCAGATAAAAAGTTAATTTATATAGATTTATTATATGAAGGTTTTGTTATCTCTAAATAAATTTAAGGATTTTTACACATATCTACAAAAATTTACATAAGTTAATAAAAAACGGGGTATGACCACAACTATAAAAACTTAGATTTCTCGGTCCACTAGAAAACGATTATTAAAAAAGATGTATTGCAACATAAGGTTCTATTCGGCTGTTGTGTAGTGGAATATTCGACGTTACCCAGAGAATGTACAAGGGTTAAATTTTGTATAATATTCCAAATCTCTAGAAATTTAGACTAAAAAAACACAAATTTGTTTTTGTATGTATTATTTAGATATCACTAAATTACTCTCAACACTGTTTTATACGTGAGTATTTAAAACTACAAAAAAAAAACACACTAAAAGCCCATACATGCACGTTGTTTTTGTATTTTTATTTTCTAAAAAGAAATAATAAAAACTAAAACACTAAAATTCATTATCATGCATGAGCTGTGTTTTGCGACAGGATATAAATAAATGTATATTGTTTGTTGTAGTTGCAATTCTATACTAATACTGCTACAATTACTAACAGAGCTGCTGTTTGTGATAGTGTCGTCAGAAGTTGCACTATGTAGTAGTGACTGTTTTGTTAGAGTATAAAAAGTATATTTATAATAAAACATCTAGGGACATGCAACCAAAAATCATAAAGTATAACACTTGCATCATACTCTTCTAGCCGTTGTTGTAAACTCTATATTCGTATATATTTAGAACAAAAACAGAATTTAAAATAAAAAACAAAATATATTCACTAAAACAAAAATCACCTCAACACAAATATATGCAGACACACATATACATACATCTATATAAAAACATCTACACATAAGCTGATATAACTACAGTGTTATGGAGTTACTGTGTTTTGTGGTAAAAAGTATAAAAGACACAAAACCCACAAATTAAAAAAAAAAAGAAAAATAAAAATAATGTTGTTTTTGTAGCTACATAATGCATAAAGTTTATAGCTACAATAACAAAAACAGAAAAATATGGCATGAAGGAGATTTAAAGGTAACACAAACAACAACACAATAGCAAGGTAAAATAAAATACTACCAAAACATGAAACAACCACTACACATAAAAAGAGTTTTTGTTGTTTTAAGATTTCACTAATAAAAATTGCATGGATTTACTTAAAAATTAAACTACAAAGTGGTTGCTTAAAGGATTTGCTCAACAAAAAAAAATCTTTAGAAAAAAACTACAATGACAAAAGTAAATACGAGCATTTATAAAACACGCACACACACAAACACTCATGTGCTGTATAGTAAATCATTTTTATATATTCTAAAGGATATTTTGTTTTGCATTGAAACAGAGTGGTGTAGTAAAAAGATGTCATCTCATTTAGAAATCCTTTTTAACTGACCGACAATGAAGAATAATTATTGCTAAGGTTTTGATAACGTCATGTAGGCGCAGGATCATAATTACTCTATGGATTTAAGACTTTTTGTGAACAATTTAAAAATGTAATTATACAAAACATATAACTGGCATTTAGTTGTTATTACCAAATAAGGCTTTTTGTATTTTAAAGGATTTTTAAAGATAGTACCTACTATATAAATATTTAATTTTGTAATAATACTTAAACTTATTATAAACAAATTGTTCCGTTTACCATCTAGTACTTTTAAATTGTTTACGGGCTTAAAATAGCTCAAGGAGATTCTGCTTGTAAGTTCCCCCAGGCTTTGGTGAAATTTGGACATGGGGTGGAGGAGAAAAAATAAAACACTTTCGGTCCAAATTATTATCTAAGAGGCAACAAAAACTTTTAAACTTGAAAAAGATGTGAAAAATCTGAAAAATTTAAAAACGGGGTTATTTTTGAGCCCACTTTTTTACCCTCAAATATGAGATTTGGCTGCTTCAAAGATGCATATTAGACCGTACCACCTTGAAGGCAAAAAAAAAGAATTGGGCGATACACCTTCTAATATAAAGTATTTTTGCAATACAATTCCAAAAAAAATTTTTTTTTCTTTTCCGAATGTAGGGCCGCCTTTTTTAATTTTTCGTTATAGCTTCGGCATTTAAAGTCGGATTTTAAAGTATGATATATCGATTTTTTTGCCTCGCGGAGACCAGAGTTTTGCTGTAAAGTAAAAATACAATGAAAAAAAGTTTAAAAAGGCGACTCCTACGTTCTTCAACCAATAAAATAAAAGAAATTTCTGCTGTTAAAGAAATTTTTGTTTAATGATTTTTTGAGAGCTTTAATTTTCAAGAACTTCAGTTAGTCATACTCATCGCTATGGTGTAGCTCGCTAATAGGTGATGCTACGAGTCATAGCCTGTGCAGAGTGCTACCGGTTCGATTCCCGATCATGTCATACATAAAAAGTTGTTTATGTAGAGACAAATTTACAATTCAAATTACTTTGGTAAATTGCCACATAAACAAACGAGTCTTTGGGTGAGATAAAACTGCAGCAGTCTGCCGATTCCCTTGTGTCTGTTAAATGTTTCAATAAAAATGTTTTCTTCTTCTTCTTCCTGTAAATCAACTTTCGAAAAAAATATAATTTCGAATATTTTTTATAAAGATTTTCTACAAAAATTTTGAAAATATCTTCATACGTTAAGGATTTATATCCCATCATATTTATATTTATCATATTTACTCATGGCTTTACTAGAGGGCGCTGTAAGCCAAAAAAAATTTAACAGTTCTTAATAAAGCAATGTCTAGCGGTTGTATTAAGTGTGTTTATTGAGTTTATCATTAAAGAGGATTACGGTACGTATGATGTATATGTAATTATTATTTTTTAACACTCATACGCCACAGTGTGAACATTAAATTACTTAATATGTACTACATTTATACTTGAGCAAAAACAACCTGGTTTTTGGCTCTTGTAGTTTTTATACAAAAACTAGGTGGTTTTTGCTAAAGTATAAATGTAGTTCAACTCATTTCGGGCACACTGTTGAGTATTCAACCCAGTACTTTTTTTCTGGATAAAGATAAGGCAGTTATTTAAAAACCGTCAAATAGTTTGGTATCCTGACTGTAATCGTAAAAAAATGGTAGTAAAATATTATCCAGATTTGCCAAATATTTGGACGATTTATATAACTGATGAAAATCTGACCTGTCGGCACATAAATTTTACAAATGTTCAAAATCGAATATATGCTAAAATTTATTCCGTTTTCATCATGGATGGTAACCGAAACGATGCGGTTTTCGGCAAGGGTAACGCTATTTTAGATTATTTCGGTAACGGTATTTTAAGGGTATCGATATTTCGTTTATTTCGGTATCGGCATTTTAAGGATAACGGTATTTCAGTTATTTCGGTAACGGTATTTTAAGGATAACGGTATTTCGGTTATTTCGGTAACAGTATTTTAGGGGTAACGGTAGTCAGTTGAAAGGGTTTTGAATCGATAACTGTATTTTAGCGGTATTGCCTGCCAACCCTGGTTTTCATATAACACATAAATAACGGCGAGTTTTTTTAAATAAAGTGCCACTACCTATCAGTTTGGTATCAGATGAGGAATTATATGGGCGCTATAACAAAAAATTTACATACTTTAATCAAAATCAATGAGTTTCATGGTTGGATCGACGTTAGTAAGTGTATCAAATTTTATCGAAATATCTTAATATTTGCGGGCTGTAGCGGGCGCAGAAGAATACATGAACCGACAGACGGACATCGCTAAATGGACTGAAAAAGTGATTCTGAGTCAACAACATATTTTTTATTTTTAAATAAAACAATGTTATCTGTAGTGTTTTGGGAAATTAAGGCATTACTTTTTGTTACACATATTATAAGGATTAACGTGCTAGTAAATATATTAATATATTTATATAAAACAATATATAATATTCTAAACGCATATCA